>RJWH01001279.1:0-314160 GCA_004363575.1 Solenodon paradoxus
GCTCTGAAGCAGAAAGAGAAAAGCCTTGTCATCGGAGGAAGCTCTGAGGGCGAAAGGGAAAAGTCTTGTGGTCAGAGGAAGCTCTGAGGGCGAAAGGGAAAAGCCTTGAGGTCAGAGGAAGCTCTGAAGCAGAAAGGGAAAAAGCCTTGAGGTCAGAGGAAGCTCTGAGGCAGAAAAGGAAAGTGATGATGGGAAGAGGCACCCCGCCCCGCATCCTCCCAACTGACATGAAAGCCTTAGGGGATCCCAACTCACAACCCAACCAGCTTGGCTGAGGAGTCTGTGATCCTGACCCTTGCAGGAATCTATGCAGGCTTCCATTTTTTTCCTGCTGCGGAAGGAAGCTCTGATCTCTTCCCGGAAATGGGGAGTACAGGGCAGCACTAGGGCAGGGAGAGCAGGTGGGCAGGGAGCAAAGGTCCCAGGTCCTAGTAGTAGAGCCTTTTCCAGATAGTTAAAGCCTCCTCAGAGGTCGGAGGGCGAGCTGGGGTGGAGACTCTCCAGGGGTGTCTTCCTAATTCCTGGAAAGTGTCCGTGCAGACGGTGAGGCACCTGGTGCTGTTAAAAGGCTGGCTGAGGACCGCGGGGCAGGCACCAAAGCTGCAAAAGGAAAACGCAAATCAGAAGGCGCCCGGTGCAAAGAACCAATGGCGGCCAGCGGGCGGAGAGCCTCCGACCACCCGGACACCCCCATTCGTTTGGCGCACGAGTTCCCCAAAGACGCACCCGATGGAGTCACAGACCCGCAACCCTGGCAGAGGCGGCGGGTTGGAGAGGCGGCTGCTGCCGACGCTCTCGGCTGAACTGGGCAGGGCAGCTGGTCCTCTGGGTCCCCGGCAGACACTGGGGCGGCGGCCCTCCTGGCTGCGGGAGAAGGGAGACCAGAGTCAAGGGAGAGACAAAGCCGGCGGAACCCGGGCGACGCCCCAGGGCGGTGCAAAGGGGCAGCTGGGCTACACTGCGCTGTAACTCCTGCCACCAACCTGGGGCCCCGAGAGGCCGCCCTGTGGCTCCACATTATGGACTTTTGGAGTTTTCCTGCATCTTTACTGCTGGTGTGATTTCCCCCGGAGGTGGAAGGAGATCTCCATGGCCACTCAGCTTCAAGTCAGTTTAGATTCTGGGAAGAAATAATCCGGGACGGTTAGAAATTAACCGTCAGTGGCCCCGCCTCCCGCCTTGGCCCCGCCCACCGCCCCACCCCCATGGGCCTCCTCCAATCAGGAGCCAGCTCTGCCGCCAGCACAAACAGGCCTTCTGGGAAGGGGAGCCTCCCGGGCCTTCCAGAAGCTTCCACAGCCTCTGATTGGTGCGTCTGACCCGCCTCGTGGGTTGCAGGGAATTTGTGAGACATGCGTGCGTCTTTCCATTCCCCTTCCTAGCACCTACTCTTGGGGAAGGTGGTTGGTTTAGAGGTGGTGCGAGCCCCAGGCTTTCCAGAAATGGAACGCAGACCCAAGTGCAAACTGTTTTATTTTGACCAATCTGAATCCTCACTTTCATTTTTCCTCGGAGAAATGAGCCACTCAGAAGGCCTTGGTCTGAAGCCTCGGGCTTAAAGTAAAGTTGCAATTCAGAATTGATGAACACCAACTTCTGACTTTTCCCAATGAACCAAAGGCCTGTTGCTAGAAAGAAATGTTTGACCAGGCTCAACCAACTCCTGGGGACCCATACCCCTAAACGAGGACTCGTCAGCATCTGTGGAGGACTTTTTGCCCCTGATTCTCCAAGGGCACCTGGGTTTTCTCAGACCCTCCCTGTGGAGGATCCAGCCAATGGGAGAGGGTTGCTAGATAGATGAGCCTACCCCTGACCAATAAGAAGATGAAGATTGTCCAGTTGCGTGGGTCCATGTGGTAAAAAATTTGACTAGTATTTTGAAAATTCTGTCCTGAAAAGTTACAAATTCATCATCACACTTGAGCATAATACAATCATTCGTTTTAAGAAACAATATAGAATTCACAAAATATTAAGTATCATTTTAAAGTTTATAGTAGAGTGGCTTTCAGAACATTCACTATGTCATACTCTTATCACTATCATAATCATCATTTAATTCCAGGACATTTTATCACATCCAAAGGAAATATCAGACACATTAAACAATCACTTTACATTCTCCTCTCTCCTTAACCTCTGGCAACTACTATTCAGCTTTTTGTTTTGATAGATTTTTCCTGGTCTGGACATTTCATATAATTGGAATCAATAAATGACCTTTCCTGTCTGACTTCTTTCATATCACATAATATTTTCAAAGTTTATCCATGTTGTAGCATCAGTATCAGTATTTTAGTCTTTTTAAGGTGAAATGATAGTCCGCTCTATGGATATATCATACTTTGTTTATTCATTTATGTTGATGGACGTTTAGGCTGTTTCAGTTTTTGTTTATTATGAATAATCCTGTTATAAACATTTATATGCACATGTTTTTATTTGAATACATATTTTCAAGTCTCTTGGATATATACCTAGGTGTGGAATTGGAGAGTCAAATGGTAATTCTTTGTTTGCACTTTTGAGGACCTGCCCAAATGCTTTCCAAGGTTGATGTGCCATCTTACATTCCTACCAGCAATTATGAGAGTCCTGGTTTCTCCAAATCCTCATCAAAACTTGTTTTCATTAAAAAAATCATATATATATATCTATCTATCTATATATATATATATATCCATGCTAGTAGATGTGAAGTGATATCTCGTGGTTTTGACCTGCATTGTCCTTGTATTTGTATTGTGACTTTTCTGAATTATTTGTGTAAAGTTTATATCCTTTGTATGTGATCACTAAAGTCTGTTCTGTTAGTGCAAACTCCCAGTCTTTGTAGATGGACTCTGTGGGAATGCTGGGATGCAAATTCAGCATTCAGCCAGACCACTTACAACTCTGCCTTAGCCTTCACTCTACTAACACAGAGCTGGCAGATAAGCCAGAGATCAAGGCTTTAGGCTTTCTAAGGTCTTTTCTGAACTTGTGCCTGGGTGTATGCATGACCTTCTAGATTCCCAGGAATAGATGGCAGCTTTTCAAAGTCCTATTCCCCCAAACAGCTCATTTCTCAGACTTCCTTCCATGTGTTTAGGTTAGTCTATTATTTCCCCCAATGGTTACTCCCAGTCTTAGGGAGCAGCAGCTAAGACATTGGCCTTTAAATGTTTTCAGCAGATTCTCCCTGGATAGCTGCCTCAAACCTGGGAACGTTCAAAGTTATATGAAATGAGGCAAGCCATTCGAGACAGTTCTTTAAAGAGCTATCAGAAAGAGGAAAACAAAAACCACAACTGCTTGAGAATAATATCTGTTCTCTTCCTTCTGGTGCCAGGTGTCCTGGGAATGCCATCTGTCATCTTCAGGTCCTGGCCAAGCTGGGAGTGGGAGATGGTACCAGGTAAAGTTAAAGTATCACAAAGTTCTTTTTGCCAAGACTCATCCTACTTAAGTTTTTTTCTTGATTAATCATTCCCCTCCTTGCTGTAGGATTTTGATTGGATTCTAGAGTTCTGAAAAATATCATTCTCACAATTTTTTTTTGGCCAGTTTATTCATTGCTTTTATAGAGAAATAGACTTCTGGAGGTTCTTACTCCACTATGTTTGCAGGTGTCATCCTACCTGTGTCCTTTGTGGTAAGGAGCTAAGTTTCAGAGAGGAACTTAGTTTGCCTGTGTTGTATCTTAGTAACATCAAGAGCAAATATCAGGACTTAGGTTGGACATAAACTCCCCAGTTTATTTTATCAAATTACAATATTCATTCATTCAGGTATATTTTATATCTCCTAAGTGCCAAGTAAAGTTATAGAAATTCAGGATTACCTCCTTGTACAAAATAGCCAAGCTTTCTGTCTGTGAGAGTTTGTATGTATTCTTATGGAGGGAAATTCATAATAAACATAATAAGTATTTCATATGAGAACTTAAGAAGTACTATGGAATAAAGAAATCAAGTACATGTTGGGTATAAGAATTGTTACGGAGTAATGTGAATACAATATTTTGAACATATGTAGCCTTAGATTTGAATTTTAGAAAAGCTGCAGGTATATTCATGAGTTCCTACATAGGTTTACCAGATGTACTCATGGTTAATATCTTGCCAAGTTTGCTTTTATGCTTTCTCTCACTCTCTGCCCTCTCCCCTCTGCCATGCACCCGCTTCTCTCTCTCTCCGCCCCCCAATTACCTTGTTCCTATTTACGTCTTCATAACGAATTATTTCCTAAAAAAAAGACAATTCTTTCACATAAGCACTGGACAGTTATCACTCAGGAAAGTTAACATTGACATAATACTGCTAACAAATCAATAGTTTATATTCAAATTTCCTCTATTGTTTGAGTAGTATCCTTTATACTAATTGTGTTTTCCAGTCCAGGATTCACTTCAGCATCACCCTATGTATTCCTTGTCATGTCTCTTTATGCTGAAACAGTTTCCTCACTCTTTGTATTTTACAACATTGACATTTTTAAAGACTGCAAGTCAGTTACTTTTTAGAATGCTTTTTTCTGTTTCTGGTTTTCACTCTGCTTTCATTGTGCTCAGAAAAGATATTTTGTATTACATAAATCCTTACAAATATATTGAGATGTGTTTTATGGTCCCGAATATCTTGGTAAATGTTTCATGTGTACTTGGGAAGAATATATATCATGTTGTCTTAGATGGAATGTGTACTAAATGTCAATTAATTCAAATTGGTTATTCTCAGACCTTGCAGGAGTGGAAGACCTTGCAGAAATAGCCAACTGTCAACAAACTCTACTGTTTGTTGCTGTAATGAAAACAATCCTTTTGCAGCTGCCCAGGTGACACGGTCATCCGGAATGCAGACACAAACAATGCTATTTGGAATAGTCTATGGTCACCAGCACCCTGAGAACTGACCTTTTATTGAAACTGTCCAGATCTTAAACTTCCCTACCCCGACACTGTATAAGAACCTGCTCTTGCTAAAGAAAATTGCTATTTTCATTTTGAACATGGCCCACCTGCACGTCTTAATAAATCTTAAATTCTCTCTGAACCCTTGTTTCCTTCAGTGCAGCGAATCAAACCTAGCAGTTATTATGTTCAGCTCTCCTGTA
The DNA here is from genome assembly GCA_004363575.1 of Solenodon paradoxus. Classification (NCBI taxonomy): domain Eukaryota; kingdom Metazoa; phylum Chordata; class Mammalia; order Eulipotyphla; family Solenodontidae; genus Solenodon; species Solenodon paradoxus. The sequence continues at coordinate 5,098 of RJWH01001279.1, forward strand.
TCTGCTGATTTTTATATCCAGTTGTATCTATTATTAAAATAGGCAGTAAAACTTTCTCTGGCGTGCCCTGGTGGAGCAGTGGTTAGGTCAATTGCCTCCAGAGGAACATACCACATACCCCTGGGTTTGAGTCCCAGGTCCAGGAGGGAAACCACCAGTGTGAATAACTAAATGAAAATAAAATAAAGATGCTTCCTCCTCCTCTCTCTTCCTACCTATCAATTTACCTTCATTCCTTCTTACACCTTAAAAGATATTTCTCTGTACATTTATAAAAAAAACAAGCAAAAACATTCCGTTCTGCCTGTCTATGTCTATCAGTTTTTACTTCATATATTTTGAAATAACTCTGTTATTAGGTGTATGGTTGTTGGTACATGGGATTCTTATGTCCTTTCAATTAACTATCATTTATTATTATGAAATTTAGCTTTTTACAGTTACATTCCTTACCCCTGGAATGGTGTTTGTTCTGAGCCCCACTATGTTTTGCATTCATATACCCTTTCGAGTTTTCTTTTTCCCATTCCCTTGCCATAAATTATGTGTGTCTTTATATTTAAATGAGTTTTGTGTAGGCAACAGTGATGAATGTAGCTTTTGTATCCATTTTATAATCTATGTCTTTTGGGGGAGTGTTTAGACCGTTTACATATGATGTAACTGTTAATACCAGATTTAAGTGTATCATCTTACATTCTGTTTTCTATTTGTCTCATATGTTCTTGATTTTTATTTTCCTCTTTTTATTGCCTTTTTTAATTGGTTAAATTTTTACTCCATTTTCTCTCTTTTGGTAGCTTATGATTTATAAATGTTTTGCTATTTAGTGGTTGCTTTAGGCTTTATAGTTAATTCATCATTAACTTTTCATAATCTACCTTCACATTATTTTCTACTACTTCTTGTATAGCATAAGAACCTTACAATAAGGTATTTCCATTTGTCTCCTCGGAGCCTTTATGCTGCCTGTCATATATTTACTAATAAATATATTGCAAATTCAACATTACAGTGTTTTTCTCTAAATAAAATTATATTTAAAGTTAATTAAATAAGAGAAAAATATTAAATAATCATCTACCCAGCTACCATTTTCAACATTCTTCATTCTTTGGTATAGTTTTATGTTTCTATTATCATTTTTCTCCGATGACTTTTTAAACTTTAAACAAATCTTATAATGTGGTCCTGAGGTCATGAATTCTTTCTTCCTTTGCTTATCTAAAGAGTTATTTATTTGCATTGGCTTTTCAAAGATTCTTTCACTGGGTATTGAATTCTAGGTTGACAGCTTCTTATTTCAGTTCTTTAAAGATGTTGCTTCACAGCCCTCCTGCTTGCATTGTTGCGAATAGAAATCTGCTTTCTTCCTCTTTATGTGAGCTGTCTTCTTCTCCATTTACTTTTCGGGTTTTCTTTATAGCTAGTTTTGAGTAATTTTATTATTATCTGGTTTGGTGTAGTTTTCTTTGTATTTCTTGTGCATAGAGTTTGTTGGCCTTTTGGCATCTTTCTCATATTTTGAGTATATTAAGCCAGTATTTTTTCAGATTTTTTTTCTGTTTTTCCCTTTCTTTCCTCTCCTTTGGAGACTTCAGTTATAATCAACAGCATGAAGATGTTCTATAAGTCATTGGTGCTCTTTCTGTTTTACTATCTTTCCGTGTATCTTTCATTTGAGACTATTTCTATTGCTTTGTCTTATATTTTCTAATCTTTTCTTCTCTAATGTCTGAGTTGATCCCATATTTTTCATGTCAAACGTTGTACTTTTTGTCTCTGGATGTTCAATTTGTGTATATTTTTGTATGTGTCTTTTATGTCTCTATGCTAACTTTTTGAACATATGAATTACAGTAATAATAGCTGTTTTAATAAGCTGACCAAATTTTAAGATGGGACAAAACAGGACAGGGCATTTGGGCCACCTCAACAGACTGTGTCTGGGCAACTCAGCTGCCCTGTTGCACCGCATTATAGGCGTCCCTAGTTTATTGAAAACAGGACAAAATTGATGGCCGGAAAATATGAAAACAAATGGTCTTGTCCCATTTAAAATGGGATGTATGGCAGCCTGTGTTTTAATGGTTTATCTGTTAATTCTAACATCTATTTCCAGTTCTGGTTGGTGTTTAATGAATTGATTTTTCTTCTTACTATGCTTTTTACTTTTCTATTTTCATGTTAGATAATGTTTTCTTGGACACCAGTCATTGTTATTGAATGTTGGATATTTCTGTGTTCCTATAAATATTCCTGAGCTTTTGTTCTGGGATGTAGTTAAGTTATTTGGAAACAGTTAAATCCTTTCAGGTCTTGCTTTAAAGTATTTCTTTTAGGATTAATCAGTCCCCACTTCTGAGGCAAATTCTTCTGAGAACTCTACATAATTCTGCATGAATCATGAGGCATTCCAGTTCAGTTAGTTGGAGCAGACACTATGTTTAGTCCTGTGGGATTATCTGGCAGTGTTTCTTTTATCTTCTTAAGAGGCTTGAAAGCACCCCCCATCCCAGTTCAAATGTTGAAGCTCCCAATCACCAAAGGTGATGGTATTACTAGGTGGGTCCTTTGGGACGTGCTTAAATCATTAGGGTAGCTCTCCTATGAATGGGATTAAGGCTTTATCAAAGGGGTTTCCAGTTCCTTCCACTATGTCACATGGGAAACCATGAAACATGAGAAGTCTGCAGAACAAAACAGAGTTCTCACCAGAACATGATGACTTCTAGCGCCCAGAACTATGAGAAATCAATTACAAGTCACCCAGTCCATGTATTTCATTATAGCAGCTCAAATGAACTAAAGCAGTTTAATTGCCTCCATATATATGCTAACCAGCATTCTGACCAATACTTGAAGAAGTCCCTCTATAGCTCTCCACTCTGGCAATCTATTCTGTGAATTCTGGCCCCCTCTTCATTCCTTCAGTCTTGACTTCTCAAATCCTGGAGTCCTCTGAGCTCTGCCTGGGTTCCCCTCCCTGTCCTATGGCCTGGAAACTCCCTCCAGACACTAAACTGGTGAAATTGTAGAACTCCTCGACTTTGTGACCCAATTCTTCAGGATCATGGTTCTTAATGATCTGACGTCTGGTGTCTTGAAACCCATTGTTTCATATATTTTGTTCAGGCTTTTTGGTTGTTTTAGGTGAGAGAGTGAAACCAGTTCCTTTCTCCATTTTTTGAAAGGGCTTTTTAAATTATGCTTTTAATTTCTACTTTTACTGAATTGTCATCAAAGGATTTGGTTTGTAATCTTCCTACTAATGTTTCCTTTATGGTATAGTAATATGATCAATTTCAATGACTGTTTCATGTCTGCTTGAGAAGAAAGCATACTTTTTATTAAAGAGTTCAGCATTAAGTACATATTTATGAAATAGAATTTATCATTAATGCTGCTAAGTCTTCTCTAGTCATACTTATTTTTTGTTCATTTGCCATTCTTGTCCTGAGAATATTATGTCAGTCTTTCTTATTATCATAGTTTCTATTTCTCCTTGCATTGTTGTAATTTCATATTACATATGTGATTTCTGTGTAATACAGAGCATAATTAATAAATAGATATATTTAAATAATTAATAATAGCACACTGACAGATATATTTTATTGTAAATTGTGGATTTTTACATTATAATCCACTTTTGTTTTCTTTGGTTTTTTTTTGTTCTTAAATTCTACATTATCTAATAGATTTGCTAACCTTGCTTAAGAGTTGTTTACTTTCAATTGGCATAACTTTTCTCATGTTCTTTTATTCTTTAGCTTTTGAATCACTTTGTTTTAAATATTTATACTGTATATAAAAGAGATCAGAGTTTTGCTATGCAAGAAATTTTGAAAACTCTTCCTTTTGCTAGGCAAGTTATTCTCACGCACACTTATTGATATGACTAATATATTGAATATCAGCTCTTCATGTCCTTTTATAATTAGTTTGTATTATATTATGTTTACTTGTTTCTTTCTCTGTAGGTCTTCCTTGCTCTTTCTGAAATTGCTTTGATATTTATAAAAGTGTACATTTTTTGGTTTAGTAGTTACCTTTGCATTGGTATCTTTGAAAATATCCTAATTTCGCCATTTTTCTTACTATCTGGATTGTCAGTTCTAAATGGTGTTATTTGATTCCTATCTGTCCCCTCTGCAACAATGGCCTTACTCTATTTTACTCATTTCTGTCTGCCTTGGCTCAGTTTTTGAGTTGCATTCTTTCTATTTTGTCAGAACATAAGACATTTTCAGATTATTTTGCATCCTTGTGTCTGAACCTTGTTTAAATTGGAGATCTACAATTAACTATACCGTATACTCATCATCATTATTGTGTCAATGTTTGCTCAGTCATCTCTTGATTGAATAGAATTTATCCTCTAGCATGTTATTCAAGAAGAGCTCTTCTGTGCAGAATTATATTGTTCTTTGCCTATATACTTTTTCTATAGTCTTGGCAATTGAATGGTGACTTTACTGCACATAAAGTCCTTGAGTCAGAATTTAGTTTTCATTTCCTTTTGGAAAATAATTCTCCACTCTTGCCTCCTTTGCAGATTGCTCTTGAATATCCTGATGTCAATATAACTTTCATAATCTTATAGGTATTATAGATACTGTACCTGGTGGGCTTGAGTGTTTTTCTTTTTCTTTGAAGTTCAAAAATTATATAAACAATGTTTCTGAGTTGATCATTCTCAGTTTTCCCAAGCACATGGATGGTCCTTATTTACATAATTTTTATAATTTATAATTATAAATATATAAATTATATGTAATTAACATATTATATAATAGATATAATAATATATTATCATTTGTAAAATGTATGCAATTGAGGTTTTTTCTTATTTCTGTAAAGGAATCTTGCATTTCTTTAAAAACATTTGCTCCGTGTATTATTCTCCTGAATTATCAGGGATACCCATGTTCTGGAACATGGGAGAAATAGTAAGACTCTGTAGAAAAATGGAGGGACTGGTTCTGTATTGGAGCTCAGGCAGTTCATTTCCTACAGTGGCCAGGAAAGCAGCACGGACAGGGTGCTGACAGTGGGATGTGCGGGCGGTGTGTAAGGGAGCCCTCTAATTGCTTTGGTTTTCTCAGTGGTAAAGATACAAGAACTAAGCTCTCTGTCTCATACACCCAACACACCTGAAGTAAACAAAACAAAAAAGGATGAAGATGAGTGCATTTGAAAAATGTAGATTCAGGATCTGAATGTGCATTAAATACCAAAATTCGTGATCGATATTCTAGAAAGATCCTGAGCTCTTTATTAGTAGAAGACCCAGAGTTTCTTCCTCCTAGAATCTGTTTGTATCAAGACTGACTGAAAACAGCATTGATGAGGGGCAGCGGGCATGAATTAAGGAAGAGACCAGACACATCTCTACCAGGAACCTGGAAGATGGTCTATGGGAGGTATTGCTTTAGGAATAACAGAGAAAGATACAGAGGTGTGGATTCTAAGTGTGTGTAAAGTCACAAATTCTCTTTCCCAGAGAGCAATCATGAAGTGCCTGGATATTTCGATGTCAAGGATGTGGAGCCAGACATTCCTGGGTGAGCAGGGTGATTGCCAAGCAGTCTCCACGGCAACTCTAAGCTGACCAGTTCACTTTCTCTCTCTCCAACCCTGACTGTCAACAGCTTTCATCCATTCTACCTTAAATATATATTCAGAACCCAACTCTTTCTTACCTCCTCCTTCTGAATCACCCTAGACCAAAGCAGTTTTCTTTCTCCTGAATTATTTCAATAGCCTTGTAGATGACATCTGTCTTTGCTTCCTTCTTGACGCACCCTCCCTTACTCCAATCTATTCTTGAGGCATCAGCCAGATTGATCCTGTTAAAAGTCAGGTAATATCAGTCTTCTGTGTCAGACACCACATTGATTCCCCAAAGTTCTAACAATGGCATTTATGGTGACAAGTGATCTGCCCCTCCCCCGTCAACCTCTGACGTCATCCTCAACTGCTCCACCTTGCACCCAGCTGCCTGCTCACAGGGGTTCCCTGGCTGGTCCCCAGACATGCCAGAGAAGTTCTCTCCATCCTCAGAGGAGCTTGCAGTTTCTTCTTGTGGAATGATTCTGCCTCAGATGCCTCAGTTTGCTTTTTTCCTATTTTCTCCTCAAAATTTCTTACCTATTTTAGAGAGACTCTGCCTTTATAAAAAAAAAAAAAGCACTCCCAGACTTTTACCTTCCTTTGTTTTTCACAATAGTACTCATTGCCGACCTAGTACAGATGTAATTATTTGTTTATATTCAGACTGCCTTGTCTGACAACATCTTTGTCAGCTTTTTCATTAGAAGGAGCCGAAACATGAATAAACAAGTGAATAGGTATTATTGGTCTTCGTGGGGTTACCAGACAATGGGACGATCAACCAGAACTTGGCTCCTTCCTCTTGGAGGGAGGAGAGGGACCAAGGGCTTTATAATTTCTAGGGCTTTAGAATCTGTTGTGCTCTGGTTCCAGGTAAGAGAAGGCAAACACACAGCAGCCTCTTTCTTCCACTGATTATAAAACCTGGCCAGAGCATGTGGCATGGCTATCTGACAGTAAGCAGTAAGCAGCAGCCAGTGCACTGGGCAGTGGGGGAACCAGGATTTGAAATCCCTTCAAGCTGGTGGTGAATGGTGAGTTGAGCATAATTTTTCTTTGTGTCTCCCCTGAGCAGAACTCAGCAGAGAGTGCTTGGTGCAGACAGTAGATACAGAAGAAGCCCTCTGGTTCTGGGCAGGTCAGTGAAGTAGGGGAGTCCTGAAACTTAGAATATGAGGGACCCCCTGATATTCCCTTTCCTTTATCTCCATCTCTTATGGTGATGCCAGACATCAGGGAGTCTGTAACAGGATGCAAGTGGCACCAAATGTGACTGTCAACCTAAATGGTAGGGGTCAGGATTCTGGCCCCTCCAGCCTCAAAGGATTCTTTCCTCCTGTGTTGGGGGCTGTCTTCCACCATGGAGCACCTCAAGACTCCTGATCCCTTTCACGCTTACTTTTTAACCTGGATCAGTGGCGATGGGGGTAAGGATCTAATGCTCTTGAAGATACAGCCCTTGTCACATGTGGGACACGTGAAGAAGACTGGCTCCATGGCCTCCTGTGCATATCCTGTGGCTGGGCCCTGCCCTTCCCCACACCAGGACCTCAAATGAGCTCCTCAAATGAGGGGCTGAGCCTGGCCCACTGGACCAGAGTGCAGCAGGAAGGGATAAGGAGCCACTGGCCTTCTTATGACCCTTGGGTCAAGCACGGCATCTCATAGAGGACATCTGGAGCTCAGAGGAAGAGGTTCAGATGATGGAACTCAGCTATTGCCTTACTGGATGGGCCTATAATGAAAAGTCGGAGCCCAGGAGGTGGGGCCCCGCTAACCTTCCTTGAATGTTCTGAGGCTCCATGAAGAATTCTCAGTAATGAAGAAAGGGTTTTATGAGTAGGGAAGGGAGATACGTGTGTTTCTTTTCCCGGCTCCTGCTCAGCACTTCATATGAAGCAGGCCAAGTCATTCTGGCTAAGGCTGGAGCAGAGAGCCATGTTTGCAGAGGAGCAAGCTGAGGCAGAGAGGTCAAACAAACGTCCGTGTTGAAGGTCACCGTCGGGGTAAGTGACAGAGATGAGTAAGCCTCCAGTCAGCATATTTGTGTGCATTGGTTTTCGTTTGAATCCCAGAAAATGTCCTCATTCCTTAAGTCCTGCATTCTAATACAAGCCATAATTTGTAGAAGGCAGTGCCCAGCAGCAGGGTGAGGGAGATTAGAAATCAAAACAATGCACATGCTATAACTTGCTGAGTACCAGACACTCTGCCCCTGTCTTGAGAAATCAAAGAACCGAAGCCCATGCCCTTGAAGTCTTCACAAGTTTCTCGAAGAGCTCATCCCTGGTTGACCAACACAGGCATCCCTCTTGGCCCTTTGTGTCTGATAAGCATACTGCCTGGCCAAGGATGGATGGGCCAGATGTCTGTCCGGCCCAAGGGGCTCTCACAGCCAGGAGACACTGCGATGCTCTGCAGGGCTCCAGCACCTGGCTGCTCCACTTTTCAGAGAATGCTGGGAAGAGCTTCAAAGGAGAAAAGATTGGTTTGGAGTACAATGAGGAATCCATTAAGACTGGTGTTTCTGAGGGAGAAAGCCTGGTGCCTGAGGGAGCAGACTGGAGATCTGGGACTGTTGGCATGTGGTTCTGGAATCTAGCAGGGAAGGCTAACAAAATGGGGTAGAGAGTGGCGAGCTGGGGAGAATAGGAAGGTCCTTCAGTGACCAGCTTGAGTGGGGCTGCCCAACTCCTCCAGTGAGGGGTGCGGGCATTGATTTGGGACCTCATTAATTTATAAAATGCGAAGGAGAAAAATCTAGTTCAGGGGCTGTGCATTTATAAGCCGAGAAGTGCTAAGTAATTAAATACATAACACATAGAAGTGGAGAAGTGGATGTGCTAACACTCTCCATTATATTAATTATATGTGTCATTGGGCACATTGCAATCAATTACATCATATGAGTGATGATACTGCATACGGGCTTCCCCGCCTGGTACAGTAAGTACCTCAGGGGCCATCCAGCTTAGCCTCCCTTATCCGATGTTAAAATTCTCTGAGCAACACGTGTGCCAAGGAATTATCCCAAGTCACAATGGGCATGTGGACTTCAGAGTTCATTCAGAGAATGGAAGAGGGGCTCTCGCGCCCACCTTCCAGGCAGCCCGGGTGGGCGAGACCCATTCCACTCTCTAGGATCCCTGAGCACAGGCAGATTCGCCATCTGGGGGCTCTGAATAGCTACCCAGCTGAGGTGAGGACTTGAGCTAGAAACCCTGTGACTGCTGTCATCACTCATCCCTGAGGGGAGACAAGAAGGTAGGGGCATTGGCCAAATTCCGCGGGCCCAGGACTCCAGAGATCCACACCGCTCGCACAGGGTCCTGGCTCCCTGTGACTAGCAACCCCTGCACCCAGCCCATGAAGACTGCACAGCTGCCACATTCGTCTAGCGCTCAGGATTCTTGGCACAGGCACCAAGCATCACACTTGTGAAGACACAGCCCTGATCCCCACTTTGCCCAGAACCTATCATCGGTGGGAAGCCCATCCCTTCACATGGCTGAGAGGTCACTGCTGTCTTCTAGGGTCTCTGAGGCCACAGGAAGTGGTCAGCACTCTAGGGAGAGGTGGGAGACCCCAAGCAGAGGTGTATCAGGCCCCCTTGCCCCTTATTTATTTATGTTTTTTTTAATTGTGGCAACCTTGATTTATAATACAGTATGCATTAGATGTGCAGGTTCACTCTTCGTCAGATGTGCATCGCACTCTGCCCACCACCAAGCCTCTGGTGGTCTCCACCACTGTCTCCCGGCCCTCCCACCACCTGCGCCACCCCAGCCCCTTCCCCTCTGGTGACCACAGCTCTGTTTGCAGAGTCCCAGAGTTCATCTTGATTTTGCTGTCTGTTCTTTTGCTTAGTTTCTTTATATCCCACATGTGGGTGAGCTCATCCAGTATTTGTCCTTCTCCTTCTGACTTAGTTCTCGTTCCACCCATGTTGTCACCAACGGCCTAGGTTCCCTCCCCTTTGAGTCTCATCTCTCTTTTATCCCAAACCTGGTGGACCTTTGGAATGGAAGGAAAAATAGACTCTTGTCTTCATCTTCATCACCCTGAGCACAACTCCAAGCAACAAAGGATAAGGTCGAAGTCTCCCGTAAAGAAGCCTGTCCAGGATGAAGAGGGTCTCTGTTGGAGCCAAGCCCCTGGCTGCCCCCTCAGCCATGGGTGAAGCCAACATTCTTGTGTCATTTCAGCGCAGGGCTGGGTGTGCTGGGGCACTTGGCTGGGGGGCAGAGACCTACCTGAAGAGGTTGACATCACGAAGATGTATGTGGGGGACACAGCTGCTCCTGGAACAGGGAGGGGAAAAGGGGGAGCAGGGATAGGGAGAGGGCCCACTTTTAGCTCATACAAGGATTCTAGTTCTCTCTCCAGGCCTCCCCCTGAGCAGGTCTGAGATCTTTCACCCAAGAATGGAGGAGGAGCTGGGTTTTTCTCCAGGTGACCTCACTCTCCCGTCTGGCTCAAGTCGGGAACCTGACATTTTAAGGTGGTGGAAGGGTCCCAGGTCCCACAAACAGACCCTTTTTCCAGGAAACAGGAGCACAGAGAGGGCAGGGCAGGAAGGGTCCCAGGGACTGGGGAAAGTGGCTTTTTTCCACATTCATCTTTCTGTGGGTGGTCCCCTGCCCTGTACTCCCACTTGACTGCTAGTCATAGGCTTGGATTCCTGTGAAAGTTAAAGAATAGGGAGACGCCTGGGAGAAAGGAAGGAATGGAGGGAGGTCATAGGTGTGGCATCAGTGACAGGCACAGCCCATCTCCCTAGCTCCCAACCAGGCCATCCACCATTTGGCATCTGTGCAGAGAAACACAGGGGAGGGAGGAGAGAAACTACAGCTCAGAGAGGTTTGGGCAGTGTGATTCCAGTCTTAGATGGCAGAGCTAGGGCTGCAAGTCAGGTCTTCAGACCCAGGATGACAGTTCCATCTAGTGACAACCCCTCACTCATCACACACACAGGAAGGGAGGTGAGAAGAACAGCTGAGACGGAGGTGAGCCTATGAGGAAAATGCCCACAAACCCTGAGAGTAAGGCCTGGGAGGGGCCAGCAGGGGCAGACCTGATCTTGGCTGGGGTGGGAAGAGCAACTCTGCCAGGTACGGACTTGTCCTCGGGGTCCTGAGCTCCTCACGACTCCCCTCCTCGGCATGGGAGAAGAGTCCTTCTTCCAGGAGAGAGGAAAATGCAGAGGTAAAGGAGGAAAGGGGAGGGAGAAACTGAGGCCAGGGGGAAGGGGCTTTTGGGGGGCTTTGAGGGCACTTCTGCAAACAGGCCATCTCCTACCCAGGGGTCAGGGGGCCCACGGTCATATCCACAGGTAAAAGGAGGATAGAAGGTGGTGCCTGGAGAAGTCTCCTTGTCTGCTCCCTCCACTCCCAGTTAGTGAGAAGGAGAGGCACCCCTCTTCCACTGGCCACTCATCAACTGAGCCCTTGCCTGTGAGGACAGGCGGAACCTGTGTGCAGCACGGTCCCGGGTCTCCTGGGGCCCCAGTAGCGGTGGAGCGGAGAAGGCAGCTTCCTTGGCTGGTTCAAGCACATCAGAAGCAACATCATCTGTCCCATCGCCTTCCTGTAGAAAACGCCAAGTTGTATTTTCCAAAGAGAGCCAAGGAGAAGCGAGGAAGGGAGCAGAGTACTCACATCCTCTTGGTCGTTTTGGTTGATACACTGAGCCGGGTGTCATGCTCATTTCTCATTCCATCCTCACAACCGTGAAGAGGGCACTGCTGTCCCCTTGTACAGACAAGGTCCCTGAACTGGTGAGAGGATGCGGGCAGGGTGAGTACCTATGATGTTCTGACAAAGGAATCTTTGGACGCCCTCCAGACCATCCCTTTGCCCATCTTCCTGCTTTCAGCCAAGGCATCCAGGCTTCCCAAGAGTAGAGGGGACATCACCTGGGGGTAGGGACAACGGGAGCTCTGCAGGCCAGAAAGACTGAGAGGACATGACCATGGGGAATGCTGGCACCTTCTGGCAGGAAGGCGTGCACTCTGGAATTGCTAAATGTCTCTAGACCCCGGGCTCAGCGTGCCCTCTGCTGTGAGAGCTTTCTTTTCAGTACACTAATCTGAGGGTCTTCTCAAGTGGGAGCAGAGGCTTTGGGATCTGCCAGGCCAGTGGGGATTAATCCTGCCCCATGCCACGAGTGATCGTTCTAAAGTATGCTCCCACCTGCCTCTGCTCTGTGAAGACATCAGATTTAACTTCTTGACTTTAATCACGCAGAGCTGGGGGTGAGTATTCTGCTCCTAATGTGTGAATCACCATCCCTACCTCCCCTCCGCACATACAAGGACTTGGGGCAGCGTTAACATTGACAAGGCCCAGTGCCATGAAACAAAGACCACATCTGCTGAGCGTCGGCTGTACTCTGACCACCAGAGACCATGCATGGTGCATGAGGCTACGTTTCCCTGACACCCACTGTCCAGACTGGAATTCCCCAGCTGGGACAGACACGGGACCAGAACTGGCCATCAGGAAGCTGCCTGTCTCGTCCATCAACGTGTCCAGGCGGAGATGCATCCCTGCTCCCCAGATCAGTCCTGGGCTGGGAGTGGTTAGGCAGGGGGTCCACAGCCCCTGTGAGGGAGAATCCCCCACAACCCTCTCTGATCTCTGACTTGCTTCCTTAGTGCCTCCCATTTTTGTTTTCCAGCCTATATTTAGCCAGCTTAGCAGGAAACCAGAGCTGCTCCAGCCCCTCCCCTTCCAAGGACTCACATCTTTTTAATCACGTTTTCCTTTCTCCCGGCAACAGACACAAAAGGCCTGAGCCAGGTGGTGAAGAGGTTCAGGCTTCCACACAGAGGTTTCATTTTCTGTCCTGTGTTCTTCCAGGCTGGGTAACAGGCGTGTCCACGGAAGTATCCCGTCTCTTAGCATCAGCCAGTAGAAGCCCATTTAGGCTGTGCTGGTCTCACCACATCTCTCTGGTGTTAACACTGCAGAATACTGTATAACACACACAGCCGTCTGTGCCTGGTGCGAATGCACTCACACACTCCATTCCGAGCAGTGTGTGTGTGTGCGCGCACGCGCGTGTGTGTATACGTGTGTGCACAAGTGTGTGCCTGTATCAGTATGTGAATAGAGTTCTCAGTGATCCAAGCATCTTTATGGAGGGTCCACTATGTGCCTGCCCAACATGGTCCAGGTATGGGTAAGACCGCAACAGGGCAGTAAGAGTGCTGTGCATGAGTTTACATTTTAGTGGTAGAAATAGTAGACCAAGATAGATCATTTCAGGTACAAAGAAATAAAGCAGAAGGATGCATAGTGGATAAAGATATATGGGTTAGCAACTGTAGATAGGACCTCAGGCTGGGCCTTGCCAAGACGCTGGACAGGCCTGGGAGTCCAGCATTCTGGGCAGAGGGAACAGCTAAGATAGAGCTGTGATGGAATGAGTATTGTGTGGTGTTATAGGTGGAGAGCCGTGGCAGAAGAGGGTGTGGGAATGGTAGGATCTGAGGTCAGAGACGTCAGCAGTGGGCAGGTCCTAAAGGCTTCACTCAAGTAGACAGTCCTTGGACTCTGCAAGTCAAATTTCTTAGGTCAGATTTCCCGCTGTACCACACGCTAGCCGTGTGACCTCACTGAGTCTCTGCAGAGGTAATGATCATGCCTCCTTTACTGTTGTGTTGTGAGGATTAAATAAATTAACCTATGTCAAGGACAGGACACTGCCTGCCACATAGCAGGTGCCTATGTGTCTGATGTTCTTTAAGGCTATTAATCAGTCTTACTACCAAAAAGTTGCTGAGATTGTAAGACATGAGGGTTTGTCTGGGATGAGTTCTGGAGAGAAAATCAGCAGAGAATCTTACTCCCGGCCTCATCTCCAAGGCCCTGAGTGTTCAGATCCTCTGAGGGTGAGTGATGAGGTGCAGTCCTGTAGGGCCGCAGCTAAGTGGTTGGTGCAGCAGTTGGCTATGAAGGGTGAGGTCTTAATAGGCTGACCGTATTTCCTGAAGACAAAAACAGGACATTGGGATGGCAAAAACAGGACAGAGGTATGCACTGGTGACTAAGGGGAGGGGAGGAGGTGGAGCAATTCGAGCAGGAGTAGAGCAGCCAGGCCAGCAACAAGTAAGTAATATGCAGTCATAGTAATGATGTGTAGTCTGGTGGAACTTCATACAAATGACCAGGGCTAGTGCAAGGAAGTTTGGCACTTTAAATAAAAACTGAATATGGCAACCCTTATAAGCCACACTCTAAATGTCCTGCCTAAAGTACATGCTGCTTTAAACATCCCAGTGCCAGAAATGCCCAATAACCTCCACAGTGCCAGAGATAACCCCCACTGTGCCAGAGATAACCCCCACAGTACTGACATGCAGTTTGACCACAGTGCCATGGGTGTTCTGCTTCCTTTGAAGAAACACACACACATGGGATGGGGGTGGGGGGATCCTCTTCCTGCAGCTCCTGCTTCCTCACAGGGGCCAGGAACAGCAGTAGCTGATACCGCCCACTGCAGTTAGCACCAGCAAGGGCCATTTTTAATATGGGCAAAGCAGGCAGCTGCTTTTGGACCCCATCAACAGACTGGGCCCAGGGCAAGTCAACTGCCTTTGCCCAGCATTAGAGATGGCTCTGGTTTATTTAAAAACAGGACAAAATCGACATTTATATTAAAATGACAGGATGGTTGGAAAATAGGAAAAAAATGGTACTGTTCAATTTAAAATAGTACATATGGTTAGCCTAGAGCTTAATCAAAAGATAAGGTCACTATCCAGGGAGTATGTTCAGATCTCATTCAAGAGAGTGTGATAGGTAAGATAAAGTTCAAAGGACACATTTGTCACCTGGAGCTGGGAAAAGGGACAAAGCAAAGAAATGAAATGAGAGGGGTCAGGCATAGGGTTGGGGAATCTTAGACAACAAAAGTGGCTTCCCAGAGCCTTTTTAATGACTTTGGTCTCCATGCATTGGGTAACAACCTCAAAGCTCAAGGTCAGATGGACACAGGCTTTGGAGGCAGACCACTGCCTCATTCTTTTCAGCTATCAAATGCGAGAGTTGTTTGATTAACATGATGATATTAACATGATAATAAGCTCCTTCTTGGATACTCCCCTAGAAATATCCAGGGGTACCTGAATCACTGTGGGGACGGGGACTCTAAGGAGAGGATTCCAAGATGGGGGACTTCTGTGAGGGTGATGAGCCCTGGGTCTGTGGCGGTCTTGGAGTGGAGTGCTCAGTTTCTTCTCTGCTAGCTGGAAGGAGAGGAGGAACTCATGCTTGTGTTCCTGGCTGGAGTCCACCTGTGACCAGATCACCTAGGGGTGCAGATAGCCAGCCCTGGGGGGACATTGATTAGAGATGCTCTTCTCCCCAGGTAGATAAAGAAGGCACTGACGAGGTCTGCATATTCACAGATACACGTTCACACCCCTAAAATGGGTGGGGGGGCAGTTTCTGAAAATGTACAGGAAAATCAATTTTTGTAGATTCAGTTCTATGTACAATGCACTTTGCTTACTGTTTAGAGCAGCCCTGCTCCACATTCTTTTTGATGCACATCTCTCCCCTCCCCGAAATATCAGTGTTCATACCTAGGCTTTCGCAGCATATGAGCCCATCTGTTCAGGTGTGTGTGTGTGTGTGAGCGCACACATTTGCATTCACTCAGGCACATGAAAGGATTCAGGAATATTTTTTTGTCTTTCTTTCCAGGATTTTGCTGTGATACATTGTTGGGAAAAGGCACAGTGTTCAAGCAAAGGGCAGACCTGGACCAGCCCAGATCTCTGTCTCAGCATGTGCCTGTGTGTTTTCCTGGCGTCTGACGGCAACTCGCTGTGAGCTTCTCCCCATGGGGCACAGAGGACACTTACTCATTTGGGAAAAATAGAAAACCTGCCTGGAACAGGATGGAGAAGGGGCAGCAAATGTGGGAGTGTAAATGAGGGTGATTGGGAATTCAGAATTTACTCATGAGGTTGCATTGGAATCCATGCTACCTCAGAAAACACCCAAGGAGCCACCCTTGTTTGCTTTTTACTTGTCTGCAAGACAGGGACAGGGGCCCTCGGGGTGTGTAGTTCAGTGCTCAGAAGAGTGGCTCCCTCCTGGGGACTTGTGGCACCCCCCTGGATTCTGTCGCTTGTCTCACTCCCTCTGAGCTGCGTGGGGAAGGGCGCTATCACTCCCAGCCCAGAGCCAGCCATGCAGGGGCCAGCCGAGGAGCCCCTGCACTCTCCTTCATCATTTATTAATGGTCCCTGGCCTCGTCCCTGAAATAATTAGAGTCAGGATATTTTCATATCATGCGCTTAATTGCCATCTGCACTGCTTAACAAGTCAGGGCACTGGTAAGCAATCTGGCGGCCCCCGGAGAGCGGTGGCTGGTGGCTGGGACATGAGTCATGGTGTTGGCTGCCACAGCCTGGGGACCAGAGAGGGGAGAGAGGGAACTTCAGTGGGATGTGGGAGGTGCCGGGGCTCGTGTTCACAGGGAGGGTGTTAGAACCGGCTTCTCTGGGAGGAGGAGAGACAGGGAGATGAGATCTTGGCAGAAAGCTGGGTTCTCACCACAACAGACACCCACAGGATGCCCCCGGAACTGTCTCAAGTGTGTGTGCATTTGGGACCAGAAGGCCTGTGTCTGAGCCCTTCTCTTTCCCATGGGTGGAGCTGGGAATTCCCGTGCATGCATGAGCACTTGCGTGAGCGCGTGTATATGTGTGTGTGTGTGTGTGTGTGTGTGTGTGTGCGTGTGTGTGTGTGTGTGCATGTATGTAGGAAGCGTTCTCAGGAGAAGCCATGGGGGAATGCGGTGGCAGGAACAGGAAGGGGAAGAATGTAGGCCAAGATGCCACCTCGGGTGAGGCCTGGCCTGATTTCAGGGGAGACTTGGGGCGTTTGGAGTTTGTCCCCCCTGAAGAGCAGGGTCTGGCTTTTATATCTCTACTCTTATTGTCATTACCTGGGGGGCTCTTCCCAGGGGAGGGGCTTGTGGGAGGGCAAGACACTTGGGCATCCCTGGGGCTCCTGCCAGTTAGGGACAGTCTGTGAGAGAAGGTCCCAGTGTGAGCACCTAGCACCCAGCACTGGCTAGAGAACTCGAGGAGGGTGCTCAGAGGGGGAAGCCGCATCTGACATGTGTTCTTCCAGGATGAGAGCCCACCAGCCATCTAGCAGCTCTGAAGTCCAGGCATGTCGCCCACAGAGGAGAGCAAACAGCCTCGCCCTGCCGGGTGGAAGGGTCACACCGATGAAGGGCGTGCAAGGCGTCTTTTAGCTGCGGTGTGCCACATACATGCCTGCTCGTCTGACGGCACTCAGCTGCGCTGTGCAGTGAAGACGTGCTCACACTTACCTTTGCCTGTGGATGGAGAGCGCAGACTGATGATCGCTGGATTGACAAGGCTTCTCAGTCCTTCGACCTTGACCTGGGCTCCCTCCACTTGCAGACATTGCTTTGGGAAGGTGTTCTCTGCCAGATGGTTTACAAAGAAAGTGAGAAGGGCTCAACTTCAGTCCTCAGTCGTGGAAGCCAGTGTGAAGATCCTCTCCAGTCTTCTTAGATTAGAGCAGAGGAGACAGAGGAGGCCCAAGCAATGGGCTCTGGTTCACAAAGGGGCTTCCTCTCCCAACCTCATCCATTTGGGGGCCAGGCTGACTTGGAGGCTAGACCAGGGCTGAGCACTCAGGCTGGTGACAACCCTCTGTCGCCCAGAAAGGACCACGAATGCAAAGTTCCCTCCTTGCTCCCTGCTCCCATAAGCTGCCTCCTTCCCTGTCCCTTGTCCCAGCTTATAGGAAGAAGGGGGTCCTATAGCTGAGGGAGCAGTGGAGAGCCCTCTCCAGCGACAGGTACTAGGACAAAGGGTGTAGGGGAGGGAGGCTATGTCAGCAGAGTCCTCTGATGAGCCTGGGGCTGAGTGTGGCCTGGGACAGCAAGAGTTCACAGCGCCGGGGTCAGTGAGGCTGACCTGCTATCTGTCAGGCCTTCAGCAGAGAGGACATAATGACACTGGGATCACATCTCTTTTCTACCTCAAATGGGCTTCTAAGCTTCCATATCAGTGCCTCGCCCCTCCCCTCCATCAGGCTTTATCCCTTGGTGCCTGGTTCCTTGGGTCTCCTCAGGATGTCACTCTTCTTGCTCTTTTTTCGAGGAGGGGTAGTGAGGCATGCTGGCCTGGTCCTCTATTGGACAGAAATATCCAGAAAATGACTAGACTCGGGGAAAATGCATATGTTGTCATGAGTGAGAATGTGGGATTATTTCTGGGGAAGCAGCTAGGTTTGAGGGTATCATCATGGAGTGTGTATATGTGTGTGGGGTCAGGTCACACTGTCTCCCATGCCAGGAACACAGACACCTGCCTGGAGCAGATGGGGCAGCGGTGCTGATTGAGAATGCTTTCACTTCCTCCTTCCACCCAGCACAGGCCTGGGGGACAGTGGGCTAGGTCCCTGCCTTGGGGTCCAGACCCTGGGCCAACAGAGGAAGCCTACTGGGGCTCAGGCCTTGGGGAGTGGTGAGGGAGGCAGTGCAAAGTGCCTGAAGTGGTCAGGGAAGGCTGCGCGGAGGAGGTGAGCCTGGGAGAAACGCAGTGCTTGAATTGGCGGGGAAGAGGAGGCAGCCGTGAGCCATGGTGCTGGCTAAATGTGGAGGCAGGAAGGAGCGATGGAGGCCTGGGGGAAGAACATCATTGCTGTCATCACTGCTGATACTCAGTGAGCACCTTCTGTGCACCAGACACCGTCCTTATATCTGTTTAACCCTCACGGCAACTCCCTGACAGCCTCTGGCATTACTCCCATTTTGTGGAGGAAGAAAGTGAAGCCCAGAGAGGAAAGGTAAGTAATGGGCATAAGAAGGTCTTTCAACCTGTGAGTGGTTGAATCAGGATTTGAACCCTGGCGGCCTGGCTCAGGGCCCTCTGTTCCTAACCAATAAACCTTTCTATACAGGCACTAGTCTGGGCCTTGTATTCAGGGGTCCTCATTATAAACCTCTTTGATAGATGAGAAAACTGAGACATGGGAAGGTCACAGAGAGCAGTAGAGCCCACACCTGACCCTGACTGCCCAAGGCCTCAGTGACCACACCACCGCCCCCAGGGGTGGAATGGAGATGGCCTGGGTGAGACCTCGGGCACTGTGCCGGGGCAGACACTGGCAGCTCTTGCGCCTTTTGAAGGCTGAGCAGGAGCAGAGACGTGGGGAGGTGTACATGGGGGGGCCCACGCCAAGGGGCCCAGCTGCTCATCTTGGGGGCAGGAGACACAGCCTAGCGACTAGCCCTAACTTATCAGCCACACGTGAAGCCCTTTCTGAAAGACCCCCTCACTCGGGGCTGTGGGCTGTCGTCTGGCTGGGGCGGAGGGGCTCTCTCCCCTGACCCCTAACTTGGACCCCACTCCCTGAGCACATTCCAAGTCTGGGCCAGGGCCTTCCTCCTCCTCTATGTCTCCTGTGGCCTGATTTCCAGGCGGCTGCCAGGTACTGAGGCCTGGCAGGCGGGTTATAAATATCCCTGAGTGACAGAGAGACAGACCTTCACTCTGAGGCTGATGGGGATTAAGCTGATGTGCAGTCTCAAGGTCATTGGTATGATGACAGCTTCTTTGGCTCCAGAACGGTCTAGTTTGGTGGGCAACGGGGGGACCAAGGAGGCAGCAGCAGGGTCAGGGGCCTGAGTCCAGCCCATCGCAGACTGTCCTCTCCCGTGGTCCAAATTCTTTTCTCCTCCTACCTACCCAGGATTTATCTCAAAGCCCCAAACCCTGGCTTCAACCACCCTCCCCGAGCTTGCCCTTAGCAGGCTTTCCCAGTCCAGTCTGGTCCACAAGGTCCTCAAAACCAGAAGGACTCAGCGGGTGACATGCATCAGGTGGGGGAGGTATATCAAGTGGGAGGGTGAGTTCTCAGGAGTGGACACTGCTAGTCAGGTGGAGACTGTTCCTGACCAGCACCCCAACTTCTGCTGCATTTCCTCCCGGGGTCTCTCCCCACCCTCCTGAGTGCAGTTGCAGTGACTCTGGGTTGACCAACCTAGGTGTGGCCAGGTACCAGGAGACTGTGCATGTGTGTGTGTGCATGTATGTATGTGTGTGTGTGTGTGTGTGTGTGTGTGTGTGTGTGTGCATGAAAGATACAGAAAGAGAGAGAGAGAGAATGCTCACTCCGCTTATAAAAAAAGATAATTAGAAATCTGGGTCTCACAACAGGCAGAACCTCAGGGGTGGATTTGCTCTGAGAATGGGACTCAGAGAAGGTATGGGAACGGGTTCTAGCTAAAGTCCTGACTTTCTGAATTTTCTCTCCGCCCTGAGCTCTCCAGAGACAGTCTGACTTTGGATTTGGGTCTCTTTCAAAGGCACCCAGGAAGGCCCGGGATCCTAGCTGGAATTAAGAGGAGCTCAGTGGGAGAGCTGGGTGTGGGGTGGGCCCTGGGTGGGGCTGGGCCTGTTCTGTGCTCTGAGTAGTCCCTGGGGACAGTACAGCAAAGGTGGGAGTTTGGGACAGAAGTCTGGGCTGTGACCACAGGCTGAGCACTGGGGCCAACTCAGTCGGGACTGCAGGCCTAGCTGAGTCTGTATGAGTTCTGGGGGCATGAGAAATGTCTACGAGGACTTGATATCTGTGTCCCCGCTTCTATGTCCCCTCTGTGTCAGAGACTAGAAGGACAAGAGTGACACTTCCCAGAGTCCCCTGCTACTGGGTGTCTTGGCTGCTATTTAAGTTTTGCTGACCCGCAGCACCTCTGGGAGACTGGGAACGTGGCAGGGAGGCCGACGCCGTTTCCTCTGCCCTGGTGTCCGAAGGTGAGAGAATATTCATGGTGACGCGTGTCCCTGGTGTGGTGCAGCTGTGGCAGCATCGGGGGGTCCGAGCTGTGACTCCTCTCCTGGTCTCAGGTCACAGCTGCCCAGATGTGACCCTAAGTCGAAAGCATCCTGTGTTCCGACTTCCACCTGTCCAGCCCCTCGGAAGACTTTGCCAGTCCTCTCCCTTCTTAAAGCTGTTTCTTGCAGGTGTTGTAGTTTGTACATGGAATGCTGATGGACACGTGGGACGTGGAGGGGATAGTGGATGCTAGGTGGACTGGAGGAGAACTGGGCTTGGTCCTGATTCACAGGCCAAGACGGACGCGGAGTCTGACGCCTGCAACCAGGATGTGATGTGGTGAAAGGAGCAGCCAGTGGCCAGAGCTTGGAAATCAGGGTCAGAATCTCTCCGGGTGGCCAGGAGGGACTGCCAGCTGGTCTCGGTGACCCACCTAATGTGGACATGGAGGAGAGCTGGCAGAAATTCTGGCAGAAGCTTCCACAGTCAGCCTTGTGCTGCCTTTGTCCAGAGACCAAGGTTTCTCCCTTCCAGAGAGACGAGGGAAAGCAAATGCAGACCACAGCTCAGTGAGCCTGGCCGAGCGGGAGCAGGCTGAGCTGGAGATGACGCTCATCCGTCCAGGGAAGGATGCAATGACTGTGAGCAGCCCCTTTCAAGAAGTTTGGCTGAAGAAACGCAGACTGTCAACAGCACCCCTGGGGAACATGGCCCGGCTGCCTCGGCCTCACCGGCCTCCTCTCCACCATCTCCCTGCCCCAGGGAGCCCGCATGCAGTCAGCCTGGGAGGAAGATGCTGTGCAGAGACACAGGTGTCTCAGAGGTAGGGCCCAGGCCCTGACCCACCTGCACTGTTGAGGACGACAGCCTGAGGCTATCCCCGGAAGGGCCGCGCTCCTGCCAGACCCACATCTGAGCGCCCAGTTACCCTAGAGAAGATTAAAAATAGAAGGACTGCTGACTCATGGTGGCTGTGTCATTCCTGGCTGTATTCCTGACACCTCTGCCTGGCCCTCACCACGGAGCCCTCCCTCCATGCCGGACACACGAATGCCCACGCCACCCCCTGGCCCCATTCAGAGGCCCCCAGTCTGCGTTCACTTACCCTCCCTCAGTGTTCCATCCACAGATGCCACATGGGGTGACAGCAACACCCATACACTGGATTAAATCTGAGGGGTAAAAGCGAAGTGCTGTTACAGATGGCCAGCAGGCACATGAAATGATGTTCTTACTCGCTGGCTGTCAGGGAAATGCAAATTACAACAGCAATGAGATATCACCTTACCCCTGAGAGACTGGCTATTATCCGAAAGTCTGGAAGCAACAAATGCTGGCGAGGATGTGGAGAAAAGGGAACATTTTTGCACTGTTGGTGCAACCCCTACGGAGAATAGTTTGTAGATTCCTCAAAAAACTGAAGATGGAAATCCTGTATGATCCCACCATCCCACTTCTGGGCATCCACCCCAAAGACAGGGACGAGCACTTGGTGATGTGGTGAAGGGCAGGTGTGTTCAAATATGTCTAAGAAATGGGGAACCTATATCCAGGAAATTATTTTAATGTGGAGAATAATTACTACAATGAAAAAATAATTTTTTTTTAAAAAAGCGAAGCATTGGGGTGCTCTGTCTCAGACGTTAAGTATGTGGCTGTGGCACAGACCCCCTGAGACCCTAGGAGCAACTAAATAAAGGCTCTTCCTCCTCTCCCTCCCTGCCTGCCTCCTTGCCGCCATACCTGACTGCGCCTTTCCTTAAAAAACAAGTGAAGTTCTTAGAGCAGCGCTCCCCAGTGGGCGCTGAGTGCTCATCTCATCCTGAGCCAGCGTCAGATGCTCACCCTCACTCTCCTGTCTCCTCTGCCACTGACATCAGAAGCTGAACCCATCTTCTGACGTTCTCTCCAGGAGGCCACACCGCACTTGAAGGGTCAAGGCTTCATGAGCTCACCCTACGTGAAGCCGCCGTCACTGGGCACGTTCAGCGGGATGCAGGTGACCCTGCCAGGGGTGGGAGGTGGGCAGCCTCCACCTGTTTTCTGAACATTGCTGCCTGTTGAGTGACCTACAGGCACGAGTCCTAGGAGGAGTTATCACCCCCGTGATGAGGAAACAGGCTCAGATGATCAAGGCACTCACCAGTAGCATTCACTGGAGGAGATGGGACTTGAAACTAGTTTCCTTGCTTTGGAGACGTGGGTGTCACCCCTGGGTGCACTACCAAGTGGGTCGGTGCCTCCAGGGTCCTTCTTGAGAATCTGGGAGCCTGTGGGCCCTGGCAGTACCTCCCACCTGTGCCTGCCCCTTGCCCCCACCCTGAGCATGGCCTCCCAGGATGAGGAGGGTGAAGGTGGAGGACAGAGCTCTGTGATGCCTCCTGGCCTGGCTGCCAGGTGCCAGGCAGCTTTCTTGCTTTCCTTCCATCTTTTCAGTTTAAGCTGATCACTGTCATCCCGCCCCCACATCACCACTGACGTTTGGCCCCAGCTCTTTCTAAATACAGAAAGGACAGGATGTTGGCCTCAGCTTTGTGCCACCAGGAAGCAGCCACAGAGGGGCCAGGCCTTCCCGGCATGTGCTGGGGCACTGTCCCCAGGGGGCCGGCTCCCTGGCTCCCTTCAAGAGGAGCAAGGAGGAGCTGGCTTTCTCTGCTGTTTTCAGAGACTCAGCCACCTGGAATAAGCTGAAGGCAGAGAGGGATGCGGTGATACCCACTCCTGCTCCATGCCCAGCCTGGATTCTACCTTTCCGGCCAACTTTGTTTCAGGAAGGCCCACCAGGAGACCAGAGCCAAATGCTTGGTTTGGCCAACAAAGTGCTGAACAATCTTGAACTTGAATGAAGTGCTTCTGTTCTTCCTAGTTCCCGTCACTCCTTATTGTTCTATCAGTACTGGGAACATCCAGGTGATCTGCAGGACGCCCTGCTCATAGCACCATTTCCAAACTTCTGGTAAATGCAAGTAGCCCGGGGACAGGGAGACCCTATGCAGTCCCATGAATTATTCCTTGTGGGAACAATTTTTTTGTTTTGTTTGCTTTAAGGAAAGGTGCAGACAGGAGTAAAGGTAAGCAGGCAAGTAGGCAAGAAAAGAGAGGAGAGGAAGAAACATTTAAATAATTTTTATTTGGTTGTGCATTTTGGTTATTCCCTTAGCTCCAGGATGCAAACTCCAGTTCTTGGAATGTATATGGACCGTGCTCAGGCAGAGGTGGCGACCTAACTGCTGCTCCATCAGGGTGCACCAGGAACTAGTTTTTCACAACAGCCACTTTCCAATAAACTCCAGTCAGCTTAAACACTGGAGGCTGGGAGGCAGGCTGGGGTCATTTTGGAGACTGGGATGGCTCCTTGGGTGAGAGCAGTGCAGGAGAAGGGGGAGATCCTTGGCCACCATCCCCCTTTTCAGGCCTCCAGGGGAGGGCTCCCAGGTGCCATTTTGCTTTAAGCATCCATTCATGGATCCAGGAAAGTACTGGGATCTTCAGAGACATCAGTAAGTTGATTCTCTGTTAGGGTTTTATCCACACATCATAGATGGGCCAACTGAGGAGTAGAAAGGAGATGCTGCCTGCCCAAATCCTCGCCGTGAGCAGGAAGCCACAGGGTCCCAGTCTTCCAGAGCCCATGAATCTGCATGGCAGCCTGGTGCATATCATCTTCACGTGAATCTCCTGATTCATCAGAGGTGGGTTGATGGAGCGTTCCCTCCTTGCCAGCACCCAGACTGGATACAGTCGGAGCCTCTACCGGGTCCCACGCTCACGGGAGAGGTAAGTCGATGAGCGAGCAGGATCCTTGGGACCCACAGAAGTGGATGCGGGAAAAACACCCACCGCCTTGCCCAGCAAAACACCAGGGATGTTTCCTGAGGGCTGTTTGCACACCAGGCTAGGAAGGGACAGGGCTTCCAGGAATGAACCCGCTCTATAGTCCATACACACCAACGACATATCGTCACCATCTCTGCTTGAGACAGGTGCTCACCAGCTCTCAGAGAGGGGAGGTGACTTGCCCTGCACACACAGCTAGCAGGCAGGTCAGGATTCTTACCTCGTTCCCTAAGGAGGCAGGAGCAGGTGCGACAGAAGCAGACAGGGCGGAGAGTGAGACTCCCAGTCACTGCGTACGACAGGCCTGTGTGTGACATGAGTTAACTGAGCCTTGAGACAGTAAGTGACCATGCACAGGCACTCTGCTAGGAGACTGTGGGGCTCTCTCTTCCACCCAGATGTTCTCCCAGAGACTGTGCTCACCCTTTGCCTGCACTGCCTGGGAAGGACTTATTAGCTGATAGAGAGGTGATGTGAAATGCGACCAAAAAAAGTTAAAAACAAAGGCATCCTCAGTTCTTAGCTCTGAAGCAGAGGCTTCATAACCTGGTTTCTGAAGCCAGAGGCCTGCTCACCTGAGTGTGTCGGAGGGCCCCGCTCATACCGTCTGCTCCCCGTTTGAGATGTACAGCCACCTCCGGCTGACGCTGTCTGAGCCCTCAATCCTCAAGAGTGATTCTGTCTCATGGATGAGAGCTTCCGACATCTGTACCTGTCGGGCGACAAATCCAGACGCATGCTCGCTGTCTGGTTAGAGATGCCTCAGGCCCGATTAGGCCCACGAACCTGCCTGCTGCTCATGGGTCCTTTTACTGAACGCCACAAAGATAAATGGAAATCAGGAACGACTCGTGTCAGTAAATTGCCTGGTGGCGTGTCACAGAGCCCAGAGACAAGAGGGAGGGGCAGAAGCACACCACCCAGGTGATGCTGGTGTGAAATGATTGACCAGTGTCCAGTGTGAATCAAGGGGGACCAGGCCCCTCAACCCCTAAGTCCTACCATGTGCTGGGCTTCCCAGCAGGAGAGTCTTCTGCTTCTGAAGAGCCTGGTGGGAGCCTCTTGTCCTTTTTGGCCCTGCTCCCAATGCAGCACGTCACCAACAGGGGCAGATCACAGCTAACTATCCAGAGAGCAGGCTGGGATGGGCGTGTAGCCCAACAGCCCTGCTTCACGCCTCCAGGTCCAGAATCGTGTGCCAGACCCAAGTCCAACATGGCGTGTGGAGGGCTCCCCATGCCAGCAGGGTGTCCGAGAACTCAACTCAAAGCTGACACCACCTCTGGGGAGACCGCATCTGAGCTCACCAATTGGGACTCCATCTCCCAAGACCAAGTTGTCCTTCAGACTCCGCTTCCAAGCCCAGGCTGTTACCTGGGGTTCCGACCAATTAACCACATACTGCAGGTTCCCACGACCTCCTCCTCCACTTTCAGGTGCAACCAAGCCCGAGGCTCTATATCCAAGGTCCCCAGGACCCCTCCCCAGTTTCAAATGGGCCACACCCTCCACCCGCTTCCCCAGGCAGTGTTTCTGGAGCAGGAAGTGTCCATGCACCTCTCTGCACTGCGCTGGACGGAGCGGGGAGGTTGGGTCGCTGAGCGGCACTAGGCTTGGTGCTGCTTCATGTCCACGCAGAGCCTCTAGGGAGGAGTGCCCTCTGTCGCCCACATCTTGAACATCCCTCCCCTGTTTGGGAAGGTCCCACTCTTGGAGTGAAAAACGAAGCTTTCTTCCCAGCCTTTCTGATAGACCTGGCACAGACATGGATGTGACCTCCACCACTGGGGACCCACCTGTCAGAGGCTTCGGCTTGAGGCAAGTAAGGAGGAGCAGGTGCCCGGCAATGTGTCCTTCCTGCTCAGAGCCTCAACAGAGGCCAGAGGCTGGCTCTGGGTTGCAGGGGCGGAGGGTCCAGGACCCAGCACCTTGCTCCAGTGCTGGGGGCTGGGAACTTGTCCCCTCCGCCCAGGTGTGGCGTCCTGGGGGTCGCAGAGCTGAGGCATTGTTACGTATGGCCTCCCTAAAGTCTGATGATTGAATCTTCCCAAATGTTTAATATAGCCATTTTCTGCTTACACTAAGCAGAGTAGATTTGCAGAGATCTTTATGGCTACAGCTTTGCCTGGAGTAGATCTGGGACCTATCGGTGGTGCAGAGAAGAGGGGAGGGGAGAGGAGGGAAGGGGAAGAGGATGCATTTGCAGAGATTAATGACATAACGCCCCCCAGGCACTTATAAAAGGTAGCAACGAGGACAACCGTGCAAGTGTGTCTTGACAAGAAGGAAGAGCAGTCAGAGTGCCAGCCGGCGGATGACTGTGACCCACCAGGACTCGGCAGGACTCCTGGCAAACTGGAGGGCTGGACACCAGAAGGAAAGCGGGGAGCAGGGAGCATGGCAGAAACATAGCAGTGAGATGCGCCTGCCCTCTTCCTCCAGTGGGATATGGTGCCACCAGAATGCTCCGTGTGGGTCCCACGGCACGGGGACTGTCACTGGACAGAGTGTCCTTGGTGTCTTCTCATTAAGGGGTAATCCTGCTGTCACGGGTTCTCCCAGCTCAAACGCCTGCACAGAGAGTTCTTCTGCACCCCACCGCCTCCTCTTCCTCTGCCCCCTCCCACCCCACTCTCCCCCTCTCTCTCTCACTTCACCCCTCTCTCTCCTGCCTCCCTTGTCTTTAACCCAATCACCCCCTTGTTTTCTCTTCTCCTTCCCTCTCCCCGTCTCTGTCAGCCACTCCACCGCCACCCACTCCCTCTCCAACCTCTCCTGCCCTGCCCAGTATTCTTGCCTTGCAGCCCCTGCAGGCTCCCTTCTCCCCTCCCTGCTTTGCTTGCTCCCTGAACTCCAGAACCCATAGAATGTGGGTCAGGGGGATGTGTCTAGTCTCTCCCATGGGCTGGGAACTGGAAAATGCAAGGGGGCCACACGAGAGAGGGAGAGGAAGGGCTGAGCCATTGAACTCAGGGACCTCTGAAAGCCAGGAGTTACCTGGTTCCCTCCTCTGACCCAGGCATGTCCACGGAGGCCACGATGAGCATCCGACGGGCCTGGGGGAAGCTTCTTCCTCTTGACTCAGAGTGTGTCTGCACCTCTCTCTCTCTCTCCTTCTCTCCCCGTCTCTCGGTTCCTTGCCTCTGTCTCTGTGTCTCCGAGTTTCTCTAACTCCACCTCTTGGTCGCTTTGTGTCTCCAGCTCTGTGGCGTGCAGAGAGTGAGTTGGAATAACTTCTCAGCATTAACCACCGCTTCTGTGCGGGAGAATGTTATCTTAATTGAGTCTCAGCTTGTTCACAGCCACTCAGCTGCCATAAATAATGGATGTCCAGACCGACTGTAAACCAGAATGAATGAACAATGTCCATGAGGCAATCGTCACCAGCTTCTGCAAGGAGCCCAGTCTCCCTCTTAATAATGCATGATCCGAGCCCGCCACCGCCGGATGCCCAGAGATTCCCAATGAGGAAGCTTCTTACACTGGGGACCTACGCAAAGCTCTGGGGATGGAGTCAGGGACCTGTCTGCCCACCCCCATCCTTTCAGGATGCAGGCAGCAAATGCTCCCACAGCAATGTGTCCGGGGTGGCAGGGATCTTCTGGGCAAACGATCCGCCCATTATGTCACTGAAACCCTGACATGAACCCACATTGCTTCTCCTACGTCACAAGCAGATGGTCTTTTGGTTTGTGACTTTAATCCTGGGGTATGAGCCCCATGACCATCTGTTTAACCGGTCCCCAGTGATGGCACATTCTTTGTGTTTAGAGCAAGCTGCTGTTCGGAGTGTCTGAAGCTATTTGACACAATGCTGTTTGCAGAACCTCCGTCTGTTTGCAGAGCCTGCCAGCTATCCTGCTGTGGGGGCTGTTTGCAGATTGATGCTGTGGGTTACTTACTCCCGGGACCCATAGTCAGGGCCTTGCTCAGGGCCTTGGGCCGCCTTTGCTCCCAAATCCCAGTTCCCACTGGTGCTCCCCTCCCTCTGTCTGCTCCACCTGCCCCAGCATTTTCAGTGACGACCCATGGACCACGCTTGTCACAGGGAGCCCCCGAGTTCTCAGCAGTGCTCAGAAAGTTTCTCAGATAGTAGGTCCTGGAATTAACTTTAGACATCAGGCTCCACGGATTGGGGAGCTTGGGCCTCGGCGAGGGACCCCAAGCGGCTCAATGGTGCTCAGTGGCTGATGTGCTCAATGCCAGAGGGCTTGCTTTTAAAACTCTGGGCAAAACACGAGTTATTAATAAATCTCAGTGCCCGCTTTATTCTAACACACTCTTGTTGGTTTTGTTTTGGATGCCTGTGGGGTAGATGATGGGAAGCAAGCTGTGGTTGTTTAGTGGTTTTTAACTTTAATAGCCTTGGTAATGTCGCTGCAGCCTGTTCAACTTCCGCTGTTACTGGTACCCACGAGCTGCAGGCAAATCCTGAGCAGACCCTCGGGTTAGCTTCCCCTCAGCCCGGCAGGAGGAGCATGGGTCACAGGCTGGTTGAGGTCCCACAGGGTCAGCGGTCAGGGGAGATGGCCCCTCTGTGACTGGAATCAACACAGTAGCTTCTGTTGGGTGGTGGCCGTGCTGAGCCTCCTGGGGGGATGGGCTCCCTTTGTCTCCCTTCAGTGTCGGGATGAGCTCGTATTGTCACAGACAGGTTTTCACCTTCCTCTCCAGGGATTAATGACGCTACTAATAATGACTGGCATCCATACAAGCTGGTGTAGGAAGCTGAACATTTCCCACGCGTTACTGCATTAGATGTTCATGAGAGGAGTGCGGGGAGTGAACTCCAGCGACGCCTGGGAACTTCTCCCCAGGCAGATCCTAAGGCAGCTGGCTCCAGGTTCAAGTGCTCCCTCTGAGCAGGGCAGGTGGGGTCTGGACCCGCTTCCAAAGACGACTCAGCTCCCGCGGGAGTTTCTGTGACTGTCCTGAAATGATTTGCAAAATGCTGCACAGAGGCTGTGTGCACAGCTCTCCTAGGAAGAGGGAAGCGCTTTGACAAGATGCTCACACGGGTGGGGTGCAGGGTGCTGAAGCATCTGTTCCCGCAGAACCATTCTCTATCATCCGCTGATGGGATCACGTGTTGTGGGGTGCCTGCAGGTGCAGGCACACTTGCGGATGGTGGGGAAACAGATGGGCAGGAGAGATGGGGTCCTGTCCTCATGTAGTGTTGCTTCGAGTTGAGGAGCAGACAGGCAGTATGTTGAAATGAAATAAACGAAAAGGGCCAAGTTAGATGGTGAGAAGTACTGTGAGAGAAGTAAATAGAACGATGTGATGCACAGACAGTGGGGTAGAGGTGGAGGAGACATGGAAGTGTCTTCCTCCCCCATCAGACTGGGGAGAGCTGGAAGGGAAGGCACCCCACGTCCTCCAGCTGGGTCTAGGATGGGATGCAGGGGGGAGAGGCTGGATCATTCTGCCATCTCCAAATATTAATGAGTCTGAACTGCTCTTTAGTTGGGGCTTTGTTCACTCAGTTATTTAGCAAAGTTCTCGCTACTGATGTCTCCAGCGTCAAAACTCTATCTGCCCCTCCCTTTCGAAAAGGGTTCCATCCTTTTGTCAGTCCTTAGAATTTCTTTTCCGGGTCACATTCTCAGAATAAAGTCAATCAGATACCCTCCCCACTGTCCCCTGGGCCCAGAGTCCCTCCTGCCGCCCACCAGCCTGGTTTCAGAAACTTCCAGCTGCCTGGCCCATTTCCCCTACACAGCTCAGCATGTAACCAGAAATGGCTGTTGTGATGGCAAACCAAACGAAGACCTAATACCCAGATCAATCATCCTGTGAAATAACTCATTACTCAGGCTCCAATTGCAGGGGATGAGAATTAAGACAAGAAGAAGGAAGGGCGGCTCCAGGTGGATCTGGGAGAGGCCAGGCGAGGAAGGGGAGGAAGGCAGAGAGGAAGGCAGAGAGGAAGGCAGAGAGGGAGGGGCTGGGTCTGCAAGGAGAGGCCAGCCCCAGGCGGGGCTTTGTGGGGGAGGTGACAGATCAACCCTCCCCTTTCCTGAAGAGCAAAAAAGGAGGCCAGAAGGGACTGCCTTTACGGTGATAAAAGGGTTGAGTCAGCAACAAGTTAGAGGATGGCTCCAGGAGTCACTTTGTCCCATTGACCACGCAGAGGCCGGAAAACACATCTCGGAGCAGACAGAGCCCCAGGGACAAGGGTTAGGGCCGCCTCTCTGGGGAGGAGGCTTCATCTCAGAGAAAGGCTTGGGACCACCAAAGATCACCCCAGGGAGAGCAGCAAAAATGGCTTTTAATCACAAGGGAGCGAGAGACCGCAGACAGGACTGACCAGGTAGATGTGACCCCTCAGCACAGAGGTCCTGCTCTCCTTTTACTGTCTCCTGGCCTTATGTCAGACAGTGGGGTGGAAGGAGCCCGCAGGTCACAGGGCCCTCCAGAAAAAGAGAAGTGGTGTTGAAAGAACCTTACTCATGCGATGTCATTCATTCATTCATTCATCTTTCATATTTGCAGTGGCCATTCTGTGGTCTCTTACGGTGCTTCTGCCAGCCTACCTCAGAGGATGCTCCAGCAAAATGAACATTGGGCCAAGTGTGGGAAGTCTGGTTTCGAATCTAAGTTCTGGGACAAAGTGTGTGATCCAGAGACAAGCTCCTCTGTTTTCTGCGCTGTGGTCTCATCTGAATAGTGAGGAGGTTGATGTGAAGCAGGAAGGGTAAGGGTCCTATCCAGCCCTGAAGCTTGTCCCCAGGGAGAGACCACCTGGCAGGACTGGGCTCTGACATGAGCTTGGAGCAGATGTGAGCATGCTTGTTGGGAGGGCCAGGTAAAGGGTACTCTGAAGGCTAGAACAGGAAAGCAGTTGAAAGAGAGAGGAAAGGTGTGTGAAGCAGAAAAAGAGAGAAAAATAATGGAATGATGTAGAGGAGAGAGCAGCAGAAGCAGAGAAAGAGGAGAGGGGAGAGAGAGAAAGAGGAGGTTGGGGGAGAGAGAAAGAGGAGGTTGGGGGAGAGAGAAAGAGGAGAGACAGAGACAGAGACAGAGAGACAGAGAGGAGGTGGTGGAGAGAGAGAGAGAAGGTGGTGGAGAGAGACAGAGAGAGAAGGTGGGGGACAGAGAAGGGGAGAGGAAGTTTATCTGAAGAGCACTATTCTATCCAGCTTTATAGACAAGTTCCTCTTGGAGCATGTAGCACGTTAGGCAGACGTTGTGAGTACTGCAGAACACAGACCAGTAAGACAGCTTGGCTCCCTGCCACCAAGCCATCAAGGAGCTAACATGATATGATAATGTGTAAAATGAGCAAAATAACAAAATGTCCATCATATCCACTAGAAGGGGATTTTTTGTTTTAGCGTTTTATTCAGAAACTTTGTTTTACAAATTAAAATAAACTTACATATGTAGGTTCCCCATATATGTGCAGCTAAACCCATTTCTCAGATATATATCAACATACCCTGCCCTCCACCAAATCACCAAGTATTCTTCACCACTGTCCAAGGGGCCCCGCCACCACTTACCACCCGCCCCCAATCCCATTCCCTCAGTTCTGCTGCAAGTGTCCAAGAATCGATTTTGTTTCATCTGTTCCTTTGTTTTGCATATTCCCATTCCACCTATGAGTGAGGTCATCTGGCATCTGTCTTTCTTCTTTTGACTTATTTAACTTAGCATAATTCCCTCTAGTTCCATCCATGATGATTCAAATGACAGGATTTCATCTCTTCTAAAGGCTGTGTAGTATTCCATTGTGTATATGGACCACATTTCATTTATCCATTTAGCTGACATTGGGCACCATGGTGGTTTCCAGTTCTTAGCTATTGTGACTAGGGATGCAGTAAACATGGGGGTGCATCAATGTCTGCTAATTAGTGTGTTTGTATTTTGGGGGGTAAATACCCAGAAGTGGGATGATGGCATAATATGGGATTCCCATATTCAAGTTTTCAAGGAATTTCCACTCTGTTTTCCATAGGGTTTGCACCAATTTGCACTCCCACCAACAGTGCAAATTTGTTGTTTCCAGACTTTTGGATAATAGCCAGTTTCTGAGGTATAAGGTGATGTCTCATTGTTGCTTTAATTTGCATTTCCCTGATAGCCAGCAAGTAGGAACATCTTTTCATGTGCCTATTGGCCATTTGTATATCCTCTGTGGAAAAATATCACTCTAATTCCTCTCCTCACTTTTTAATTGGATTGCCTGTTTTTCTGTTATTGAGTTTTATGAGTTCTTTGAATATTTTGGGTATTTAGCCCTCGTCAGAAATATGGAACACCAATATCTTCTCCCAGTTAGTAGATTGTCATTTTGCTTTGGTGATGTTTTCTATCACTGTAAAGAAACGTTTTAGTTTGATGTGGTCTCATTTGTTTAATTTTCTTTTTGCTTCCTTTCATGCTGGAGTTGAATTTCCAAAGGCCTCTCTAAGGCTGATGTCATGGAAAGTCTTTTGTTGTCTTCTAAGATCTTTATGGTTTCTGTCTATGTCAAGTTTCTAGTCCATTTTGAGTTAATTTTTGTGAATGGTGTTAGAGAATGGTATAGTTTCATTCTTTTGAATGTAGTTGTCCAGTAATCACACCACCATTTATTGAAGACACTTTTCTTTCTCCATCGTATGCTTTTGGTTCCTTTGTTATAGATTGTATATGTGTGAATCAGTTTCTGGTGACTCAGTTCTATTCCATTGGTCTGTCCCTCTGTTACTATTCCAGTACCGTACCATTTTGATCACTATCACTTTGTAGCATAGCTCAATGTCAGGGCGTGTAATCTCTCTGGATTTCTTTCTCTCTCTCTCTCTCTGTCTCTCTCTCTCTCTCTCTCTTTCTCTCTCTCATAATTGCTTTGACTATTTGATGATTCTTTCGTTGTTCTATACAAATTTTAAGATTTCCTGGAAATAAGCCCATGGAATTTAAATGGGGATTGCATTAAATCTGTATATTGTTTTAGGAAAGATGACCATTTTAACAATGTTGATTCTACCCAATCATGAGCAAAGGAAGTCTTTCCATCTCTTTATACCCTCTTCTATTTCATTTGAGAAAGACTTGTAGTTTTCATTGTACAAGTCTTTCACCTTTGTTAAGTATATTCCAAAATATTTTATTCTTTTTACTTACATTTTAAATGGTGTTTTCTTGATTTCATTTTTTTCTAGTGTGTTGCTTGAATATAAAAATGCAATGGATTTTTGTGCATTGATTTTGCGACTTCCACTTTATTGTGTTCATTGATTAATTCTAGCAGTTTTTGACAGTTTTCAGGGTTTTCAATATCTATAATCACATCACCTACAAGTAATAATATTATTACTTCCTCCTTTCCAATTTGGATTACTTTTCATTCTTTTTTCTTGCCTGGCCATGGCTAACATCCAGTCAATGTTAAATAACAATGGTAAGAGTGGACAGCTTTGACTTGCTCCTGATCTTGGAGAAAATGCTTTCAAATTTTTCCTACTGACAATGATGTTGACTGTGGGTTTATTGTTTATGGCCTTTATTTTGTTTAGGTATGTACCTTTTATTCCCATTTTATGCAGGTTTTCTTTTAATCATAAATGGTTATTAGGTCTTGTCAAATCTTTGTCTGCATCTATTGATATAATCGTGTCGCTTTTACCTTGCTCTTGTTGATATGGGTACAATATTAATAGATTTACATATGTTGAACTATCCTTGCATCCTTGCGATAAATCTCACTTGGTCACGATGGATGATTTTTTTTTTATGTATTGTTGAATTTGGTTTGCTAATATTTTGTTCAGAATTTTTGCATCTATGCTCATTAGAGATATTAGCCTGTAATTTTCTTCTTTGGTAATGTCTTTGTCAGCTTCTGGTGTCAGAGTAATGTTAGCCTCATGTTAGATATTTAGGAGTATTCCCTGTGATTCAATATTTTTTGAGGAGCTTGAGAAGAGTAGGTATTAATTTTTCTCTGAAAATTTGGTAAAACTCATTAGAAAAGACCTCTGGTCCTAGGCTTTTGTTTTTAGGGAGACTTTTGATTACCTCCTCAATTTCTTTGCTTATGATTATTCTATTCAGGTTTTCTAGGTCTTCCTGGTTCAGTCTTGGTAGTCTGTATTTTTCTAAAATTCTATCCATGTCCTTGAAGGTTGTCCTTTTGTTGGCATAGAGTTGTTAATAGTAGTCCCTTGTGATGTTTTGTATTTCTGTGGTGTCTACTTTACTTCTCCCCTTTCATTTCTGATTCTAGTTTGGAGAGTTTTCTTTTTTTTATTTCGTGAATCTAGCCAATGGTTTATCAATTTTGCTTATTTTTTCAAAGACCCAATTTTTGGTTTCATTGATCTTCGGGATTTTTTTTTTTTCTTTATATTTTTATTTCTACTCAAATTTTTAAAATTGTCTTTCTTCTACTGATTTTTAGCTTTAATTATTCTTATTTTTCTAGTTATTTTAAGTGTAGGGTTATATTATTTATTTTTACTTTTTCTTGTTTCTTAAGGTAGGCCTGGATTGCAGTGAACTTCCCTCTTAGTACTGCTTTGGCTGCCTCCAATAGATTCTGGTAGATTGTGTCTCATTCTCATTTGTCTCTTAAGCATTTTTTAAGTTATTCTTTGATTTCCTCTATTACCCAAGAGTCATTCAGAAGCATATAGTTTAGTCTCCAATTAATTTGGTGTCCTCCAGATTTCTGTCTGTGGTCAACTTCTAGCTTTAAGCCATTGTGTCAGAGAAGAGGCTTGGTATGATTTCAATCTTTGTAAATTTCTTGAGACACATTTTGTGTCCCAACATATGATCTATCTTTGAGAATGTTCTACGAGTGCTTGAGAAGAAAGTGAACTCTGTAGTCATTGGATGAAGTGTTTGGTCTATTAGACCTGTTCTGAATGGTTATTTAAAGCTGCTATTTCCCTGTTAATTTTCTGCCTGGTTAATCTGTCCATTGTGGTAGGTGAGATGTTGAAGTACTGAGGTGTTGAAGTCTATTATTAGTGTGTTGCTGTCAATATCTCTTGAGGTCTAATAATACTTGCTTTGTACATTTTAGTGTTCCTTCATTTGGTGCATATATGTTAATAAGTATTATTTCTTCTCGCTAGATTGATTACTTAACCATTATGCAATGTCTATCTCTGCCTTTTGTTATGCTTTTTAGACTGTTTCATCCAATATAAGTATGACTGTTTCTGCTTTTCTTTGGATGCCATTTGATTGTAGGATTATCTTCCATCCATTGACTTGGAACCTTTATCTTTTGAAGGTGAGTTTCCTTAATGCTGCAGAAGGTTGGGTTATGCTTTCTAATCTACTCAGTCACTCTGTGTCATTTGATTGGTGAGTTTAATTCATTAATGTTTAGGGTGATTATTGCTATGTAGCTATTTATTGTCGTTTTGTAATTTGTCTTAGGTGTATTGTTCCAGACAGGTGGGTTGTGTGTGGTTGTGTTTTGAATATTTTCTCTTTTTGTTTTCTTCTTTGCTTTTTCCCTGGAAATATATTTTGAGGTTACCCTGAGGTTAGCAATTAAGAATTCTATGTTTATTTCCTATTTTTATTTGAAAGCAGATTAGTCTTACACTCATTCTTACCATTCACATTTTTATTCTCTCCTCCCTGCTTTTTATATTTTGTTGTTTTACTGTTTTTAATGGGTTTCTTGACACTATAGAGCATACTTTAGTATGTTTTGTATAGCTGGTTTTGTGGTGACGAATTTAAATTTTGCTTATCTGAAAAGATTTTTATTTTTCCTTCAGTTCTAAATGATAATCTCACAGGGTATAGTTTCCTAGGTTGAAAATCATTTTCTTTCTTCACTTTGCATATATCATGCCATTTCCTTCTGACCTGTAGAGTTTCAGTTGGGAAATCCCCTGACAGCCTTATGGGGACTCCTTTGTATGTGATTCGTTTTTCTCTAGCTGCTTTTAAGAGTCTTTCTTTATCTTGTATTTTTCGCATTTTGATGACAACGTATCTAAGTATTGAGCTGTTTGGGTTTCTTTTGTTTGGAATTCTTTGAGCTTCCTGGGTCTGGAGGCTTGCTTCATTCCTCAGGTTAGGGCAAGTCTCAGCTATTATTTCTTCAGATGCATTTTCTGCCCCCCTTTCTCTGTCCTCTCCTTCGGGGACCCCCTAGGATTCAAATGTTATTCCTTATGATGTTATCCCATTGGTTTCAAATGCTGTCTTCATTTCTTTTCATTCTTTTTTCTTTGCTGGTTTGCTTGAGTGCATTCCTCTGCCCTGTCTTCTAGCTCACTGATTATGTTGGGGGCTTCATCCATCTTGTTCTTGAGTCCTTCTGTTGAATTCTTTAGATCCGCTAACATGA
The DNA here is from genome assembly GCA_004363575.1 of Solenodon paradoxus. Lineage (NCBI taxonomy): Eukaryota > Metazoa > Chordata > Mammalia > Eulipotyphla > Solenodontidae > Solenodon > Solenodon paradoxus. The sequence goes on from RJWH01001279.1 coordinate 41,701, forward strand.
TCTTCAATTCTTTGATATCTTGTTTTATTTCTTCTCTTTTTTGTTGTTTCCTTTTTCTTTCTCTATTATTTCCTTGATTTCCATCCATGACTATGCTTATCACCGTTGCTCTAAATTCATCCTCAGGTAGTTTGCAGACATCTGTTGTGTTCAGATTTTCCCCTGGGTTTTTAATGCATCAATCATTTCAGGTATATTTCCCTGTGTCTTTGCTTTATTTGGTGATTTTCTATCTTGCTGTGGATGGGTTTCCCTGTAGCGATGACCTTATCTAGGGTATTAAATGATACCAAATTAGCCTGAATCTTGGTCTGTACACTGGGAATTCTTGAGTTTTGTGATGTCACCACTGGTTGGATTTGTTGAAGCTCTTTGGCAGACCCTGTGTTGGGATCTAAGGGTTCAGTCTATAGGGTTGGAGTTTGTGTGGAGGATGCAGAGCCTTCCCCACAGCTTCCTAGGTCCAAACAGTCATGATCACCTTGTTGTTGACCCTCAATCTGCAGCGTGCAGTTCTGTCTCCATGCACAGGTTGGTGCTAGTGGGTAGAGTTTCTTCACCTCTGAGAGGCTGTCTTCTTCATGTAAGCCTGGGTGTGGGATTTCCAGTGGGCAGGTCCTGTGGCTCTGGTACACCATGGTGGGAGGGGAGATTCCTCTAATTGCCTTCTGGTGATGTTGATGCACAGTATGATCTCACAGCAGGGGCTGCAGGTCAGAACACAGGGGTGCTAGTCTTCCTCCCACCCTTTGGCAAGACCGTCTCCCTGGGCTCCATTTCCCAGTGGAGCTGGGCCAACTTCTCTGCTGCTATCAGAGTGACTCCTGGGAGGTCGGGTTCTTCCCGAGACTCCACCCACTCCCCTATGGCCCTAATCCCAAATCTGTGGTGCAACTCTGAACCCTGATATTTTCATCTACCCTTTGTGGTCATGGTTGATGATGCCTCTCTGTAGCTGCTGGGCTCACTTTTCTTTATGTCTTGAAAACAGGTGAATTCCTAGATGCTCTGCGGGGATGAGACAGGACTTGCTCCCACCAGGTTGACATCTTGACCCTGATTTTAGTAAAGGTATTTTTAGCCCAGAATCTGCAGAAAATAGTAATAACTAACACTCCAGATTCTTACTCACTGAATCTTTACAGTAACCTTATGAGGTAGGTATACATTATCATCTCTCTTATTTGTGAGGAAATTGAGGCATGGAGGAGGGTAAGCAAATTTACCAGGGTCACACAGTATGTGGTGGAGGCAAGATTTAAACCAGGCAGCCTGGGGCCTGCAAGTCTATGCTTAACCATCAGTCTGCTCTCTGCAAAACTAGGAAGTGGGTCTGGAAAACCAGAAGTTGCACTCCTCCAGTCCCAGACAAGGTGGAAGCTGCCCACCTCCTCCTAGACAGCAGCCCCAAAGAAGATTGATTCTTTTCCCTGAATCTGCTTTGTCTGATGATAAAAAGAAGTCTGGGGCTTTATGAATAAATGCACCTCACAAGAGAGGAAGAAAGGAACAGAGCTTTGCCAAGGAAAGCTCTGATTCTTACAGTCAGGACCAGCCCATGGCAAGATTGGAAAGCCTGTCAGTTTTCCTCTGATGTTTTCCAAATTCCCTCTACGTGGTAGTGAAAGACTAGTGTGAGACTCTGACCATGGACTGATGATGAATTCTCTCTGAAACTCAGTGTTCTCATCTATAAACTGTACATTGAATTCTAACCCACATTCTTGATTCTGTGTCCCAGACCCCCTTTCCCTCCACTGCCCCTCTCCCGTTCTTCCTTCCTAACTGGCGTCACATTTGTAGATGCCATATCAGAAAGCAGTTCTGGCAGCAAGCATGGCAGGCAAGCAGTTCCCATCAGGCAGATCAAGAAACAGGTAAATGGCTGTGTCTTCATCAATTAGAAATCAGTGTAACTACCTTTAATGGAAAGATACAAAATAATAGCAGCTAGAACAAGACGGAAGCTTATGGCTGTTGTAAAAAAAAAAATTCAGAGACGAGTCAACCAGGCTAACAGTGCTGGATTTTTAGTGCTGGGTCCCGAACTGCTTCTGTCTTGTGTCTCCCCTAAGCCTTAGCTCAGGACTTCACCTCATGATCCAAAATGCCTGCCAGAACTCCAGCCTTTGAATCTTATATTCCAGTTAACAAGAGAAAAGAGATTTAAAAATCTGGTTTAGTGTTAGAACCCAGTCAAATGAAGGTAGGTCATGCAGTTTTATACATATGCCAGATTTCAAGGCTGGTGCTCAATGAAGGGTTTTGTTGCTACAAAAGGAAAGAAAGATGGCTATTTTGTAAACATGTGGCAGCCTTGGCCATTTTCTTTGGACTTCAAATATGCTGTTATCTGGGACAATCAAAATGCTCACGCAGAAAGTCTATCACTGAAAATGGACCGCGATACAGCATGCAGGGACAGATGTTCAAGGTTCTGTAGCTGTCTAGACCAGGGGAGTAAAGATATAGCCCATGGCATGAGGCAGGACAGCTGGGCTTCCTGCATTTACCTGACAACCTCTTGTGTCCCGGGCAGAAGCAGCCCCAGGTGGGGCCTGAGGCAGACCCAAACCTGGAGGAAGACTGAGTTTCCTAGCTGTGGAGCTGGGGAACCAGGGGACAGAAGCCAGGCAGCTCATAACACCAGGCACGAGGTCTGGGAGAAGGAGAAGCCTGAGCCAATGGAAAATGTCAGGTGCTTGGCCCGAGGACAGAAAAATCTGGACTCCTTGTCAGGAGCCGATGCTGACTCACATCCCAGAGTGGGTCCCACAGAAGGCCAGCTGGGTCATTCTTGAGGAATGAGGGGGTGAGTCCTGGAAGCTGGCAAGCAGCGAACTCCCTCTGCAATGGAAATGGTATTCTAAACAGAATAAAGCATGGGAGGCAAAACAAAGCTATTCTGCTGAATAAATGTTCTGCATTAAAGCAGCCAGAATAGCGATGAATTAAACATCAGGGCTGAATGAAGGGAAAATGCCCTGATTTATAATTGCTTCAGGCAGGAGGCAGCCTGGGAGAGAGGCTGAGTCTCCATCAGGGACCCGGTGTCCCCACAGAGCTGCAGAAGCACAGAGAGGAGATGTGGGCTGCCTTCAGGGTAGAGAGGCTAGGACGAAGTCTTCCAGAAAAGGGGGAAGACTGGGAAGGGAATGTGTTCAGGGAGCTAGGAGGCCCAGCTGTTTGTCTTTGCAGCTTGTGACCTTGGCGAAGTCATGTGGTGTCTCTGGTCTCCTTTCCCCCTTGTCTGGTGGGGATTATAATGCCTGCCTCTGCTGGTTTGGTTCTTGGAGGATAAAGGGAGATATAAGGGATGATGAAGAGTTTTGCAAATATAATGTGCTGCTGTTACTTCTTGGTCTTGGCGTCCTGGTAAAAGCAACTATGATGTTCTGGCAGCTTCTCTGAGGTGATCAGTCTTCGAGGAGACAAAGGGTGGGTGGATAAAACAGATGTATAGGCAAGCGCTTGGAAATGCTGCTTGGAGCTGCCTGTTAGACCAGGTCCGTGTCAGAGAGCTCATCTTCCTGCAGGCAGTGTAGTGCATGGGGAAGATCTTGGCTCACTTTCCCATCAGCAGGTGACCTCAGACACGTGAGGGCTCTGTACGTCAGTTTCTTCCTCTGTGAGATCAGTATCGTCACATGACCACATCGCAGGCCATCCTTGTGAGGATTCAATGAGTTAATACACGGAAACTGCAGTGTTACCTGGCACATAGAAACAGCCCCATAACTGCTAGCCCTTATTAAATTTCTAATGCTGTGTATATCAACGAAGCTTCTAGAAAAGTCATGGGCTGGCCTTATAGGCTCCTTAACATGACCAGAGCCTCACTACTCATAATTTGCCCCACACAAGAATCCCCCCTGGCGCTAGTTAAATGCAAATTCGAATTCATCAAGTCTGGGCTGGGGTCTGGGATAATGCATGTCGAACAGACTCCCAGCTGATGCTGGTGTTGAGTCGTGAGAGATGAAGGCACGCTGAGCTCTAGGCGCAGTGCCCACGCACTGCTTCCTCCAGGGGTATTTGGCTATTTCAGGGGCTGTTGGATCAGCAGGTCTGAGCTGCTGTACTTCGCCCTCACCTCCCACCCAAAGCAGTGGCTACCCAGAGCTGCCTTCCTAGGAGAAGAAATTATTGGCATCTAAGAAGGATGAACCTTGATTTTCAACTGATGGGACTTTATCAGCTCATAGAAAACCACCCCAAAGTTCAGTCAGTCTGTTTTGGGATACTTCTGATCTATTACAAGTGACATGGAATTCCATTCCTAAAAATTCTCAGCAGCTGACAATAGGGCCAAGGCTATTGGGAGAAAGTGGTAAAAAAGTGGATGTAGCAGCGGACAGCTCCCCACAGGGGTGTCCCAGAGCCCGTGGGTGACAGCCGGTCCCTAGTAGGCTGAGTGCCCAAAGAATTTCTTTCCTTTAGTTCAGCTCCCTTGGCCAAACAGAGCAATATGGATGGATATGATAAGTTGTCCAAGGCTCTTCATTTTCGGTAAGTGAAGAAAGCAAACTATGAAAAATCTTAATTCCATTAAAATTGTAATATATGTATATATATATATTTTTTTTTAAACTCAGAAAAGTGTAGAAGAATATATACCAAACTGTTAGAAGTAGTTACCTTGGGGGGTAAGGGTGGGGGGCGGAGGGGGCACAGAATAATACCAGACTTTTGAAGCCAATATTGTACCTTTCTATATTGTTTAACTTGTTTTCATAATGAGCTTGCATTACTTTCGTAATCAGGAAACCTCATTAAACATCTGCTTAAACATGGCATTGTGCACTGAACGATGGGGAAGAACACTTGGGGATTTGGCGGAGGGCAGGGTGTGTTGACATATATCTAAGAAATGGGGAACTGATACATAGGAAATTATTTTAATGTGTAGAGTAATTACTACAATAAAAAATTGTACGTTTTTAAAAAGTGGCATTTTGTGGAGACAGGGCACTTGGCACTCTCCCTTCTCCTACGCGGACAAACCATAGGCTCTGGGTTCTCAAGCCCTGCATGAGTCTCACTGCATCATCTGTGAATGAGTAACTTGGGCAGGTATCTATGTCTCGCTAAGGCCTGGTTCCTCCTCAACAAGATGGGGATGATAATACTACCTGTAAGGACTGAGTGCAGCACCCTGCCCCCAAACCTGGCCCCCAGGAAGAAGGAAAAAGACAGCTGGATGATGAGGGGGTAGTGGGAACCCCATCAAACTTCTTAAGGGAACACAGTTGAGGTTTCCTGTGAAACAGGAGGAGGAACAGAACCAGTTTTCCAAACTACCAGGCAGCTCCATTTTCCCGCACTCCGGTCTGAAAAGTTCCATGTTCCTGAGCCTCTGCAGGTGCTGTTCTGCTCCCTGGGGTGCCCTTCCCTCCTTCACCTGGCTGCTTCCTACCTGCCCTTCAGGAATGCTCCCCCAGCCCCTTGCCACCTCAGGGAGCAGGAGGTCCCTCCAGAGTTCCCCTAGGAAGTTGCATTTCTCTAACTCCCAATGCAAGAAGAAATTACCTGTTTGTCCTTCCCATGGAAGACTTTGCAGTCGCCAGGAAATGACTTATTCACCTTTTAAGTGCGGGCATCTGGCTCAGTGCTAGGCACATATTTTTATCTATGTTTTAGCTCTAGTACACCTTTAGATTTAAGCCCCTTACATTATCTTTGGATTTCCCAACTGGTTCCTTTCTGCCAAGTCGAATCCAAGGAGTCTGTAAAGAAAGGGAAACTGCTACGGGCAGGACTGCTGGGTGGAGGTGAGGGCATGGTGCCCTCTAGCGGCCAGGTGCAGGGGTGGCTCCAGAGTCCCGGCGGGAGAAAGCCGGTAGGGGCCAGCTGGGGCCAGATGGGACCAGGGTGTTAAGTCGAAGAAGGTCCCTAGGGGCCAGAAAACCGGTAAGAGACCTCTGCTTTAGCTTTTCCCCAGTGCAGCCACGAGTGGTCCCCCCACATACCTGGGGGCTGAGGCTTGGCGTCAAAGCATTAGAAGCACAGGCGGAACCCAGGGCAACGCTGAGCACAGGAGGTCGGACCGGATCCAGAAGTGTGTGACCCGGAGGGGACACTGTGTGTCTCCGAGTCAGACACTGACACGAGTCCCAGAACAGAGAGGGCCTCCAGCTGGGGTTGGGGGGCTGCGGGGTGGACCGCTTTTCTGTGGCAGAGAAAGGTGTTTGAAAGAGCATCCTTCCGGCGCTGACACTGGGAATACTTGATCACCTTCTCTCTGCGTCTCCTGCAAAGCCTGTCCCAAAACTATCGTTAGCACAGGCCAATTGCCTCACCGATGGGAGACATCGCCCTGGCCTTTAGCCATACAGGGGGATCCCTGAAGGGGAAAGTGTAAACTGGTAACTTCCCGAAATGGCACTCTACCTGCAGGCCACGTGAGAAATTCCCACGCCCACAGAAATCATGTGGCCCAGCCGCCTGCCTGCACCTGTAAACCTGAGTAAGAAGGCCCTTTTCCTTCCTTATCACAGGATGTCAGTGACATTAGCTAACATCTGTGTCACTCCCTTTCAGCAAGTTTCCCCGTCTAGAATCTTCCTAACTTCCATATGGCTCCCGGCCCCGGTCCTGTCTCCACCGTCCCTGATGGAGAGGGCTCAGCCTCCACCCACCCTTTAGCTCCCACCTCCCCTGGGCTTCTCTATGGGTTCTGCTTTTCCCCAGCTTTTCCTCATTTCCCCTGTGGGCTTTGGCTCCTCTCTGGAACCCCCACATCCTTCTTAAATTTGACAGCTAAAATAAGATACCAGAAGAAGATCAAGCTCAGAGGGATGATCGCACCCCGTCTTGCACGTGCTGCTTCCTCCCTTCCGCTCCATTCGGTCTGGCTTAAGCTCCCCGGGGACCCTACCGAGCTCAGGGTACCTGCTACCCACTGTCGGTCCTGGGTACCCTTCAGTTTTCTCCTCATCTCCTCCTGGATTGGAGGGGCCTATGTTTGACTTCTAAAAGCTTTGCCTTATATGTCTTCCAACCTGAGTAGATCATTCTTCCAATCCATCCAGGTTCTCCTGAATTACACTCCTCCTCTTGCAATGTTTTTCGGGCACTCCAGTGTAAGCCTGGATCAAGTCCTCAGGTACACGTCACAGTCTTGGTTTGTTCATCTGGGCATGCATGTCCCCATCTAGACAGCAGCCATGCACCAGCTTTCTCCTTGGCACCAGCCCCTGTGCAGGAGACAGGACATTGCCAGGCACGAGGTAGTCGCTGGCCTCTATGGAAATCAGTTTTGGCAGGAAACTTAACATGGGGCCAGGGTTGCCAGGTGCCGGTGGAAGGATATGAGGGCAGCGTACTGGCTTTGGAAGAACTCATTATACCATATAGCAATGGAATCTCAGTCATGTCAGGGATGCTGTGGTTAAAAAAAAATTCAACCAGATAAAACTGCCTCCAAATTTCAATACTTAATGTTTTAATATAACTGTTTTTTCCCTTGTATCTGTCTTCCAATATAAATTGTGTGACTCTACAGGACAGCCAGGGAGGTGGGAGGAAGGAGGGAGAAGGCAGTGGGGCTTAAGGAAAGGTCGCTCTTGACAGGGATCCTGGCTGCTTTCAGTTTGAGATCAACACATGCTGGCTTCCATGTTGCTGTCACTGGGAGAGAAGGCGCAGAGACTTCCATCCTGAGTGCGGTGGGCTAGAAAGCATCTACTTCACTATTATCCATGTGCCATTGACCAGCACTGGTCACAGGGTCCCAGTTTAGCTGCAAGGGAGGCTGGGCATCCAACTTTGCCATGTGCAGCTAATAAATACATCATTGCATTGTCTCACCACCAAGGCTGGAGGCCAGAAAGAAAAGATCTTATGTTACCACCAGCACAGTCAGCTCCCTCTCTCTTCAGCCACCTATCTCCACAGCAACTCTTGGTCCTGAAGAAGAGGAGCAAGGATGAGGAGGTCTGATATATGCTACCCAGAAAAGACCCTCGAGGAGGTCCATCCTTTGAGCCATCAAAGTAGGTTCTGGCAGTGGGATCTTGGCTAAGTGGTCTCTGTCTAAGTACAGTGTGGTCTGGTGATCCCACTGTGTTGGCCTGGGGCCTGCTGTCCTCATATGCCTGCCTTCCTTTCTGGGTCTCTGTGGGCCATCATCCCTGTGTCTGCTGGGTTCTGTGTCCCTGATGGGGAGAATGCAAGGTCTCTCTCTCTGCCTGAAGCAGCCGGGGTCCCAGTTCCATTCTGAAGGCCACCATGGACAGCACCCAGGTGCTGTCAATTCTCTCCCCGCCCCCCCCCCCCCCCCGCAGCCCCCACCAAGTGCTGGTGGTGGTGATGGAGGCTGTTAATATCTAAGTCATTTCACTGACCATTTGGTTCTGGGCTCCTGCAACATCAGTGCGGCAGGCCCTCTGTGCATCCCCTCTGTTGTACCTTGAATGGATTCCTGTCTTCCTGTTTAGATCCTGAGTGATATACCATCGACTTGGCAGGGAGTTGCCAAGGAACAAGGGAAGAAGCCGTGACAAGTGGGTCCTTGACACTAGCAGGTGGAGGAGTGGAATAAACATGCCTTACAACAAGCTCCTGCGATGCGCTCCCTGCTTGGTCCTCAGGGCAAAAGGAAAAACAGGCAGAGCTGAGCTCTTCAAGTTTGAACAGAGATTTTCAGGAGCCTCCTGTAGGCAAGGCCGTGTTGCTCCATCCATCCCTAAATCCTGTTGGGGAAAGCTCATGGTGGGGACTTCTGGGTACCAGCAGGTCTCACTGTATCACATCAGTCACCCCAGCAAGGAGACCAGAGTCTCAGCCAATGCAATGGGTTGTCATCCATCCTGGCCCTGCTCACGGCGGCCGCACGCAGCCATGCAGGGAGCAGACAGCCAGGGCTTCTCTGTATGCAGAAGAGCAGCTCTGAGGCAGGGAAAGAAAGAAAATCAGAAACCATAAATAAACCTGTTGGCCTCACACGGGTTGAACAGGCAGTCCCTCAGGATACAGGTTCTGCTTCCGAGGAGGTGATTAAATTCCAAACTAACCCAGCACAGTCCCCTGGAAAGGTGGGCCCAGGACTCTGGGGTTTCAGGAGACGGAGATCATCATAAAATATTAGAAAAGCAAGGGATCAGAGGATCTGAACTTTAACATTGTGAGGCAGCTTCCTGGTGGCTCTCCACCCTGGCTGCACAATGAGATCACCTGCGGGTCAGATCTCCCCTCCCCAGGGCCTGGAGATGCTGGCCCCGTAAGGCCGATGGGGCTGAGCCCCTCAGACAGCCCTGACAGGCGCCGCAATCAGGAAAGCCTCCAGCTTCAGGACTAAGGGGCTCTGGGAACTGGGTCAAGGCGGTCCAGCATTATAATCGAATCCTGCAGTCTTTTTCCCAATGCACAGAAGAAACTAAACTAATGAATAGAACGTTCTGTGTTTAAACTTTTTTTCCCTCCTATACACTTTTTTTTCTGTTTTTTGGCACCTGTTGCTGCTTGCTTATAGGTGAATGAACAGGAAAACAGGAAAACTCAGAAGCCATCTCTCATGTCTGCTTTGATGTCTTTCTTATAGGTTTTTTTTTGTGGGGGGGGGTTTGGTAAGTCCATGTACTTGAGTGTATGTTTTTGTATTTTGTTTCTAGCACTAATTTAAAGGTACCATTTCCAGGCAATTTAAGTTCTAGATAATAAAGACATGAAGCAGTTCCTACAGATTCTCCTGACAACACAGTGGACTCCGTGTCCATAAATATTGTCTCTGACAATCCACCTACGCCCCCCCACCCCCGCCACCCCCGCGCTTAGCAGTATGGCGCCCCCTAGAGGTCAAGACCACAAATCGCAGAACTAGTGGGTCAGGGCTAGTGAATGAATGGCTCTCTCACTGCTAACTAGACCTGAGATCTTAAATAAGGTAGCTTTCTGTGCCTTAGTTTCCCCACCTGTGGGCCAGGGATGATAAATAGTACCCAGCTCATGTGGTTGTTCTGAGGACGAAATAAATCTGTATATACAACGTTCTTCCAGCAACACCTGGCACTTAATCATGCTCTTAGTTATAACGCATTTGAGGTCTCTGCGGGGTGTGGGAGAGCAGAGTTAGTATCTTAAAAAGGATGCTTTTGTCAAAAGAATAGTCCTATTTTCATTTTTTTTTTAAGATTTTTTTTTTGGAGCAGTTTTAGGTTTTCAGCAGAATTCAAGGTAAATATAGAGATTTTTCTAGATACTCTGCCTCCCACCCACAGCCTCCCTAATTATTAGCATCCCCTCCCAGAGCGGTACAGTTATCACAAACGAATGAATACTGTCACACATCACCACCACTCAAGGGCCATTTTACATTAGGACTCCCTCTTGGTGTTTGACCTTCTTTAGGTTTGGACAAATGTATGGTAGCATGAATCCACCACTGGAGTGTCATGCAGAGTAATTCCCTCACTGCCCTGAAAATCCTCTCTGCTGCACCTAGTTATCTCTCTTCCCACCCCCGCCCCTGGCAACCACAGACCTTCCTGTTTCTGGAGTGCTGCCTTTTCCAGAAGATCATGCAGTTTGACTCATAGAGTAGGTAGCTTTTCCAGATTGACTTCTTTCGCTTAGTAATATGCATGTGTGTTTTGATTATGCCTTTTCATGGCTTGATAGGGCTTTCTTTTCTCGTGCTGAATAATGTTCCACTGTCTGGATGTATTTAGCCAATGAATTCAGCTGCTGAAGGACACCTTGGATGCTTCAGAGTTTAAGCAATATGGAAGTGAAGCTGTGTGGACAGACATTTTCAATTCCTTTGGGTAAATGTCAAGGAGCATTACTGATGGAATGTATGATGAAAGTATGTTGAGTTTTCTAAGAAACAACCGAACTCTCTTATCAAGTGTCTATGATTCTGCATTCCTACCAACAATGAATGAAGGCTCCTGTAACTGTACTTTCTGCTCGGTATTGGGTGTTGTCATGGGGGGCATAGAGTCTGTCCGTTCTAACAGGTGTATGGTAGTGTCTTATGGTTGTTTCAGTTTGCATTTTTCTGATGACATATGTGAATCAGCTTTCATATGCTTGTTTGTCATCTGTATAGCTTCCTCAGTGAGGTCTGCGAAGGTCTTAAGCCCATTTTTAAATCAGATCGTGTTCTTATAGTAATATTTTAAGAGTTTGTCGTAGATGTTGGGGAACAAGTCTTTAGCTTTGATAAGTATTTTCTTCCACTCCGTGGTTTGTCTTCTCATTCTCCTGACATCATTTTATTATCACGCAAGAATACATGAATCATCCCCGTTTTAAAAATCTGAATAAGAGAGCAGTCTACAGAATTAAACGGCAACAGTTCCTCTTTGGGAACAAACCCACTCCATCCCACATCTTCCCGGGAACTCTCCACTGCTCTCTGAGTGGGGTGAATCCTCCAAGTCTTTTCCTGGGAATATACGGGTAACCCAGACACATACACTGTTCTCTGGGGACTGGCACTCTGGGAGAGCCGATAGACAAAAAAATAAAACCCAGGAGAGTGGTAACTGGAAGAACATACGTAGTTTTCCTGCATTGCCTAGGAGGAAGGTTACAGAGTGCTTCTGGCCAGGCGAGCAGCAAGACCAGTGGTTCTCAAAGCGAGGTCCTGGGACCTACAGCATCGCGTGGGGCAGAAGCTTCTTGGACATGGATTTTTCAGACCTGCCCAGACCTGTGAGTCAGCAGCTCCAGGGTGGGGCCCAGCAATCTGAATTTTGACCTGCCTTCCCAGGGCCTCTGTTGTACCCTGAAGGCTGAGAAGTGCTGCCCTAGAAGAAGGAATTTCCCTAAAGTCGTTCCCTGAGAGTCTGTTCTGAGAGAACCCTGGGACAGGCGGGTTGGAGCTGCCTAGGAAGATACTGGCAGAGCATGAGCCCATCTGCAGGGTCGGACAGTGGAGGCGTGGAAGGCACAGGCTGCCACGGGGGTGGGGGTGTGAAGAGCCCTCATCTTAGCCATTTCCCCTGTGGGCTTGACTTTTCCCTGGGAGACATGTCTCAACCCTTTCCCTCTGCTCAAGGCAAGTGTCGCTGCAAACGCTTAACCGATTCCTCTGGAGAACTCAGCAAAGTGCACACACCATCCATAATGAATGAGCCCATTTCCTGTGTGAATCAGGTGGGAGTCGGACAGATTAGCCTTGGTAATAGAGTTAAAGTCAAGCTCATTTGTTTGCAAGATTATTGGGAAGTCAGAGTCCCTTTGCGAGGCTCGGTCTGTTGAGAGCAGAGAGAAGAAGGCAGCAGCTTGTTCCCTTGGATGAAAATGTGTGTTACCTGGGTACCTTTATGTGTGTGTATATATATTTTCCTGTAGATGCTTTTAGGGGAGAAAGATGTACATGAAGGACTAGGCTGGAATAGTTAAACAAGGTTTTACTGAAAGTTCACACCCCTTGTGAACTGGGATGGCCAACAACAGCATTTACCAAGCTGCTCTACCCTCTGACATGGGCCTCTGCTTTGGATTTATTCGCAGACTTGCAGCTGCTCTACCTCCTCCACCCTTCACCCTTCCATCACTGTAGAAAAGTCTTGTTCAAAACCTGCACAGGCTCCTAGTCTCCCTCCCCAACTGAGGTGAGCTTACCCGTACCTGAGCCATGCCTAGAGAAGCTCCGCTGAAGGGTCCAGACTGACCTGAATGTATATGAGAAAACGTAGCAAATATTGGCTCAAACCCACACAGAACTCACACAGGGGCTCTGCAAGGCACAGCCACCATATCCCAGGAGGCCAGACTCCTGCTCCTCCTCCCTTGAAGAGACCAGGTTTATGGTGAACAAAGCTTTTGTTCACTAGGTAAGGGAAGTTACCACCTACCCTTGCCGATCATCTTCTTAGGAATCCAATACTTCCTTTGAACAAAATCCAGACAGCTCAGCACCACCCACTGGCCGCTAAGGACTTCGCCCCTACTGGATAGCTAGTTGACACTCTGCCAAAGCCACCTCCATACTCCTTGGCTGTACCTACATCACTCTCTGCCTCCCAGATTCTGACCTTTTCTGCGGCACTCAGCTGAAATGCGGCCTCCAGGAACCCTCCCTGAATGCCCACGTGGGGTTCCTTGCTCTCTTCTGTGCTCTCCCAATAACTGTGGTTCTGCTATTCCTCTCCCAGGATTTCTCACATCCTTCGGTAATGATTTGTCTACGAACTGATTCCACAGCAGGTTGTGGCCTCCTGGCAGAGGTGGGCGATGCTATCCTGCACATCTTTTGTCACCCCCATGAACCACATGGGAGATGCCACATGAACAAGGGTCTGGAGAGACTTGGCCTGAGCCCTGGCCAGGAAACCCCATGGAGCTCAGGAGACCATGAATTCCTCAGGAACCCAGCCCTTACAAGGACAACCCTATTCTCCTAGCAGAACCCAATTTCCTCACCAGAATGTCTGTTTTTCTCCCCAAATCCTAAAGCAGAAACTGTGGGGGAAGGAAATGCATAAAAGCCCACTAGATGACTTTCCTTATTGTCTGTAAGCCAGAAGGCCCCAGAGGGGTCAGAACCCACTCTCTGCTCCTCCCACCTGCCAGATGGCTCCTTTGAAATAGGCAGGTCTAATTTTATAGCTGGGGGAGGATGCAAACATGGAAAACTCCTGCTCCTGGGACTTTAATATCCTTGCATCTTTCAGGATCAAGCTCCTTCCCAGAAATCAGGGCCTTGGAACCCAGATCTTAGACCATCTCTGGTGTGGACTGAAGAGAACATTGCCTATATCATGTGATGAATGAGGGACATGTCTCAGGGAGTGACAGCACCCTCATCTCTCGCAAATACATCTTTGTCCATTGTCTATAATGTAGCTCAAAAGCCTATCATGAGCACTTCACACTTGGGAGGGTTGGGTCTAGACTCTAGAATTCAAATGTTCCTAAGAAAGATAATAACTTAAGCAATTATCAGTAAATTCTTCAGGGAGAGTTACTTTAATAGATAGCGAGCACTGTCTTAGTCAGTTCAAACTTTTTTTAAAACAAAATTCCATAGACTGGGTGACTAAGGCAATATAAATTTATTTCTCACTGTTCCGGAAGCTGAAAGTCCCAGGTCAGGGTGCCCTCCTGGTTGGGTTCTAGTGAGGACTCTCTTCCTGACTTGTTGACAGCCTCCTTCTTGCTGTGTCCTCACAAGGTGGAGCGAGTCTCTCCAGTGTCTCTTTCTCTTCTTATAAAGACGCTAATGCCATCAGAGGGGTTCTGTCTTCATGAATAATTACCTCCCAAAGTCCCCACCTTCAAATAGCATTAGGGCTTCAACATATGAATTTGGGGGGCATGCAAATATTCAATGCAAAGCATTGCAACCCTGGACCCCAAGTTTTATGTTCCTGTCACATACAGAATTCATTCTAACAACTTCACAGCATCAACTCATTCTAGCACTAACTTTAAGTCCGGCATCTCATTTAAATATCTAACTCAGATATTGGTGAAACTCTAGTTATGATTCACACTGAGGCAAAATTCCTCTCCAGCTGTGAACTTGTGAATCTGAATAAGTTACGAGCTTTTGGGTATAGGATAGACATCCCCTTTCCAAATGAAGACCAGGAAAGAAAGAATAGGTAATGGGTCCCAAGCAAGTCCAAAATTGAGCAACCAAACTCCATTTTTTTGTTCAATACTGTATCTTCTTTGGGTAAATACTCTACCTTCTGGAGGCATTGAGGTGGGGGTCCCATCTCTGATTCTGCTGAGTGGGGATCATGTCACTAAGACGTTGGGTAGCCCTGTCCCCAAGGTTCCATAGATTATTCTTAGCTCTACATTCTTGCAAGGTGGTGCAAGCCCCTAGGCTTTTGGTCAGGATCCATCTGCCTGGTGAAACCAACATGGTGGCCCTGGCGTTCTCTGAACTGACCTGAGGGTCCATTTTCCCTTTTCTTGAAGAATAGCACATGTGTATGTTCAAATAGCTCTGTGGTCCATTTCTGTGGGTAATCTAAGAAATCCAACTACCTTCCTTCATTTCAATTTTCTTTTTTTTCTGTCCCTTTTTATTCAAACTGATTGTGTCATCATGGTACAGTCCTATCTTTATGCCCGGCTTCTGTTGAGATGCTATGAAATTCTTGAGTCGTACCTGTGATTTCTTTATTAAATGGTTATTCAGCTACTGCATTAGTGTCGTTGTTTTTCAGAACAAGATATCTCTTTCTGAAACATGGATAGAATGGGAATTTTTCAAATTTGTTTCCTTTTTCTTAACAATTCCTTCTTCAATCCATCTCTTTTCTTTCATGTTTTACTATAACCTTTCAAGAGGAACAAAACCACTTGTGCATCGCTTTGCTTAGAAACCTCCTCAGTTAAGTACCCAATTTTTTCACTTCCAAGTTCTACCTCCCTCAGATCACTAGAAGACAATTCAACCAAGCTCCTTGTCACTTTATACAAGGATCATGCCTTATCTCTATTTTCCAAGATCATGTTCCTCATCTCTAAGACCTTATGCATTATAATCACACTTAACATTTATATTTCTATAATGCAACTCAAAGTTCTTTCAGTCTCTAGCCATGAACAAATTCCAAAGTAACTTCCATCCTTTTAGATATTTGCACCCCTCTTCTTGACCTCAAAATCTGTCTTACTTAGCTTGGGTTGGCATAACAAAATGCAATAGGCTGGATCTTAAAGGGCAGACATATCTCATAGGAGTCTGGAAATGCAAGATCAGGTACAAACATGATTGTGGCTTGGTGAGAGCCCTTCCTGATTTTCAGATTGTGGTCTTCTTCCCCGTGCGTGCGTGTTTGTGTGTGTGTGTGTGTGTGTGTGTGTGTGTGTGTGTGTGTGAGAGAGAGAGAGAGAGAGAGAGAGAGAGAGAGAGAGAGAGAGAGAGAGAGAGAGCGCGCTTCAGATTGTGCATTGTAAATTCTAGAAGTTACTACCAGTCACATTAGAGAATTTACAGATTTGAAAGCTTTATATGACCATTTTAAGATAGATGCTGTGATGTATCTTGTTCCAACAAAAGCAATATTTTATAAATTTCCAATGGATGGCAGTAAAATGTCTTGAGGAAGACATTTTACGTTTTTGTTATCCACATAAAAGACACTGCATAAACCAAATTAACCTTCTGCAAAGTTTCCTTTTGATGTTTAACTCAAGATAACCTTAAGAGTAGGTCTTTGGGCCCATATTACTGGTGAGGGAGTTAAATGGGCAGAATCAAAGTCACTCTGTGGGTAACTAAGGAACAAGGCAATCTTTCATGTAAGTCTAGAACAATGTCACTTTCTTATCATGTTCTGGTCACTGTAGATTTGGTCCTGTGTCTGCTTCCATCACCTTCTATGGGCATGTTTCTACCAACAGTCCTTCTTCAGGAGAGGCTGTGGTGGGGCTGACATCCGCACACCCTGCCTTTGCCAGACACTCCTCAGTGGCCCCAGGAGCGCCTTCTGGCTACCAGAGTCACTTGGCTCAGGAGGGCAGTGTGCTGAGGGCTGGCATCTAACCCCCCCACCTCACCCTGACGGTGGAGCCCAGAAATGGTCCCTTGGGAACGCAGGACTCTTCTTTGCTGGAATTTGGGGGACTGGGACAACAGGGGAGGGGAAACTCAGAGTAGCATCCCAAGTGAGGGTTCACTGAATCACCTGTAGGGAGATGCACTGGGAAATGAAGAGGGATTTCTGCTCGAATCTGGATGGGGAGTCCTCAGGTTCTCTTCTGAAAAAAAAAATAATGCAAACAATCAAAGTTTGAAGTGTCTAGAACTGTAGTCAATTAAATATATGAATGAACAGTTCTTTGTTTTTCTCTTTTTTACTGAGATATGACAGACATAAAGATCTTAAGTGTACTTGGTGACTTCTCATCTATGGGTACATCCTATGACCACCATCCCATTGTGATAGTGTGTGATTTTTAATAATAATAATAACAATGATACCAATACACATGTATATATACTTACATATGTGTGCATGCATACCTGCATATATGTGTATTTACATACATGCATGCAGGTGTATATTTATTTGTACAGACATACACACTTACATATATGTATTTAATATACATACTGACATATATATATATGTATTTATACACACACGCACACACACACATTTATCTGACTGGTTCCTGACCCAGAGTCTCTAAAACCTGTAATTTCCTAAGGAATGAAGGTGACTTTTGTTCTAATAAATTAACTCTGAGTGGGAGTGGTCACTGGGAAGACCAAGCTTTGATCAGCTGCTTGAGATTTCCAGCTCTGCCCCATTCTGGTGAGAACAGAAAAGGACTGAAAGGAAGTCAGTGGTCGATCATGCTTCCATGATGAAGCCTCCATAGGAATCTTTAAAACACAGGGTATGGAGTGCCTCCAGGCAGGTGACCAGAAGGCCATGAGCAAGGGCGTCGTGCCTGAGAGGGCACACCCTTCCCTCTGCCTCATCTTCCATGTCTCTTCATCGGGTCGTTCATCTATGCCCATTGTCATAGCCTTGTATAATAAGCTGACACAGGGAAGGCAGCTGTCCTCTAGTTTGGTGAGCAGCCCTGGCAAGTAGCTGACACTGAGGAGGAGCCTCTGGTCTGTAGCCACACCAGGGAGAACTGTGTGTGACCACCTGCGGCGGCACCTGCGGCGGGATGGGGGCATCTTGCGGCGCTTAGTCCTTAACCTGTGGGATCAGATGCTGATTCCTGGCCTATAGTGTCAGAACTGAGCTGGACTTCAGGACACCCATCAGGTCAGAGAATTCAGAAGCCCCACACATGTGGTGACCTGCAGCGTCAGAAGAAAAGTGCTCCGTGTGGAGGTGAAGGAGGCAGGTGAAGGAAAATGGAGGACGATCTGGATCCCCCCCATATAGGAAGATATTGAGACAGAGTTTTCCAACACTGCTCCCCACCCCAAGCTTCTTGCTGCCGTTTCCAGTCTCTTTCCCACCCTACAAGTCACCACCCTTCTGATCCCTGCTCACCAAGCTTAGCTTTGTCTGTTCTTGAATTTCATACAACGGGCCATGGATTTTCCTTTTTCTTTCACTCAGCAAAATATATCTGAGATTCATCCATGTTGTTGTATGTTCAGTTTTTGTGTGGTCACAGCATTTCCAGGGGTTGGCAAATCCGAGGCTGGACATGGATCATGGCCTCAGCGGTTCCCCATCCTCCATCTACAATACCAAGAAGTATTCATGTGATCAGAGGTTCCACAAAGAGATGCTGATGCCGAGGAGAGAGAGGGAAAGAGCGCTGCTGACAGTCAGTCTTTGGCTCCAGGTGTTACCGAGGCCAGCTTCTTTGCTAGCCTTCTAAGTACTTGGGCTGGATGAGAGACAATAACTACCATTCTTTCATTGCTCCCTTCGGTTAGTTCTGTCACTTGCTCCCATGATAGTTCTAACAAATATATCCCATACGAAATGTTCAGACCAAAGGCCCTTGAGGGTCTCACCCTAATCTTTCTCAGTCTACGGCCACCGGGCCTTCTCTCCGCACAACTGAGCTCTCTGTTCGGGACACCACGGTGGCTGGTCCTTTAGTAAACATGCACCTGCCGTGCTCCAGCCCTGGCCGGGCTCCAGGAGCATGGGAGGCAAATGCATGACCTGGCCCTCTGACCTTGAGCTTTGCAGCACCCTTACACAATTTCTCATAATTGCTCTCTGATTTATGCTCCTTCCCTGGTGTGGTATTGACAAGCAGAAGATTTGATAGATTCTCTCCAGGTCATCTATTTAAAGTATCCTCAGTTAATGCAGGAAACAAGTGATGTTCGGTTTTTAAGTGATCGAACCCCAGCCATATTTTATTTCCAGCAATACAGCCAGAGACCCAAACTGGAGAGTGGACCCCTTGGGCCCTGGAAGATCAGCCCTAATTGACAGCTGCCTCCCTACGTGGCCTCCGAGAACTCCAGATCATGTTATCAGCAGTTTTCATCCGAAGCATGTGTGCAGCGAAAGAACCAGACGCCCTGACTCTGAGCCAGAGACCCTCTGGGGTTGAGGGAGGAGGGAAGAATTTGATTTTGTCCATCCTGCCCTGCGCCTGATGGTCCGTTGAACAAAGTCCCCGATGTGCCCTGGCTAGAGAGATTCTTGGACGCCAGCTATGTTAGATTGTATCAGTTGGCTGCAATTCTTTACCTGTCCTATATTAGACCTCTTTTGCACTTTGTGGTGTGCTCTTACCTGGGTAGAGTGCTATGAAACCCTCAGGTTTATCGTGTCACTGGTTTTGTCCCATGAGATAGTCCTGGGCGAGACCCAACCTCAGGCTTGAAAAAGCTCTCTGTTGACCTTCCAGCCATCAGAATATGCCTGGGCCAGCCTGCTGCAGGTGAGAGACAAATGGAGCAGAGACAAGCCACCTGTCCTACAAGCCAAGGCCAGCCCACCAGTAAGTCTCACAGGACCCAGCTGAAATCACAGTTGGATCTACTATTTCAATGCTTATGCTGGAAAGTCACTGCATTTTGGCAGGTAACTGGGTGACTTATGAAGTAGATGCGCTATGGCATAGATAACTAATACCCTGTCTCTTGTGCAGAGACGGTCAAACCACACCTGTGCAGCTTCACCAGGCTGCAAAAGAATGCACAAGACGGATCCGAGTTAGCTGAGAGTCGATGTGAGGTGTTCTTGGAGGGCTGCTTCTTGGAGCCTAGAGGAACTGACGTTCAGGCTAACAGCTGTCAGGTGGAGGAATGCACTGGAAGGAAAAGACACAACTCAACGGTAATTAACTTATTGATATCGCAATGCATTGCTAAATCATTTAGAAAACATGAGTTGTTGTCACGTGACATCCTTTTTTCCTGTACTGAGTACAAACCCACACATTCTCTTTTCTATAAAAAACCTTGTTTTTTATTTCCTTCAGTTCTTTTAACTCGATGCTTCTATTTCTTATGGACCCTTCTCCAGAGGTACCCAGTGCTCTTGGGAACTGATGGTGAGCAGGAAGGCACCCAGGAAGACTAACTTCCTAGGCTGAAATGTGGTGAATGTGTGCATTTTGGCGGTGCTGGCATGGGAATCTGGCTGGGTCCCTGAAGAGAATCAGAGGGGCAGGACATTTTTCTTGCCTTGCTTCTGGAGCAGACTGTTGTCGCTGCAGTCACACGCTATTGGTCTAGATAGTCACAAAAATCTGACCAGGTTCGAGGAGAAGAGGGAGGGGGAAGTTTCTAGAATAGATGCTGTCCTGCCCTCTTTGTGCAATAAATCCAATCTGCTACAGGTGATTGCAATCCAGGGTCAGGTGATGCTACAGACGTAGGCAGTAGCTAACCACGCTGTCATCCCTGGGCTGGGATTGGTAGCCGAATTACAGGCCCTGGGGGACCGTTGACAGCAGGCCAAGCCTGGCCGTTGATTAGCAGATGGCACATCACCGTGGTCAGAGCAGAGAGTCTTAGGCCACATGGTCAGTGTTTGAGCCCGGCCTTCACTAATCCATAGTTCATGATTTGGGGCAAGGAACTTAATCCTTTTTGCCTCAGTTGCCTTTCCCATCTGCTAAATGGGTTAACAGTGCTTTTTTCTTACAGGTTGTTGTGAGGATTTGGTGAGGTCATTTAAGAGCTTGGAAAGGGGTGTGGCTCACCACCAGCGCTGTAGAAGGAAGTGCTGACATTGTTAACAGGTTGTTTCTCAGCAAAGCACAAGAAACAGAAGAAGGAACCAACTGCCATACTGTGTGAGTTGTCAGAGCTCAGATGTGAAGGGGCAGGCCTTCCGAGGAGAGGACGCAGAGGCAGGATTGCATCCTTGAAACCCCGCAAACGGCCTCTCAGAGCTGGCCTGCAGGGCCTGTGGGGCTCAGTGGAATCACCCAGTTCAACACTATAAAATTCTCTGCCATGTTGTTGGAGCAGTAAAAATAGTGAGGAGTCCTGAGGCTACTTAGCAAGAGAAGAACTGTTTTCTCCTTAATGAGCTACCATACGCAGCGTTTAATTAAAACTGCAGGAGCAGCCCGAGAAGGTGGACTGAAGCAGGGTGGAGGGGTGTGGGGGGGTGAGGCGGCTGTTTGTGGGGCTGGGTGTCCCTCAGAGGTGACACGCCTGCACCGCCCATCCCCAGCCTGCTCTCGCCAGACACAGGCCTGCCTTCTGGGTCCCAGGGAGCCCGCGTCACTGTTTCTTCCCCTTCTCTGCAGTCAGGTGGTGAAGAGCACTCCACCGTGAAGCAGACATGGCTTTACCTCTCTGAGCCTCAGTTTCCCCAGTCAGAAAATGAGGACTGGGTCCTCCTTCACAGGTTGCTGTAGAGACCAAACGAGGGACATATCAGAGGAGCCTGACACGCAACGCCACCCGTCCCTGGGGCATTGCTGGTCTGGCTAATTGAGACTTTCCTAGAGGCTCGGAGGTGCTGCAGGTCTTGTTCTGATGCGGGGACAGCAGAGGTTGGAATCTGCAGGACAGCAGCAGGTGTACGAATAGCAAATGAATTGGCAAAACCTGGAAGAGAGCCCAGAGGGGCATCTCAGCTTAGCAGCCTGCATCTAGGACACACCCCCAGACACGGGTGCTGTTTTTCTCTAGGTAACCTGGACACGCCCCAAGTCCCTCACCCTCATATACATACAGAATCCATCCTGCCTTGACTGAGAGGCTGGCAGCTTAGGTCCTGCACACTCACACGTGTGTATTCTCTTGACGTAACCTTTCAACTTGTTATTTCTGCTTTTAATACACTCGCTGTATGTTCCTGGCCAATGACTCTCTCCACGAATTCTTTCCGGATGGACCCAGCATCTCATCAGCATCTCAGCTCCCTCCTCCCCGGCATGAGCTCTCCAAGCCATGTCCCGGGAGGTGCTTCTTGAAATGGGGGCTCCAAATTCTAGCACAACTGGCACACAGGATCTCCACACATTCCTCCCTCTCTCTGGGTTGCCAGGCACATGGGTATTGCAGAGATTCTGAGAAGCGAGTCCTAGTAGGAAGAATTGTTTAACCCAGAGTTTTCTCAGATTTCTCACTATGGAAACTATTTCGCCCATTAACGTCACCAGGGACGGTCTCTGGGAAACAGTGGGGTGGCAGAAATCACATGTGCAATGTTGCTTCATCTCTGAACTTGTTTCTCCTCTGAAAAATGAGGGTAATTAGCACCTCCCTGGCAGGCTTCTGTGAAGATGAGAGGCAGCACGCACAGGACACCTGGCCCGGGGCCTGGAGCAAGTGGGCAGACAGGACGCTGACGCTACTGTGACTGAGGCTAGCACACAGACGTGGGAAGAAACACCGAGGGATGCAGACACTACAGGAAAGAACTGAGGTAGGGATGTGACTACAAAGACCAGACCCCACAGGCTGGAACTGAGCCTCAGGACCAGTGTGGGGACTGTTCCCAGCACTAAGGGTAAAGCTGGGAAGAGAGAGACATGTGGCCTTACTAGGGGCTTGGAGGACAGCTGGGCACAGGGACAGCAGAGGGAGTCATTTATTGGCTAAGTCCTAGAAAAATTAAAGCAGGTTAAAGGGATACAGAGTTGAAGGGTGGGTATCCTATTAAACAGGGTGCTCAGGAAAGGCCTCCTTGAGGAGGTGGTATGAGCAGAAAGTGGAAACAGACCATCTACCGCAGACTTGCTGACTCATGGTCATCATCTTCATGGAGAACACCATCTCTGAGAACCCCAGCTCTGTCCTTCCCCTCCTGCCTCTGAGCCCAGAGGAGCCACTTTTCCAGGGTGAAGTTCCAGAACACACCACAAGGTGGAGTAGTGACTCTAACACGCTCCAGGGGCTGAGCGCCCAGAGGGATGGATCTTGAATCCATAGCCCCCACCTCCAGAATCCTATCAGGATTGAAGGGAGCCTCAGGCTCTCTGCAGCCACACAGGACCTGTGGACCCGACAGTGTGGTGGGGGGTCTTTCTCTGCCACCCAGTGACTGCGAGGCTTGGGGTTGGGGGAGGGAGAGCCCCAGGGAGTTTACAGGATGCTGAGAGAGAGGGGGGCACACAGGCCTCCAGCACAGGATGCAGGGGCGTTCCAGGGCTCAGGGGAGCAGGTCCAGCCAGGACCTGTTCTCTTCCTCGGGGGTTAAGACATCCGTCTGCCTCTCCCTGTGGGAAGGCAGATGGGGAAGCAGGAAGTAGAGAGGGAATGGCTGCAAAAGCCCAGCCCAGTCTGCCTGTGGTTTCTGCCCCTTGACTGCTCTGGAAGTTCACCTCAGCAATGGGAGAGGAGAGCTGTGAGCTTGCTGCCTGCCTGCCACGGATTCCGCTCAGATCCCTGTCCCTGTCATCCCCAAGGCAGTAGCGTCGGGGACAGTCCCTGGTGGTCTCGCCTGAGTGCCCACTAGAAGGACAAGCTGGCTGGCTCCCCTTGGTGGCCAGGACCTCCAGCTGTTCCTTCTCATCCTGAGGATTGATTACCCTCCCAGACTCATCCCAGTGAGGAGGAATTGCAGGATTTCTAATTTTCCTGCCATTTGACTCCCCAATATCATGTGAACAGATGCTGCGGGGTTCTCTCTGAGGATTCCTAGGTAGGGAGGGCAGAGCCTCCTGGGTGAGGTTTTCGCTTTTCTCTGGGAGTCGGAAATCATGCTGCTCTGTGATTTTGCTAACTTGTAAGGGCACATGGGCTGAGGTCTTAGGGCGGGGCCGCTTGTTCCAGCTTTCTTCATCTGCAAATGGAGCAAATATATTTTGCTGGGGTCCGCATCCACGTGGATTTCTTTATCACTAAATATTATCAACGCATGAATTGTTATAGCTGTAATTAGATACGAATTTCTTTTTCACATTATCTTTTTATTTTTCATGTCTAGCAATGCATGGAACACCCACCGTGCTTTGCAGCCTATAGACAATATTGAAGTAGGTACTGACAGATAGATGATTCATCCTGTAAACAGATGACAAATCAACAGTGTTGATAAATACAGTATAGTTCTGTCAATGTACTTACATACATATGTCCTTATGATTTCCTTAATAACACTTGCTTTTCTCTAGCTTTATTGTAAAAACACTATATATGTAATATATAACATATGAAGTGTGCATTAATCTGCTATATTACTGGTAAGGCTTTTGGTCAATAGCAGGCTGTTTATAGTTAAGTTTTTAGGAAGTCAAACGTTGTACAAGGGTGTTTCAGCTCTACAGAACGTCAGCTGGCCTTTTATGCCTCCTAAGGGCCGGACACATGTTCATATCTATGATTTTGTTCAGTCTATGGAACATCCTATTTGATGTATTCCTTTTTTACTTATGGTTTGTTTTTGTTTTTTTTCACAAGCAGTATCTATAAATATTCTCTCCATAGCACAGTCAAACATTGCATCAATATTTGGAGTGAAATACAAATGTCTTTTCTTACCATCCCCTCAGTGCCTATCCTAACCCTGTCCCCACTTCCATCCCACATCATATTCTCCAGAATATTTTGAATTTATCTTTTTAGACATGTAAAAAATATAATTTTCTTTTAGCCATATAGTCCCTGTATAGACTCTGCAATTCAGTTCCATGTCAGAGTCTTAGGTAAAGATTGCCTTTTGAATAAGTTTGTTGGAGAATATGTAGACCAACTTTTTCTCAGGGGCAGCACTTAATTCCATATCAACACTCAACTTGCTAATTGCAAACAAGCAGTATTAAGATGGGCCTTCGGAATGTGATCTGGCAACACTTTATGAATAATCACTATTTAAGACCTGGAAAGTCACAGAGGTGGATGCATGTGAGTCTCTAACTCACTTTCCTACAAATGACGTAGCCTCTGTTCCAAACTCCGATCAGGGGATATGGCCTTAGATCCCAGGGATATGATTCTTTGAGCCATTTTATGCCAAAATGAAGAGCCAAACACAAAAGATATACCTATCTGCACAGAGCTGGGGCCAAACCTCAGTTCTGGGTTTTGAGCAGAAAGACCAGTGTCTCGTGCCTTTCGGAAGCTCTATAGGCCAGACTTGAGCCAGCCAGCCAGCCCCTCCTCGCCTTCCCCTCACCTTCTATGGTGAGGTGTCTGCAGGTCAGGTCGGTGTGGGGTCTGCAAGAGACAATTCAGGCTTCTGTGCATTTCACACCCACTGCACACACCAGCTTAGGAGCTGGGGGCAACAGTGACTATTTCCCTTTTGCAAATGAAAAATGTGAGTTTGGAGAAGCAGTGCACCCCAGAACTCAGTGACAAGGCAGCAGCACTAGAAATGGAACCTGCTCCGTTAAAATCTCCCTTTCAATAGGGGTCCCCTTCTTGGCTTCTGTTTTCTTTCACTTGTTCCTTCACTCATATATTTGGGGTGTGGTACACAAGTGACTTCTGAATACAATTTGCTGATGTGTAAACTAGAAAGGATTCTTCTTTTTCAGCTCCCAGCCGTCTCCTCGCTCCCCCGAAGTGACCACCATGACTGTCAGGCTGTCCTTCCTGATCTCTTCTACCCCCGTTCTCATGCACACAGACCCCATGGCTATTTTAACACCTGAGATTGCATGATGCACATATTTTGGTGATCTTTTTTTTGTGTGTATACTTCACACTATGTTTCTTTCCAGATTCATATATTTGAGCCCACTGTCTTTCTTAATCGAATGCACAGTGCTCATGGCGCCCTGCCTCTGCTGTGTGCGGTTACTGCTCTGCGGAGTGGAGAGAGGCTTCCTGTGTGTCCCACCAGTGTGACAGTGAGCGAGAAATGTACATGGAATTTGCTGGGACGCAATCCACGCCCCTTACAGGCAGACATACAGACACACACACGCGTTAGCACTCACGACCTTGACAGCATCATCGTCACAATCATCAAGGACATTCATATTGCTTCCTGTTTTTTCCACGAATGCTCCCATGAAGAATTCTCTACTTTTATTCGGTGTGCACGTGAGAGTTTGTAGAGGAGAGCTCTGGAATTTGGGGTCAGGAGGTTGGAGGGTGGGAGGAGAGCGGAGCCGGGGGATTTCTCCTCTCTGGCTTCAGCCCTATGTCCCAGTCTTGACATTGCTGGCAGGCAGCCCCTCACGTGTCCAGCTCTCCTCAGACTCAGGTGCTTTCTTCCTGCCACCATTAGCCATGATGGTGACAGCTTCATGCCTTGACTGACTCTGGGGCTCCGCCCGCCGTGGCTAATTTCCTCAACGCTGCTTGTGCCCCTGTAAAGGGATCCTTCAGCTCACTGCCATCATCTGAACCACCTGGGAGTGCATTATGTTCTGCCTGTGCCCTCCCACCTGTGCCTTGTCCCCTAGAAAGTGCCCGTCCCTGTCATTTGCCCCTTCTCTGGAGGATGAGCTCTGTTTTTTGTTAACTATGGCACAAATCCTTTAGTTCATGTTAAAAATATTTAATGCAGTGCATGCTTGTTGTGAAAAAGAATGATAACCGTACAGAAGGGGATTAAATGATAGGATGACGACACACAGCCCCTGAGCGGGAGGCCACCCTGGAGCTGGTGAGCGTGCACAGAAGGAGTCAGAGTGAGGGATGGAGAAAGAGGATGGTGCGGGCTGACACTCGCCACCACCACCCTGAGTCCTCAGGAAGCCTTTTGTCTCTGCAGCAGCTCTGCTCTCCGGCCCCTGCAGTCACTCCCCTGCTCTCTGAGTGTGGCCAGGACAGCTGTTCTGTGGTCTCCCAGGTCAACGCCTTGACTCTGACCTGCCTTCCACTCTGCCCCTGACTGTAGACTGTTCAGGAAGAAGGAGCCTCCAGTCTCCCCATTCCTGCTACCCCCACGTCACAGCAGGGGCTTGGGGAGGTGACCCCTCTGGTCTGCATTCTCCACGCATCAGATGTAACTAGTCCCTGTTCTTCACTCAAAACCTCCGGCCCACTGCTGACTTCCTCCTGCCCCGGGCAGGTAATGGACGTGCAGGGGCACAAGATGTGCTGAGCCCTAGACAGGAAGCCCACAGTGACTGCAGCTACACAGGGCACAGAACTGGTGCAGCTCCCCAAGAAGCCCATGGACCCCCAATCTTTTCTCCAGCGGTCCCAATGCCCCTCACATGCAGACACCCACCTGTCTGCTCTCATCTCTCGCTCAGCTGGCTCTACCCAATGCCTCCTGCCGGAAAGCCACTCGGTTCATGACTGTCCACTCTGTTACCTCCTTCAGAGGGCCCCAGCCAGAGCCCGCTGGCATTGCGACTTCCTTGTCACTAGCACCCAGGTTGGGCTCCTTCCCGGGCCCGCCCTTCCTGTCTGTGGAAGCCCGGCACCCACCCCTCTCCCTACCCTGTTCCTTGGCTGGTCTGTAGACTGTGGCTCCAGGACCAGAGCCGGCCTCGTCTGATCTGGCAAAGTTCTGTGTCATGTCTCTGGAAGACGCAGCAGAGTAAGGAGTTGAGAGAGAGACATCCAGCCTGTCCATAGACCTAAAGTCTTCACACTGCGGCCTTTCACAAAGCTTGCCGCTCCCCTCCAGGCCTTCCACTCTCGGGTACCGAGCTGGGGCACAAGTGTTCTGTGCTCTCTTGCTCTCGGCCCGTGTCATGGCTCAGAGCTCCTTCAGAGAAGGAGGAGGCTGGGCTTGTCTTCTCCTCTGGCCGTGCCCTGACCGGAAGCCTTGGACACACTTCAATGGCCTCTGGGCTGGGAGCCTCCCCAACAGCTTGAGTGAAGGATGACACACCGCACAGCCAGTCAGAGGCGCGACTCCCACCTTAGGTGAGAAAGTGGGGGCAGAGACGGGGGTCGGGGCAGACAGACAAAACGGTTCGAGAGCAGTGTCTGCCAGAGGGCAGAGGGCTCAGGCGTCGGTAGCCGAGCGTGTCCCAGCTGCTCTGACCTCATCGTGGACCAGAGGGAGCGGGAACTCTGGAGGCTGAGTTCAGGAGCATCTGGATGAACCGCCGCCCCACCTAGCGAGCCTCCCCTGGGGCCCGGCCTCCGGTTCCTGCCACCTCTGCCACCCCTGGGACACCGCAGATGCCTAATCCTCCAAACCTGTGCCGTGCTGGCCCCGAGTTAAGCAGGAGGCAACACGTTGGAAATGTCTAGCTCACCCCCAAGCTCTTCTCAAGGTCACAGCTGACCTCCAGGTGGCCACATACCCCTGGTCAATCACCAGTCTCATCTGACTAGCCTTCCCACATCCTTTGACGTTTTCTCTTAAATCTCATAAAATCTTAAAAAAAAAAAAATTTGACCCCTGTGACCTCATGCGCACACACCTCGGTGACGCATCTCTCTCTCCTGCTTATTTTGTTTTCGTTCTTTGCTTTTTGCATTTTTTAAGAATTATTTGAAGTGACTTTTGTTTTTTTCCTCTTTTATTTATTTGTTTGAATAATAATTTTATGATTTCTTTTGTTTACAACGCTGTATTCACTTTAGGATATTGAAATTGCAGCTCAGTCTATGAGCATTTCACACCTCACAAGAGTTCTAATGTCCGTTATTATTCTCTTTCTCTCCTTAGTGGGTTGGTGTACTTATGTTTTGGTTTGCCTTTTTGTTTTCTTTGCTTTTTCCCTGGAGATGTACTTCAAGGTTACCCTGAGGTTAGCAAGTAAGAATTCTATGTTTATTTCCTATTTTTATTTGAAAGAAGATTTGTCTTACACTCATTCTAACCGTTCACATTTTTAATCTCGTCTCCTCCTCCCCACTTTTTGTATTTGCTGTCTTACTGCTTTAAGTGGGATTTTTTTACACTTTATAGAATATCCATTAGTATTTTCTATAGAGCTGTTTTTGTGGTGATGAATTCCTTTCACTTTTGCTTATCTGAAAAGCTGTTTATCATTCCTTCAGTTCTAAATGATAATCTCTCTGGGTTTAGTATCCTAGGTTGAAAATCGTTTTCTTTCAGCCTTTTGAATATGTCATGCCATTCCCTCCTGGCCTGTAGAGTTTCACTTGAGAAATCCACTGACACTCATATGGGGACTCCTTTGTATGTGACTTGTTTTTCTCTCGATGCTTTTAAGATGCTTGTGTGTGTGTGTGTGTGTGTGTGTGTGTGTGTGTGTGTAATTTTGATGACAATGTGTCTAGGTATGTCTGTCTAGGTTTCTTTGATTAGGAACCCTTTTGAGCTTCCTGTGTCTGGAGGCTTGCTCATTCCTCGGGTTAGGGAAAGTCTCAGCTATTATTTTTCTTCAAATACATTCTCTTCCCCCTTTTCTCTATCCTCTCCTTCTGGGACTCCTATGATGTGAATGTTGTTTCTTATGATGTTATTTCATATATCATAAATGCTGTCTTCATTTCTCTTCTCTCTTTGCTGGTTTGCCTGAGCGCATTCTCCTGCCCTATCTTCTGGCTCACTGATTCTACTGGAGGCTTCATCCATCCTACTCTTGGGTCGCACTGTTGAGTTCCTTAATTCAGCTATCATGTTCTTCATTTCTTTGTTATCTTGCTTCATTTCTTCTCTTTTTTGTTGTTCTATTCCCCTTCCTCTAATGTTTTCTTGATTTCCATGAGTATGTTTATCACTGTTTCCCTAAATTCATCCTCAGGTGGTTTGCACATGCCTGTTGTCTTCAGATTTTCCCCTGGGTTTTAATTGGATCCATCATTTCACATATATTTCTCTGTGTCTTCGTTCTGTTTGTGTTTCTGTGGGTTAGAGTTCCCTGCAGTGATGGTGTGGTGCAGGGTAGAGAAGTCTGGATCTTAGTTTGAACACTGGGATTTCTTTAGTTCTGTGGCATGGATTTGTTGACATTCTTTGGTGAATCCTGTGTTGGAGCCCGAGAGTTGAGCCTGTGGAGTTGGACTTCATGTGGGGGATGCAGAGTCTTCCCCCAGTGTCCCAGCTCTGAACAGTAATGACTGGCTTGTCGCTGGCCCGCAATTAGCAATCAGGCTGCAGTTCCACCTCCATCCACAGTGTGGTGCTATAGGCAACCTTGAAGTTTCTTTCTGGGATTCGTCTTCCTTTAAGTCTGGGAGTGGGATTTCTGGTGATTGGGTCCTAGGCTCCAGACAATATGGTGGGAGGGTGCGGGGGTGGGGGATTCTCCTAGCTGCCCTCCAGTTATGGTGGTTCCCTGTGCAATTTTCCTTTAGGGAGCTCCCTTTAAGACCACCGGGATGCTGGTCCTCCTTGCTCCTAGACCCAAGACCTTCTCCCTGCCCCTGCTCTGTGTCCCAGTCCTGCCGGCAGACTTTCTGCTGCCCTCAGAGTCCTGAGAGCCTCAGTTCTTCCAGCATTTCCACCCTCTGCTGCTTTTTCCTCCCGAGGCTGCGAGTCCTGAATCTGAGGTGCAGCTCTGAGCCCCAACACCTTCGCCTGCCCTAGTGGTGGCGGTTGCTGCTTCTGTGTCTGCAGCCCCCAGGCAGCCCTTCCACATCTTGTGTCTGAAGAATAGGTGGTTTCTAGTTGTTCTGTGGAGAGGGCATCCAGCACGTCGCCATCTCGACCACCTTCCTCTGTTTCATTTAATATTGGAAGTGTTTGGGGTCTTTATTTAGATGTTTGTGAATGTTTTTGTAGATAATTAAAAATTTTGTGTAGTCAGATATCAACTTTTCACCTTATGACTTCTGGACTTAAAGTCAAAGAGAGAAGTGTTTCCTATTCCCAGATTATGAAAGAATTCATTCTCTTTCTTGATTGTATTACAGGCATGATTCATTTTTTAATCACAAGTATTTCTGACCTATGGAGAATTTATGGAGCTGTGGAATATCAGGCATACTCCCCTTTTTAATTTTTTCTACATCTATCCAATAGTCCCAATGCTGCTTATTAAAAATATTTCCTTCAAAAAAATAAATTCTACATGGACTCTAGTTCGAAATCAGAAAAGTAAAACAATAAAGCTTCTAAAAGATAACATAGGATGACACAGTACTCCATAACCTTGATACCTTATTTTAAACAGAATGGTAGTACATGGTACTAATCATAAAGAAACCATTCCCTAAGATTCTTTTTAAAATATTTAAAAATAATGTCTTTTTTCAAAGACCTCCTGCTCCTTTTCACTATCCCTTACCTGGTGCCCTCTCAACCCTCCCTCAGATGCGGCATGCAGTTCTGAGGCCTCAGTTCCTCATTGCCTGTACCTCCTTTGATCCTCTGATTTTAAATAGCACCCTACGTGCTCCTGTGTGTCCTGGGTTCATATCTGACACCCTGACTTCCCCTCAAGGTTCAGAATCCAGCACAGAACCATCTACTTGACATCACAGCTTGGCATGTCTCAGAGCAGAAATCCCAATTCCCACCTCAGATCTGTTCCTCTCCTTTTCCATCCCATCTCTCTCTTATGGCATTTCCTTCCACCCATCACTCAAGTCCCCAAACCAGAAGGCATTCCAGGTTTTTCCCTTCCCTCACATCTGCACAATGAGTTCTGTTGGTTCTAAAATATTCCCTAAATCAATTCCAGTACCTGCATTTCCCCAGCCCCAGTCTACTCCAAGTCCCTGCCATTGCTCGTGTGAGTGATTGTGATAACCTCCTCCTTGGCTTTCCGCTTCTTTTCTTATGCATCTTGGGTGAGTTTTGGTTTCATACACAAATCGTGTCAACCGTTCTCCTGCTAGAGGGCTGCAACGACTACACATTTCCTGTAAAATAGTACACACCCCTTATGGTTCATGAGGCTCCAGGCCACATTCGCCTCTCTGCCCTTGCTCTGTGCTCTGGTCACACTGGCCTGTGGTCCTGCTTCAGGACATTGTACTTGTCCCCCTGTGTGCCCAGGATGTTCTTCCCTGACTCATTCCACAGCTGGATGGATCCTTCTTGTCATTCCTGTCCCAGGACAAAAGACATCTCAGTTCATCAGATCCAGATGAAACCCCACCCCCATTTACTACCATCTTGCATTCATCATTTCTTCAAAACAGTGATCCCTATCTGAGGTGACATTATTCACTGATGGAGAGGGTTAAGAGCCTTGATTGTAGACCCCCCAACTACCTGAGCACAAATCTCAGCTCTGCCATTCTGTGTGACTTCAGACAGTCTATATGTGTCTCTGTGCCTCACTTTCCACATCCGTGAAGTGGGGGTGATGTAAATCAGGTCCCTTAGCCAAATCCTACCTGCAAGTTAAGAATAGTTTTGTGTTTTTAAATGGTTGAAAAAAAAATCAGAAGGAGGCTATTTGGTGACCCATGATCATTATGTGAAATTAAAAATTTCAGTGTCCATAAATAAAGTATTATTGGAGGACAGCCAAGTCTATTCATTTGCATAATGTCTATACCAAGATGGCTGAGTTGAGCAATTATGACAGAAGCTGAATGACCCAGAAAGCCTAAAATATTAAAGCCTAAAATATTTACTCTCTGGATCTTTATAGAAAATGTTTGCTGACTCTGATAGAAATACTTGCCATCTAGGGTTGATATAAATGAATTAATATATGCAGATTTCTTAGAACTCATAGTTAGATACATAGAAAGATATGCGGATACATAATATAAATCAGCAATCTGAAAATATCAGCTATTGTTGTTTAGTATCTATCTTCCCTCTACCAGCCTGTGCAGTAGAATTTTCTGGTGTGATGGAAATCTATATCTGCACAGTCCAATGCAGTAGCCACTAATCACACCTGACTGCTGAGTGTTTGAAATATGGCTAGTGTGACTAAGGAATTGAATTTTTAATTATAGTTAAATACAATTAATTTCAGTTTTCATTTAAGATGCTGCAGGTGGCTATGGTGACATACTGTCCCCATGAGAAAATGCCTGCCTGGCTCGTGGAAAGCACTCATCCAATGTGGCTCTATTTGCTTTCTACTTTTCTCTCCCTGTCTCTGTTCTCCCATTCCTCGCTCTACCCTCACGACTCTGTTTTTCCTTGGCTTTTTACCCCACTTTCTCTCCTTGGGGTGTGTCCTCTCTCTTCCTTCAGGTGTCCCCCATCCCTTCTCTGGCCTGGCCCTGCAGATTTCTCCCACAGATAGCACCCATTGGCATCCATGCCTCATTCTGGGCCAATTTAGCTGTCACTGTAAATCAGCCCCGCTAATTCGCCATCTGGTCCCAGCCCTCAGCAGAGAGCAGAGTGAGTCAGGCCAGGCGAATCCTGGCTGGAGGCGGGTCAGCTAACAAGGCCTCTTGGTGTGGCAGCCAGGGACACTTCATCATTTCCCAGGCTGGTGAGGGACTCAAAGGTGCCTGGTGTCAGGAGTCTGTGCCAGGCCTGAGTGGGGCTGCCAATCACAAAGCAGCCAGGAGCCGGCGGGTGGAGAGTGGCTGGGAGCCTGGCTGCAGGTGCCACTGGGGGTGGGCACCAGATGGATGGTGTGAGGGCAGCGAATGAGGGCTGCTGGGAAGCGTGCTGTGCTCTGTACTAACAGGCCTTGTTACCGTCTCTGCAGCTGCAGGAAAGCTCAGGATGAGGTTCCCATCCAGAGCCCTGCAGTGGCTGCCAGCCCTCCCCTCACACAGAGTCCTTCAGCAATGGCGCCCCTGCTCCCTCAGGGAGGCCAGAATAAGTGGGAGAGGCCTGGGCCCCCACCAGAGACAGACACCACTGAAGACAACTGGGTCTCCAGCTGAGAGAGAACATTCCAATCCCTTTTTCACCCTTCTCTCTAATTTTTCTTGACGGAGCATTGCATCATAACATACAGGTTTATGGTGTGCATTATTGTAAATCACCATCTGTACCTAAAACAGCTCACCACCACCGTTCCAGTTCTTCCTTCACCAGACAACTCAGGAAGACTGAGTTCTAGGCCTGGCACTGCCTCTCGGAAGTAGCTGCTGGATGAGTCACTTGTCTTCCTCTGGAAAATGCAGGGGCTGGACTGGATCAGTGGCTCTTACCTGAATGGAGGCTGTTTGGAAACATGGGCAGTTGCTTTGACTGTCTCAGTGACTAGGAGGTGTGATGGGCGTGGAGGGTCGGGTCCATGGAAGCCAGCACCTGCCCAGAGAGGTTGTTCTACACAGGGAAAAGCATTCCAACAAAATGCTGAGAGCATCCCATGAGATGATCGCTTCTAGTTCCTCCATCTGGGATACCCCCTGGCTTGGCCATTTCAGCTACTCCCAGAGTCACTCTCCATTGTGAACACCTACATTTCTTTACCGAAGGCCTTTCTCTGGCATCTGGATTCTGTTCTATCTGTCCATGTGGCAACCAGAATGCGGGGGAATGAACAGGTCTGGGAAGCAGCCCTCATTAGAACTGATGGCCAAGATGCACACATACCCCAGCTCCCTGGGGCTCAGGCTGATGATTCTGAGTGCTATTCCATACAGTCTCCTCAAGGTCCTCTGCAGGTTGCCCACAGCTGAACCTAGGAAGATGAAACTCAAACCTCCTTCCTTATCTCATTTCCCAGCCCCCTTATCTTCAGTAGAATTTTGTTTTAGAGTTGACTTTTGGGGAGGTGCAGACTAAGACCGCAAGCATGAGACTTTGCTGCCATGCTGTCCAGTCAAGACTGGGAGAGGCATGCTCCTGCCCACCTGGGAGAGGTTTGATCCAGCACCACCAGCAGGTGGAGAGAACCTGAATAATTGCTCAGGACTTTGAACTTCATCAAAGCTCTGGAATGAATGGCAGTTGGGTCAAAATTGTGCAAATGGCAGGGACCCCAGACTGTCAAGGTCCCAGTGGGTGTCTGAAGCAGACACAGGGATAACTACAGGAGCCTTGGATTTCATTTTTCTCATCAACACCCTTCTGTAGGCCCATTTCTAGGTAAAACTACCCACTGGCCAGAGAGAAAAATGCATCAAAATACATCCTTTTCATTAGACCCAGTGCTCAGTGATTGATGAAATTAGCTGATGCCCTCTTCACCTGCACCGGAAGATCCTTCTTTCAAAATGAAGCTATATATACAGGAGAATAATGGCTTGTGGTTCTTTGCCATCCCTCCTCATCTGTCTGGTCTCAGTGAAAAAGTCCAACATGCACCTTGATTGGGTCCCAAGATGAGACCCAATCAGTACCAGCCCTGAGTTAGGAGCAGTGGAAAAAAAAAAAAAAAAGTATGCGATGGGGCCAGTTTTTCATCAAAGAAAAAGAAAGCAAACAGGGTCTGGATGGATACCCCAGTTTTGTTCTAACCCCTTCTCTCATTCACCTGACAAAGGTACTAAGTGACAGTCTTCCTAGCCAGTAGGTTGCAGTAGAAAGGTACTGGAGGGTTCTGGAGACAGCTGCTGCTGACCTCGTAAAGATGCTGCTCCTCTCCCATCTACCACGCTCCCACCTTCTTCCTACTGGAAATATAAATATGATGGCTGGAGCTGCAGCAGCCATTTTGGGCTCAGACTAAGAAAGTCTCTGACTTAAGTGTTGACATTCATGTACCAACCTATAGCAACAACTACCTACCTCTGGATTTCTTTCTCAGACCCTAAAGTTGGTTTTTCTGATCACTGGGACCCAACACATTTCTAACAGTTGTAGCTGGCCTTGTTTCCTTGACTTTTCACAGTGTAGTCACATAACAGATTCTCATGTGTCTAGCCTCTCAATTTCTCAGTCTGACTTTTTAACTCAGCCATTGCTGTGGGAATTGGCTACTACAGAGGAGGAAAAATAATTTTTTCTCTTCCCTTCTAGGTTCTTGGCGAAGACACTTCCTGTAATAAAAGACAGATTAACAGGAGGAAAACAAATTTAATTTTGTATTTACAGGGCCCTATGAGACTAGAGAAGTGACAAAAGCCAGCAGCTTCTATACAAAAAAGAATTGACAAGACAAAGGGGTTTGGACTTATGAAGAAGTCTGTTTATACAGACTTCTGCAGCTCCAAATCCCCTTTCTCTGTAATAAGGTTGTCTCTCTACCTTCTGGCATAAGGAAGATGCCTTTTACATAGGAGGCTTATCTCCTGCTTTCAAGGACACCCAGGAAAGTCAGAGCCTCCTCCTTGCACTGGCTATTTCTCAAGAAGCTTTAATTCAAAAATTCACTATGCCAAAGTGGCATATTTGGGGGCATCTTGCCCTGAACCCCATCATTGCTCACAACGTCCTCTGCCAGCAACTCACTGGGTCACTCTCCCTTTCTCCCCATCTCAACACATCTGCCAGCAGGAACCTGCCCAGCCACACAGGCCCAGACACCCCTGGAAATATAAGAATGCAGCCACCCCCAAGGCATGAGGCCGCCATTGCTCCGTGGTGCCCAGGAATGAAAGGATGCACAGTGCCATGCCCTCTTTCCCTAGCCCCTGGAGCAGATTGTAAGCTCTCAGAAGGCCCCTAGTGTGATGGAGTCATGTCTCCCATGGCAATGCCTGGCTCATAAAGACACTTGCCCTGGCTTGTTCTCCTTTCTACTTTGTTTTTCCCAGCTCCTTGTTTCTGTTCCTTCCCAAAGTACATTACCCAGATCCAAGACCTTGTTTGAGACTTTATTTTGATGTGGGGACCCTGTCTAAGACACGTTAGGTTGTTGTATGTTCTTAGCCTGCTCACCCTCTCTGGGTCTCAGTCTTCTTCTCTGTATAGTGGGCAGACATGGCACACATGCTCTCTGGGGTCCTTGCCTCCATCATTCCTTGTCCTGTTCTTATTCTTTCATGTCAGTGTGTCATTCTCATGATGGTTCCCCCAGGACAGAACCCACAACTGGGGAACGCTGTCCAGCATCCCACATATCTAGCACAGGGAGGAAAAGACCAGTCAAAAGAAAGCGTTAATTATAAAGTAAAGCAAACCAGAAAGAGAGAAAACACCTCAGGCTCAAAGCTAAGTCACGTGAAGGGAGAGGGGATGGAGGTTGCCAGCAGGTGCCCAGCCCATTAAATGAGAACGAACAGAGTGGTATGCACCAGCCAGGGGCAGGGGGCAAGCACACAGCTCGGTGCTAATTAGCTGCAGGGGCTTTGGTCACAGGTCACGGGGAGCAGAACACACTCCATCTTGCCAGGGCATTGCTGAGGGAGCTGGGGGCTGGGGAGGGAAGGCAGAAAACAGCTGACCGACTAGTGGGTACGCTGGAGCACGGGGTGGGTATCTGCGGCTGGTCTGAGCTCTCCCAGCCTTGGAGAGCCCCCTTCAACTCCCATGCTCTACCCTCTGGCTGCTCAGAGGCAATTCCACAAACCTTCTCCGAGTGCTGCCTATGCCAGGCTCTTCAATAAATGGAGAAGACACCGTCTCTGACCTAGCAGCTCTGAATCCAGGGTGGAA
This sequence comes from Solenodon paradoxus, assembly GCA_004363575.1. NCBI lineage: Eukaryota > Metazoa > Chordata > Mammalia > Eulipotyphla > Solenodontidae > Solenodon > Solenodon paradoxus. The sequence continues at coordinate 78,717 of RJWH01001279.1, forward strand.
CCTCAGGACCACTCAGTGGGTGGCTGGGGCACTTCAAGAAGGATTCCAGGGAGAAGTATCTCCTGTATTGAAATCTTGGAGAAGCGATCCAAGCAAGCAAAATGGCGGTGGCTGGGAAGAGGGCAAAGCCTGCCTGACAGAGAAAACACTGCATGTGCAGAGTCCAGGTTCAAGAGTCATTCTGGACAACTCTCCTCAGCCAGCTGCAGCAAACTGCTGCTTGTGCTTGCTGGAGCACAGAACTCTGGGGGGCTCCCCACCATGGTTGTGACTTCTGTCATTCTCCCCCAGATGTCTCCTGAGCAGTAGAAATGAGTAGCTCAGGGTATGGCCCAAGTTGGGTGCTTAGACCTCAGGCCTCCAGCCAAGGATCCCTAAGGATTCCATTCTTTCCTTTCAAGATGAAGCCAGAGGAAGTCTATTAGGTCACCTCTCCAGAGGTCAGGTGGGAATGAAGGAATGAAGTTTATTTCTGCTTTACAATCCATACAGAAATTGGTAGCCCAGGGCTGGCATGGTGGTTCTATACTCATCTAAGATCCTTTACCCTCTTCAGCACATAGATGCCACTATGTGATACAAAATAGCTACTGGAGCTCCAGCCATCTCATCTGCATTCCAGCCAGCAAAGTAGAGTAAATGAGAAAGAGAAGGGCACTCTTCCCTTTAGGAGACTGCCAAAGAGTTCAGTTCTTCAAATGTATATCTCATTGAATATAGTCAAATGGCCTACTCGTACTTGTAAGCCTAGATGGAACATAGATTTTTTTTCCCAATAGTCCATATACCCATGAAAAAAAATTGCGAATTCTGTTACTAAACAAGATAGAAAATAGACACATCAGGGACGTCGAGTCATCGCTGCAACAGATCAGAATGCTTCCTGGCCACGGAAGGCAGAATTATGGGGTAGGGACTTCCACTACTGCATCTGTGATGGGCCAATGAGACAGAAATGTGGCCTCCATCATAGAATCTCAGAAGGCTGGATCCTTGCAGGCTTTAGATTCCAAAACAGACTCCCCCATCCCATTGGTTTTCTGCCTTTTCCCTTCATCAGTGTTCCTTCCCCAATGAATCTTTTGCATTTCTAACTCCCTCTCAGTCTCTGCTTCCTCGAGAGTCCAGCCATCCAGGTTACAGCAACCAACAACTGTTCGACTCTTTAATCTGCGCGGCATGCCCCTTCCTCCAGCCACTGCTCTGGTGCCCACGCAGGTGCCTCCAGCTTCTCGCAGGTGCGATGCTCCAGCCCTCACCTCTGCCTGTGCCTTGTCTCTCACTTCCTGCCCAGGGCTTCTCTGATGCCAGCATGGTCTCTGGTGTGTACCTGCTTGGTGCTCAGGTGCCTGCAACCAGACTGCACAGAAAAGCCCTGGCCGAGAGCAGGTGGCAGTGACAGATGATTTTTCTCCCTGCTTTTCCGTGAGTGAATGTGCTGAGACACTCTAGAAAGTTCCTCACAACTTCCGGTGTGGCCAAGAACCAGGTGGTGTCAAGTACCAGAAGTCAGCAGGAGAAGCCAATCCCATAATGCAAACTTGGGTTGGCTTTCCTGCTTCCAGGCCCACTTCTCCTTCTGCCCCGCTCCGGACCCCAGGGACCACTTTCCCAGGAAACAGCCTACGACTCAGCCTGACGTCAGAGCCCCTCCACCCATGTACCAGGACCTGATGGGAGGCCTGGCTCTCTGTCCCGCTTCTCCTCACAGGTCAGGGACTGCCCAAGAAGCACGACTCAGATTTTATGCTTGGCATGTGATAGGAGCTAATGGGAGTTTACCTCCTTCTGCCTTCAGTCTAGGGATGCCCTGAGGTCAAGAGAGCTTATTTCTACATCAGACTGAGCAAGAATTGTCTCCTTTATCAGATAGTTTTCTGATGGTGGAGGCTGTATCCCTATCCATCACACTGGGAACTTCGCTATCAGGCTTTGACTGGTCCAGAGTATCAGACATTGAGCTCCCTGAGGACAGGACTGTGTCCCCTCAGACTGGGCTCCCCGAGGACAGGACTGTGTCCCCTCAGACTGGGGCTCCCCGAGGACAGGACTGTGTCCCTCAGACTGGGGTTCCCTGAGGTCAGGCCTGGTCCCCAGACAGGGGCTCCCTGAAGTCAGGGCCATGTCCCCTCAGACTGGGGCTCCCTGGGGTGTGAGAAATTTCCCTATTCTTCATCCAGCTTGGCAGTGTCCCTCCTTATGCCTGTCTGTGGCCGTGTTCCAATCTCTTTTCTCTCCAGGGGGTCTCCCCATCCCAGGGGGGCTGCTGGCCCTGTGTCTGCAGTCCCTGCTGTGCTGGACTCAGTCCCTGATCCTCCCTGCATTCTGCTGTCCTCTTCCTGCCTGTGTCTGAGGATGACCATGTTGCATTATGCTAATGGCGAGCTTATCCTTGGCAGTTAAAAGGAACATCATGCCACCAGCAGAGTAAGCCTAATTACAAGGTAGAAACCACTGCTTTTCACTGAGAGACAAACAGGGACACTGGGTGCCTTTCCCCAGCCTGGCTGGTGGTGTGCAGAGCTGGCCACCAGCCTCAGAGCAGGCTGCTTCCCTCCCTCAATCTTCCTGGGAAAGAAAGGAAATCCCTCTACAGATCCGGTTCATCAGTAGGCATGCAGGACCCAGAATCCCCTGTCTGCCCTGGGAAAACACAGAGACTGGCAGGGACCGGGTCCAGGGCAGGGAGAGGCTCACAGAGCAGCAGCGCATGCTGCCCTCTGACTCATCCCTGCACATCTGCCCACCGCCACCATCCAAGCCCGGACTCTGCCCTCCACCTCGCTCCTTCCCGACGTGGCCGGAGCAGAGCCTCTGGGGCTCGGTAGTGCTGCCACCCCTCCCCCGCACCCTCAGTTTGGTGGCAGTGCTTGGCCCTCCAAATAAATGGTAATCGGGGGAGACACAACCACACTCATGGAGCTTTTATTCTCAGGTGGCAAACAGATGATTATGAAAAATAAGAATATGATTGTGAGGGTTGCTGCAAGGGAAAAGCACAGATGTTGTCACTTCATCGGGGTTCACATCACATAATCAGCCTTATATTTCTATGTATCAGCTGTCACTATCCATTCACTAAGTCACTCCACTCATTTGTTCATCACTAGTCATAGATCACCCACAGTTTCGCAAGCACTGTCGCCTGGATGGGACAGGAGCTGACAGTGCCCTCTCCCCACCTGGGGGAGGCAGACAGAGCACGGTTGGGACAGCACAGGGTTAGAAGATCTCAGTGCCAGGCACTGTGCCGCATTTCAGACACTCCACAGACTGACGCCAGTTCTGGGAGGCATGTCTATTCCCAGCAGGTGAGGAAACTGTGACCTGACAAGGCAGCACATGGAGACTCTTGAAAGTGGGTGCTGCCCAGAGGGTTGGAAGTAAAGAAGGTATGAACTCTGGCAGGTGAAAAAGAATCTAACCTTCCCTGGGCAGGCGTTACAGCGAACTTGTGACTCACGGTCTGCCTCCTGGCCACGCTGTCACCTGGGCGGGGGCACCTGACAAGGCATCACACAGGGTGGACGGGCTGATCTGCAGACGCCCAGCTGTCTGAGCCTACACATGACTCTGGGCCACAGAAGGCCATTCCTCATTGCTAAAGAATGACAATTTCCTGAAGCCTTCAGGGGAAATCATTTTAAATGTAGTGATTTCTTTTTACATGTGTCTATCGACTTTTCCCACATTCCATTGGCATTTCCCAATACTTAGCCAATAGAGCAGCCAGTCGCACCAACTCCAAGCAGATGAGGACGCCCATATTCAGCGCCACTGCTCTGCTCATGGGCAGCGAGGCTGCTCCAGTCCCTCGGGGGTCACCTGGAGGTCAGCATCACTTTGGAAGTGAAGGGCCATAAGTTCCTTCTCCTGCCTGCAAGCCTGGCTTTGCAGTAGTTCCCAGCCAGGGTGGGAGAAGCGACACCAGTAGGACTCCCAGGTGTCTGTTGTGTGGCTCAAGGCCACGAATGGGGAAAAGGGACAGGTGAGTCAGGTGAGGGCTTCGTCTCATCCTTAAATGTAAAGTGCCCGTCTCAGGCCTGGCAGTGTGTTAGGACTTGGGGAAGTGCATGGAATGGGGCTCATCTGACACAGGGAGGAGGGGACATCACTCAGAGTAGTAGATATTTCAGATTTCTGGGTCTCCCTGCTTCAATTTCTGAGCTGGAGGTGGGCATCTCTGTCTTCTTCTCCATCTAGAAGGTCGGGGAGGCCATGCGGTCAGCGGCCCCATACAGACAGCTTCCGGGCTTTTGATGTTTCGACTGAGGGCTTCCTTGGCCTCGGGAGCCTTTTCCTCCCAACCACAGCAGGCCAGCACAGCTAGGGAATGAGAGGCCCAGGAGTAGCCCTCCACCCCTGACTGATGGGAGCAGGAGCGCCCACATCCCAGCAACCTCACCCCACAGGCATGCAAGTCCAAAGTGCCTGCCCTGCACCAGCTCTTCGAGTTCCAGGCTGGATGACGCTCCCATCTGTGACCTGCTCTTCGGTGCAGACTGCACTCTGCTCCCACTACCACTTACCCGCTCTGCTTCTGACATTTCGTTTACACTGAAGTCCTTGACTCAGGTGTGCCGGGGAGCACAAATCAAGACAGTAGCATCACCAAGTGGCTGGATTCAAGCCCACTCCACCACTTAGACCTGGACCAGTGACTTCAGGACTCTTTGCCTCAGTTTCCCCACTTGAAAAGTGGGAGTAATGACAGAGCCAGCCTCAGAGTTGTTCTGAAGATTCAGTGAGTGAAAACACAGGGAGCCTGGCAGCAGCTGAGCGTGGCCAATGCTCTGATATCATTAAACCACGAGCCCTGCCGGGCCGGGGCAATTCTAGCCTCACACACCCTGAACATGCCATGAATCGTGCCCGCACAGGGCAGCACGCTTGGCATTATTCATTTCATCAGGTTCTTGTCCTGAGTCAGACCTGGGTGCACCCGCCCTTGGTTTCTCCTCTATTCCTGAGTTCGGTCAGCCCCCCACAATGCACTGATGTCTGTTCTGAAGCCATTGGCGGTTGCTAGGCAGGGAAGCCTGTGATGCCTCCCCAGGGTGACCCCACCCTTTCAAGGCGCGCTCCAGGGGGAGGTCAGACCTGGAGTGACGTCATCAGATTAAATGAGAGCTGTCCTTAGGTTCCATTCCCTTTTCCCCGTGTAGGGGTGCCGGAAATAGGCCTGAGGCGGCCCCTTCTAGGACTGCCTTTTCTAATTAGCCTCTGCTCTTTGAAAAGAGTAAAATGCTACACATTATGAGTGTTAATAAAAACAATTCATCTTGTTGGTGGTGGGCAGGTGGCCAGCAAGATCACTCCCTTCTTGTTGGAGACAGAACAATAGGAAACAGACCCAGATGGAAGGGACCAGAAATCTAGTCCCACCTGTTACTAACCTGCTCAGTGACCTTGGACAAAGCTCATCTTTTGAGGGGGGTACAATGCGATTGTACAGGCTCTCCCTCCTTTGATACCAAGGCAACCTTGCCAAGGGCTGCAGGCAGCGGGCCAGACATTGAACACCTATTTTGTACCCAAGGACTTTCACCCAGGAGCTAATCTAGTCCACAGAACGACCTTGCTATGTAAAGATTACCTATTTGTTTATCGGTGAGGACACTGAGATGGGGAGATGTTATGTGACTCATCTACCGTCTCAAGTTAACAATGATGGAGCTGGGTGGCTGTGTGCACACATGATGTGAACCTGCAGGGCCGTGTGCTTGTGTTCACACATGTACATGAGCTTGCTTATGCGCACAGACATTTATGCGTGCACACGTGTGTGCATATGTTCCTGTGTGCACGTCTGTTTACATGTGTGTGCCCGTTGGTATATGTGTGTGCAATGTGTGGGTCTTCATGCATGTGGGGCCCATGTGTGGCTCTGGCTCCGTGTGCAGATTCCTCTGAGGAGCCCAGACGTTGAGCAGGCCCCGCCCCAGCCTCGCCCGCTGCCCTCACCTCCAGGGTTTTCCCCACCACGCGCCTGTGTCTCTCGGTAGAAACACCTGAACTGGTTTTCTTCTGAAAAGAAAACAAAGCCTGCTCTTTCCAAACTCCAAATGCCTTTACCTACTGGAAAATCCATAACAATTAACCAGGTCTGCCAGAGGAAGAAAAAAAAAACTGCCCAAGACCCGCAGTTCTCTAAGAGGCTGTCATTCTCCGGTGCTGGTTAAAAATTCACAAGGAGCATTGGCATAGGAGATGAGGTGCAGTCTTTTACTAAAGAGATTTAATGGCCCACAATTCAATTTGAACTGAAAGAATCCACCCGATGACTCCTTATAAAGTCTTCCCGAGCCCCGAGTCAATATCTATGGGGCTGGTGAGGAGCAACTATAGATTAGCTGTCTCTGCCAATGAGCATTACAAGTCACGGAGGTTGGAGAGGAGTCATGCGCACGGCTAGCTGGGCAGCCGCTCATGAAATGGGCACCTATTGACTGGCTGCAGGCTGTCCAGCCCGGGACAAAGGATGGCTAATGCAGGACCTGCGAGCTAATCAAAATCTCAGGGAACCCACTGGATCCAGAGTACTCTCTCCTACCCAGGGTCACTGAACAGGGGGCCAGAAGCCAAGTTTCTTATCATTTCAGCTGGAAGTACCTCGGGTGTGAGGTCAGATCTGATCCTACACGACGTGAAGCTTCATTGTGTTCTAACTGGTTAGTTCACACTGGAAAAGAGAGAAGTTCCCGTGACACCATATTTATTCTTCTGCCACTGAGTTGCCAAGTTTAACAATACTAGAATATAACAGGGATTCCAGAGCAAGGGGAAAAAAAGTCCTCTTGATAAATGTGTGCCATTAAAATACGGGCAATATTCAAGAAGAGCAACCGAGACGCTCACTCAGAAGCTGTTAACTCTTGGTTTGCACCCCATTCCAACAAGCTTGATATTTCTGGTCTCAGGTGCCATTTTCAGACTAGCAAGCACACGTGATTTAAGAACTAAGTGGTAGCTCTGCTAGAGGTCATGAGCAGACTCAGGAGGCCACTGCCAGTAGAGGACAAAAGCAAACAGTTCTTTTCTCTTGAGTATCTAAGCTGTGCTCAGGCTGCCAAAATAAAATACCGTGGACTGGGTGGCTTGAACGGATGTTTATTTCCTCGCAGTTCTGGAAGCTAGAAGTGCGAGGTCAGGGTGCAGAGGGCTGGTTTTTGGTTAGAGCTCTCTTCCTGGCTGACAAATGACCAACTCTTCACTGTGTCCTGACGTGGCCTTTCCTCCCTCACGCAGAGAGAGGCGGGCAGGAACAACTCAGGGGTCTCCTCCTCTTCTTAGAAAACTGGTCCTATGGGACGAGGGCCTACCCTTACGACCTCACTTAACCTCGGTTACCTCGTGAAAGACTGTCTCCACAGCAGATCCTTGAGTGTGTCAGGGCTTCAACATATGACTCTGGGGAGCTCGGTTCAGTCCATCGCTGTCCCCAGAGCCAGCAGAGCCAAGCACAGTACAACAAGTGATGATCACGAAGCATTACCGAGAGTGGCTTCTCAATCACGTGCAGTTACTTCCCTTCCAGATACAAGACAAACCCTCGTGTCTCAGGCATCTGAGACGCTGTTGTGCAGACCATGTAAAGCCTTAGGATCCAGGCTTGTGACCCAGAGCGGGAGCAGGTCGGTGGGGGACAGAAAAACAAACAACAAAATAAGTAAGTGTTTCTTCTTCCTCTTGCTAAAAAAAAAAAGATGGCAAGAAAATGAATTATAATGAAGGATATAATATGCACAATAAAAATAATATATAATATAATAAGTAATAATAAAGGATAGAGATTTCTCTTTGAATACTGCCTTTTAAGGGAAAAAGTTCTCTTTAAAGAGAATGTCACTCTTGTGAAACTGTTCTTTAACTGTCTTCATCAGCATCCTGACAGAGGTACAGAAATGTCACCCTCCATTGAGGATCATTCGAGGAGAGTTTAATAAAAACACTGTCTTCGGGATGGGCACAGACGGGAAGCTACCAACTGGAGTGCTGGAGCCCAGGGTGGTAAGGGTGATGATGCTATGTCTCTTTCCCTAAAGCTCGGGCTGTCCTGAAACAGGGAAGACTAGGAGGAGGAACTCAGGTACAAACTGGGGTCTTAGCTCTGAGGAGGCACGTGGACCACAGCAAAGAAGAGAGAACACAGATGGGAAAGTGAGCAGCCTGAGCTCGCTCTCTACCCTCCCTGCTCCCCCAGGAGGCTCCAGGGGCTCCCCAGGTGCTAAATCCAACCAGAAATTAGGCCACATGGAGCCCATGGCTTAAGTGTGGTTTCAGCCTCCCAGGAGAGAGGACAGGGTGGAGAGGGGACAAGGAAAAGGGGCCTTACTTTTTCTGAAGTGCACCTGGCCTGACAGGCCGTCCTGCCCACCCCACTATGTGTTGGGTGCCAGGGTTGGGGGAACTGAGCGCCTCCTCCCCCCAACCGCCAGCTCAGGCCCTTTTTGATTCTGTCTTCTTCTCCAAAGCTAGACAGCAGCCACCTGAAGTGTGTCCCCAGTGCCAGCCCTCTGAGTCTCCCCATCCAAGTACACTCACATGTCAGAAGTCAGACAAGGAGAACACTTCGACAAAGAGAGAACCTCATCTGGCACCAGATGGGGTTTCCAAGGAGCTCCACCCTGGTCCCAGCCCGCCCGACGTGGAGATCTGGGGCCGGCACCGCCACTTTTCCCTCCCGGTGCTGAAAAGAACAGAGGAGACTCCTCCACACCTGCATTGACTGATTTGCACCAAACAGCTCTAATTAGCACATTCTGCACTATGATTAGGCTTCCAGGGGAAGCATGCCAAATGCCATTAATTATGGATGTGATCTTAAATTATTCACTTGGAATGTTTTTTTAGTTTGATATGCCCCTTTCATCTCCCACTAACTTTCTGTCACATCCAAGAATAGATCCAATTAAGCCTCAAAAAGTGGAAGTTTGTTATGTTAAAGAAAAGGTAAACTGAAAATTAATCACTTTCGTTCCTTCCTCAGTAGTGGTTGGTGTTGATCAGGAAGCAAAGGAGGAAAGAGAAGTGGTTTTGGCTGCTGTCTTTCCTTTCTGCAAACACTCGTCACATGAGGTTTCATCCGAGGCTCCGGGCTTGCGCCGGCGGGAGCCTGGCTGAGGATATTGCAGGTGGCTTCCCCAGAAGTGGATCCAGAAGAGAGGATTCAAGTGCAAAGGAAGCTGGGATGGAATGGACCTTGTGATTTCTAGCAAGAGTCTCAGCCGGGTCCTTTGGGGAGCTCTAAGGCGAGGATGCGGGGCCTCAAGCTCCTGCACCCATGAGTCACCGAGGAGGGCTGCTGGTGCCACGGGGACATGGCCTCTCAGGCGCTTGGCCTGCTGACCGTGAACATGCGCTAAGCCTTCTCCAAGGTAGTTCTCTGACAAGACTATCAGACCTGGGCCCTTAGAAATCTGAGCCAGCGCCACTCAGTCAGGCTACACCCAGACATCTGACCCAGACCCACAGAAAGAATATTTTATTATTGTTTTAAGACTTTTATGCTCATTTGTTCAGCAGAAATAGCTAATACGACGATAGTACAAAGTATCACAACCCCATCAATCACGGGGCCCCTTAATTCCATCTAAGGCACACTTTAGTGCAACATGAAAATAGAGTGTATTTTTATATTTTTATATTTATATCTATATTTACATTTCATATGTCAAACACTTTTGCAAATGCATTGTCCTCACTAATGTGGATCAGTTCTTGGAAATTACAACTTAAGCAAAATGATGTAGAAGGAAACCAGGTCCTCAAATAGGTTATTTCATCTCTTACAGGCGGTGGTTGTTTTTCCCTCCCCGTTTTCTGACATAATGACATTGAATAAAACCATCTTATTTGATGGCCAGTTGGGCAAGGGCTTTGCTGAGATTCTCTGGAGGGAGCGGTATAGCACATATCACACTTCTTAAAGTTTTCGTGACCCTCCTCTCCTGGAAAACGAGCTCCAGACACATCGGCTTTTCCAGAAACTCCAGCCTCTCTGTGTCATGCCTCTGCCAGCTGGCAATGTCCCCGTGTTCTCCTGTGGGCACTGGCCAATCCAGCAGAGGTCACTGAGCAGCGCAGTTGCTCTCAGAATGTGGGGGTGGCTGTGGGCCCTAATGCATTGGTCCCTGCTGAGCAGCGAGGCCATCAGAGGACACAGGCAGGTCAGTGCAGTCCGGAGCAGACTGCCTGCTCCTGGGGTCAGAGTGTCACAGGGGGAAGAGAGAGAGGGACCGCCTGGCTGAGGCCACAGGTGGTATGAAGCCACAAATGGCCCTGCCACGAAAGGGACAGTGGCCTGTTCAAAGAAGGCTGCCCTATGATCCCTAGAGAGAGTCCTAGGTTCAGAGGGCCTCGGCCAACTTGTCAGGAGGTTTGGGATTCCCAGAGTAATGCAAGCTTGTCTTAACTAAGACCTATTCTTCCCATCTTGGAAAACAGCTCTGCCTGGGGTTTAGCTGGTCAGGAGAGAGTGGTGAGGGCTTTGCCCAGCGAGTGCCCGTCTCTGGATCTCTGTCATATTGGAGGGTGTACAGGGGCATGACTCTGAAACTATCATTGGCTTAGAATCACCTGGAAAGCTGGTGACATGCTGGTTTCTGGGATGGCCCCCAGGTTCTGACCTGGGAATGTGCATTTTAACCAGGGCTCCAGGTGCTTCCACTGCAGGTCGGCCTCCCATTTGCTTAGCGTCCTAGACTGTCTTGAAGTGAAGAATCACCTGGGAAGACTGAAAACGCAGCTCCCAGCTCTTCCCCTGGAGACGGCAGTCCAGGTGGCCAGCCTGGGGCTGTGGTTCTCAAAGTGGCTCCATAAGCAGCAGCAGCAACCGTACGTCTGGGGACACACGTCGCTGTCGGACCTCCTGCAAGACCCCTTGAATCAGAAACTCTGGGGCTGGGGCCCAGCCGTGTGTCTGAATAAGCTCTCCAGGTGGGTCTGATACCTGCCAAAGCAAGACGACCACCAGCCTAGCTTTGTGTGGTTTAACAGTGATACCTGGTGACGCTTAGCCTTGGAAGGTGTTGAAAAACTTGCAATCCAAGGATCCTCCAGCTCCTGACACCCAAGGCTCTTGGAAGGTTGGTTTCTCCCTGGCTTGCCTCTGGGCTGCTTGGAGAAAAGGTGTTCAGGAAGCAGCCCCTTTAAGTAATATTGAGAAGAGCCAGGGACCAGGTAATTAAAATCTCCCATTTTGCAATGTGCACACACATCTTCTCTTCCACACCTGGCCTGCAGCTAGTCCCCTGAGAAGAAGCAGAGGCCATGGAGAAAATTCCAGAACTTAAGTTTACCGAGAATGAGGCTGGGTCAGCGGGGTCCACTTCCTTTTATTAATTCATTCCCACCCGTCTGGCTCCCCTGCCTGCTCCCTCTCCTTCCCTCTCCACCAGGCAGGACAGGAGCAGCCCTCTAATAATAACAAGGAGCTTAGAGCAGGTGCTGGGCCCACCAGCCAGCAGGCAAATAAACTGCTGGCTCTGCTCCCCTTTCAATACCTTGCTTATTTCTGGGGCAAACCCACTCTCTGGGCTCCGACAGGGATGGAGCATCCTGGCTTTTCAGTCCTGGGCTCCCTGGGACTGTTTTCAGAAGACCCTCTCTCCTCTCTCTTTCTCTTGGGCCTGAAGTCCTACTATCCTGTGGCTGTCCTCCTGTCCTCTCACCTATGCACACTCCCTTCATCTGTTTTTTCGTGAATTCAAAAGTTTTACTGAGCACATCCCTGTGCCAGGTAACGTGCTGGGATTGAAGATGCTTGCCATTGCGTGTGAACTCCCAAAATATTGTAAGCATTGGCAGACAAAGCTTGACCTTAGAAGCTTTGTTAGCGCTTCCCAAAAGTTAATGGGGAAATATTGTAGGCAGGAGGGATGGAGTTTTGAGATAATGGGGGAGAAGGGGAATGAGAGAAAGTGTTGGAAAAAAGTCTTGCCTGACATCAATGCAACTTAGAAACACGCTGTTCCAGACTCTTCACCGGGGTCTCCAGAGAGGAAAGTCACCTGCAAGTGCTCTGCCTTGGGGGTGAATCACCTAGTGCAGTTCTTCCTATGTTTTCCGAAAGCTGTTGCAGTGTTGGCGGCAGAGTCCTGGGTGGGCAGGGATTCTCGTCCAGCAGGTGCTCTGCCACCTTGGAGAAGCGGTACGTGTCCATGCACCTCTCCTCCCCTGCGGTGGGGGAAGGAGCTCTTTGTAAAATGCAAGTCCCTTGTCACTGCCCTGGTCTTAAAAGCAGGCGAGCTAACAATTGTATAGATTTGGATGTTGCACAAAACTACTTTTGGCACCACTGTGTGTCAGTCACCACCAGGCCCTGAGTTTCTGGAGCAGCGGACAGAAGTCCCTGCCCTCATGGAGCCTCCAGTGGGGCAGGATGGACAAGGAACAACTCACAGCGTGTCCATGGGGGCTAAGGGCTTTGGAGAAGTCTGAAGTGGAATTAGTGAGTAGGAAGTACCAGGCAGTGGGGTGGAGGCTGCTATTTTAAATAGAGTGGCTAGAGAAGGTATTGTTAATAAGTGACAAAGTGATATTTGAGCAGGAGCTGAGGGAAGTGGGAAGGGAAGGGCATGGTTACCTGGAGAAGGAGTGTTTGAGGCAGAGGGAGGAGCAAGAGCAAAAGCCCTGAGGTGGGTGCGTCTGCAAAGAGTGGTGTGATTACTAAAGAGGGGAGAACCTACTGCCACACGTCAGTTGTTTCAGCCACCTGTTAAACAGAGACATAGTTTAGACGTATAGGAACTTACAATTAACTCACAGATCAAAACGAAAGGTAATACCTATTCCAAACTCAATACATCCTAATTATTTAGCTGCATTTCACTCTGATCCATACCCCTCAGGTTATTTATATTATTATAGGCATGGGGGGAAATAGGATATAATGAAGGGTTAGCGCATTTCTCTTTTTAACTCTGCCTCTGATGACATCACATGGGTGGCCTGAAATCTGCCATGACAGGGACATTTACACCAGGGAAGTTGGCGCACACAGTCAGGATTGGCCTGCCCTCCTCTAGAATGACAGCTCACCACGTCCAGCTGCCACGGCCCCAGCCCCCCGCAGAGTGGACCTGAGGCAGGAGCAAGTTTCCAAGTCCCCACCCTAATGGTCCCCAAGACTGGAGGAGGTGCAGGTTGGCCCTGAGAAATCTCGGGACCTGGTAGGGGCAGTCGTGGTGCGCTGGGCAGGACTTCCAGCCCTACCTCTCATTCTGGGTTCCTGAATGTGTCCTGGAGCTGCCTCTCTGTCTCTCTCCAGCCCCACTCCCCCAGGGGACTGCAGCCAATTCCATATTCTCACACTCCGTTCAGGCTCTTTGCGTGCCCAGCCCCGTGTTTGCAGGTCCAAGAAGGACAGTGATAGTGACAGCCATTAGCATTCAATGCTTTTGAAAATTCGCACAACTCTATCAGGTAAGCATGGGTATTGTCCTCTTCTGGGAGGCACATCTAAAGCACAGAGAGATGTGGTAACTTGTCTGAAGTGGCACAGCGCGTTGGTCGCAGTCTTAAGTTGAGCCCGGGCCACTGACTCCCAGGCTGGACTGTTTGTTAGCGACCAAGTGACACTAAGAGATGAGGTGTGGGCCTGGCCGCAGGGAGCTTCTGCTCCAGAGGGGAGATCAGGAAGGAGCCAGCCTTGAAAGATCACTGGCGTTTTGCCTGAAAGAGCTGCGGTCAGAGCAGGCCATTCCAGTGCCGGCAATAGCTAGTATTGCAGGGAGCAGCCAGCAGTCTTCTCCCGCAGCCTCACCCATCCTGGAAGAGCCTGTCTTTGGGTGCTTCAAAATGACACTTTCCAAAAATAATTTATCTTCTGCTTTGTATCTGATAGTTCTTTGCCCTGTGATTCACTTTACTCTAGGTGATAGTACAGTGAATTTGTTTCCTCGAGTGGGGAAGGAGTGTGCATGTGAGTGCGTGCGTGCATGTGCGTGCATATGTGCGCGAGCGTGTGTGAGTGCGTGCGTGCATGCGCGTGCATATGTGCATGAGCGTGTGCGTGTGTACGCATGCGTGCATTGTTGATGGCAAGATGGCAGGAAGGAGAGATGATAACATGAATCTGGTATGGGATTTTAGCCTTCCCTCGGGTCAGCAGGCTACTTGAGCAGGGTCGGGAGGTAAAAGCTGGTGGGAGGTAGGGCAGGCGTTGGAGAACGGCTGTGTACGACTGTGTCATCACTAGTAGCTCAGAATCTGCCATCCTGCCCCGTCTCAGGGGGTTAATGTGATACTGAGTATCTCTGAGTCGACTGTTATGTTACCCAACATCCTTTGTAAGAGCATCTATGCCATAAATCCCTCCTGGAATGACAAATTGCTCTTTCTGAGCTCTGATCAGAGACCACCCTCTTTGCAAAGAAATTTCCTCTCTGCACATAAGCCTGTTGACCAATTTTTATCTATTACCATGAACCATATAACCCAGGCATTGGCATCTAAGGGATTACATCCCATAAATTCAATACAGCTCTGTATAATGGGTTCCAGAAAACCTTAAGTCCTCAGTGGAAATTTCCACTGAACTTGAGAGTGATCAGTCTTCCTGGAAAAGTACTCTTGGACAAGTTGATAGGAATATGTTTGTTTTCCTGGAAAGTTAAAAAGAAGATGGTGGAAGGAGCCCAGGGACTTCTGTTTCTCTAGAAGCTTCCCAATGTTTGGAAGATCTTGAGGGTACTGACTACTTTGACTGAAAAAAACAAAAACATGAAAAAGATCATCAGAATTGAGGATTCCTGTTTGAGAGATGGGTGAACTCAAGCCAATGCTAGTTGGACAGTAGCAGAGCAAATGACAGGAATAGCACTATTGCACCGGAGGTGGACGGGTGGTGAAAAAGATGGGGGTAGAGGGCATCTATCTGGGCTGAGCATGGAGGGGATCCCTGCCTGAGGTCAGAGCAATCCTTCTGCACATGCAAAAGAGAGACCAATCAACCTCCCCGCAAATCAGAACTCTTGCTCACCATCTATTTTTCTTTTTTGCCCAGGCTATCAGGACACTCAGAAATAAAATTAGAGTTCAGATAGTGACGAGGTATTTCAGGTTGTAGGTATTCCTGACTCGTCTATCTCTTACTTGGCTCTCTTCTCGGTTCTTGTTGAGTCTGTGCTTAAGAAAATATTGAAGGTAACCTATCATGCTAAAATAGAAGTGTTTTCCAAAATCAGTTCTTACCTTTGAAGAGAGATTCTCCATGCATAAGACCCTGGAGAAGAGAGGACCTGGGTGCAGAATTGGCAAAGATGACCTCGGCTCCCCTGTAAGGTACACAGCTGTCCTCATCTTCGGGGCGCTCTCCTTTCCTCACTGATCCTCAGTGGGACATCGGATAAGTCAATATCTCAAACACTTCTAGCTGCTCCGTAGTTTTCAGACTGTAGCCCATCCGAGCTCAGTCATCTGTTGACCCATCTGCCACCTTCCACAGTCTCAATGACAAGGAACATGTGCTAGGAACAGAGCCATCGCACTGATCAGGAATCGGTTCCCGCCTCCCATCTGTCTCTGCCTCTGGTAGGGAAGATTTGTCAATGAATACGTTCAAGAGGTGTTAGGACAATTCACAGAAGAGTCTGTACAAAGGTCTAAGAAGAGGCGAGAACATAGGTTTGGGGACCAGGCTGTCTGAGTTCTGAATCCTGTGTGACCTTGGGCAAATGACTCACTTCTCTGTGTTTTAGTCTTCTCACATGGTGTCCCATTTTCCCACCTCAGAAGATCATTCTGGTTTTCTCATGCTGCATAACCAAGTCTTCCAGTCACTTTATTATATCTCACTATGTGGCAGGTCCATCACTCAGGCCGGGCTTGACTGATAGCTTGGTGCTTTTTCTAAAGGGAAGGTGCAGGCTGGAATGAATGCCAGCAGACAAGCAGACAGGACGAGAGAGGAAGAAGGAAGAAGCAGTTTACTTTATTTTCTTTTAATTGTTCACATTGACTGTTCCCTCCAGACCCGGGAAGTGAACCTGGGTCCTTGGGATATTTGTGGACTACCCTCCTTCAGAGGTGGGGGACCTAACTGCTACTCTACCCGGTATGCCTGCTTGGTGCTTTTGTTTGACATGCTGTCAAATCAAATGGTCACTCGATGGTTATTCAGCTGTTCCAAAGGGTCTCAGAGGACTTCACACATATCCGGCACCTCAGCTGACATGGATTGTCAACCAGAGCAGTGGGATGTGGCCATTCTAGGGTGGCACCCTTGGGGCTAGTCACACTTCTTACTGGTGATGCAGGGCTCCCAAAGAGATGGAAGAGGAGGCAGCCAGTGTCTTCAGGCCCAGTCCAGAAGATGGACCACATATCCCTTTCGTTTCCACCACCCTCTTTTGTTCAGAGCGGACCCAGGTCGTGGCTGGGTCCATGGCGAGATGACTTAGTACCCTCCTCGCCAGGGGGAGGAGTGGAAGCGATCTCTGGCCATTTGTAAGCCACTACAGCTGCAAGATGAATGCGTTAATACATGCAAAGAAGTTAGAGCAGCGAGTGGTGGAGCAAGGACCATGCAGGTCTGTTGTTGTTACTGTCATCATCACCATTGAGCTGAATCTTAAAAGGTGACTCTGTCTTCTCTTGGCAGACTGATATCTACTGGGTGCTGGGAGAGGAGGGTTCCAGGTAGGTGGTGGGTTTTGAACATACTTGTCTCTTGTGGGACATTTTATGACAGTCCTGCTCTTTGTGAATTCAAAGTGAATGATCAGACCCACCAAAATATATGCAGAATATCTCACTGACTCGTCCCAGGAACATCCCGGGGCCCAGCCCGGTGAGAGGCATGGAAGGTAGCTGTCACTCGGAGGCCAGCTCCGAGGGGCTCCCAGACACAGAACACACAGAAGATGAGACAGGACTGCAAGCTGCCTGCCGGGGCTCCCCCTCCCAGAGCCCACTGCCTAATTGGAAAGGGCCATTTGAGCATCTTAGCAGAAAATGGAGTTTTCTTTCCTTGATGTCGTGATTTGACTGGGAGTTAGCAAAGCATCAATAGAATCCTAAATGTCTACTTAAAAAAAATCAAGCCTTCATCTCGGCTTGGCATGGGGCTCCGCTCTCCCTTTGTGGGAGGAAGATAAAACGCCTTCATGCGTGTCCTCCTGCCTGCAAACGCTGGCCGGTTAAACAGCTCTGGTAATGGCTGAGCTATGCCAAGGATTTTATCTCTTCCCAGTAACAGTTCCTGCCTTTAAACGGCTTCCACGGGGAAGAGCCATCACACACCAGCAGAACACAGTTATGGAAAGGCTTTGAGGAGGAGGGAGCTTTTCAGAGGGGGCAGCACAGCCTTGTGAGCTGGTGCCAAGCCAAGCCCTTTGCATAAATTATTTTATATAGTCCTCTCTGTGGTGGGAGGAGGGGCTGAAGGGAATGAGGGTTATTTTTACCACCCCCCACCCTCCCACTTATTTTAGAGAAATCCAGACCATAGAAAGGTTGGGTACATTGTCCAAGGTTATGTCCGGGGCCCAGGCAGAGCTGATCATTTCTACCCGGATGTGACTGACATCCATGTTTCTGTCCCATCATTGTCCTTCACACCATGGCCACACTGCTCTCCAGGAGAGCTACCAGACAGTGGTTCTCAGCTGGAGACTATAGTCCTCCTGGGGCACATGCTGAAATACAGTGTGGTGATGGTTATGTATATGCTGCCTGCAAATGTAGAAGAACTGACCAGCCCCAAGTGCCCAGAGCATTTCTGTTTGGCGAAACACTAATCTCAGAATGACTCCTCATTTGCAGATAAAAGACTGAGTCCCCATAGATGACCAACCATCCAGGCTCACCTCATCAGGGCAGTCAGGAGGAGCTCTGCCTCCACTTTAAACAGGGACATCTTCGCTGAGCAGAGCCCACACCAGGGCCAGGCCAACTGGCAGCACGGGATAGGAGTCACTGTCCCCACAAAAGCCTGTGCTGTCCCAGGCTCAAGAATGACCCCCACACCAGCCCAGGCTTAAGAGATGAATTCCCTTATCTTTGATCATTTTCTCAGATTTCCATCGCCCACAGCCACCTCCCATGAAGAGAAGGTGTTGATAATTACATTTCTGCCCTCTGTACCCTATAATTAATCATTGCGATTAATCTGGCACACTTAGTCAAATAACACAGGGCCTAATTGGCTGCCATGCTTTCCTCCTTTTGATTGAGACAATCCATTCCAGGCAATTCTGCAGCCGGCTGCAGTTAACTCAGCAGGACCAGCAAAGGCAGCTGTGGGGCAATTTGCATGACATTTGGGGAGGTGGAGTAAACTCTGGGGTGCTGGGCTGGGCTTTTGGAGTTGGGGGCAACAGGGGGAATATTAGGAGTTATGGGTAGGATGTTGGATCTATGAAATCTTGACTCACCATGGATGCCAGCCAGAGCACCTCAGGTGAGTTCTGACTCGTGGTGCAGGTGGTCAGCCTCTGCCCCATCCTCTTGCCCCAGGAGTTAGTTTCTCACCTGGTGGGCATTGCATTGGAACCCTGGCCTCTCAGGTCATAGGTAGGGTGCCAGAGCATCCACTTTCTAGGACATCAGGGTATCCCTGTGTCCTCTGCCCCCAAATCTCTTGCTGAAATGTCCTTGCTATCTATCTGTCAGAAATTCTACCGTTAGAGATTATTTTTTGTGTATGTGACCTGGCAGCAGTGGAGGGTTGGGGAAGGCATACGTTGTTTCAGAATTCCCTAATAGCATCAATTAGGATTATTTTTATTGCAAATGACAGAACATTTAGCTCGGTCCTAGGCAAATAATTGAATTAATAATTGGAGAGTTCACAGAGTTGACTGGCTTCAGACATGGTTTGATCCAGGAGTTCCCATTGCCAGTAAGGCTCTGACCCATTTCTCTCTGGGTCCATCGGCTCTGCTCCATTCTTGGATCTCATCTAGCCACCACCCTTTCCCTCCACTAAAATAGTGATCAGGGTTTCATCTGGAGATACACACTCTGAGAGTTTCCAGCCGAAGAGAAGGAAGCATCTTTAGAGGAACCCTCAGCAAGTATCTTACAAGTTGAGTTGTGTGTTCCCTTAGCTTCCCTCCAATAAATTGCCCTAGTCCCGATAATGAGATATACTGACTCAGCCTCCTCAGGGCCCACCCTTAGCATTCAGCTTAAAGTCCATTACTTCCAAAGTGCTGGGAAGACTGAGAGAGGAGCAGAGGGACTCCATGGGATGTCTAGATGCTAAGGAGTAGGGGAACTAGTAAAAGCGTGTTGGGAAAAAAGCCAGAGAATGTCCACTTAGCCACTAAACATTTCTTACTCTTGGACAGTGTTTTGTTTATCACATAGAACAGTAGTTCTACTCATGGAGTTTTTTCCTCTGTATTAGCAGGCACTTCTGCTGCTGGCCTACTAACCTGACCTCTTTATGTAATCAGGTTTGGGTCAAATCAGGGGCATCCCAGTGTCTTCTCCATCAGATCCTGAGTCTGCCGCTGGGGTATTGACCCTGGCGGAGACTAGTCTGAGTCTATCAAGCCCATCTTCCTTCCCTGGAGGTGGCCTGTCCTCTCTCCTGCTGCCTCCTGACAGTGAGACTCAGTGAGTGATTGGCTTGAGGCTGGGAGTTCCTGGCCCTCGGGTGTGGATACAATGCCTCTGACACTCCAGACATCAGGACAGTTCCTCCACCTTTGTCTCACAGACACGGTTGGTTCAGTCCCAGACCCAGACCCACCCACCAGGCACCATCAGTTAAGCGGTAGACATTCACCAGCTGATGGATGAGTCCTGGAGAAGTCAGAAAGTTCATTTAAGAAGGCAACTACCTAGAATGTCCTGAATCCTTTACCTCGCCCAGCCATACCCAGAGGCATGAACTTGAGGAGATCCCTATCTTGCTGCAAAATATTACCGGGAAAATCTATGTTCGATTAAACAAGCAAATGTTCTTCTTTTCATTTTCCTTTTACTTTCCACCTCTTAAATACACCTTGGCCTGACCTGTGGAAGAAAACACTGGATTTGCCACTCCCCTTCCTCAGGCTGAATCTTCCCCCAAGACACAGGCTCCAGGGCGCGAGTATTAAATTGGCAAAACCCAAATGCTCCCACAATAACCTCCTGTGGATATGATCATAGGAATAACCCTGGAGAATTTCAGTTGGTGCCACCACCAGAGAAAACGTCATCAGCAGCATCTTGGCTACAACCAGCCACTAGGTGATTTGCTGGTTTATGACTCAGATGCTAAAACGCATATAAAATGAAGCTCTGGTGGTCAATGGAAGAGTATTGACACAAGACAATTCTTTTCCTCCCCTTAGCTTAGGAGTGTCCAGAAACACTGAATCATCCCCTGTGTGTACAGTCCTCCTCTCTCTACTCCAGCCATTTTGGGCCATTATAAAGGAACATGCCAGCAGGTGGGGGAAATGCGAAATGTTCCCCCGATTAGCCAGATCACGTCTCCCCAACTCTGCCCATGGCAGGAATGCTACCCTGCCCATTGCCTCCTCCTCACTGGGCCCCGTCTCCCAGATGGTGAAATTCTCTAGCCAAGTCTTCCAGTTTCTGCCTGCCTTACTCTTCTTTTTCTAGCCACACCCCTACCCCTTCCCTAGTGAGGGTCCTCCATGACTTTGTTCTTTAACACCTCCTCAGGAAGCTCTTCCTAAACCCTAGCCCAGTCTTGGGATGGATGGCACAGTCACCTTTCCCTCCTCTGCTCACTGTCCTCACTCTGATCACCAGTCTGGTTTGTGGCAGTGACTGGGCTCCCCCTGCAGACAGATCCAGAGCCGCCCAGAGCCGCTGTCAACCCATAGGGCTGCCCTGTGGAAAATCGAAAGAAGGTGCCCCTCCTTGGAGAGATGCGGCTTCCATGTCAGGGCGCACACCCAGAGATCTTCAGCCCCTTTGCTCTCCATCGGTGAGGCCGTCTGTGTCCAGTGCCTAGACCTATTTCTAGGGCTGCCAGGGCCTATTTCTCCATGCGACATAGCGACACGGTTCTTCCCGCTGCTGCAGAGGCAGAGCCCAGAGCGACCTCAGCCACTGTGAGGGGGCACAGACTTCCCTGCGGGGGGAAGGGGGTCCAAGGTGCAGATGCCTGACCCTCCCCCAGGGAATCTGCTCCAGCAGGTTTGGCCCAACTTTGAAACAAGTTGCAGGGGACTGGGGGTGTGTTCTGAGGCAGACCACACTTGGCGCGTCCCTGATGATCTCAGCAGTAGCCTTGAACCTTTCTGGACCAAAATCAGTATATTAATTTTAGGAATTGTATCTGTGTACTATTCAAAGTAACAGAAGGAAAAAATCCATTAAAGATAAATGTACGTGGAAATTGCATTGTTTTCCTCCTTATTTCCTCCCTGTTATTCTGCTCTTGAACCCTCAGATGTAAAGCATAGGCTATTATGGCCACAGGGCTGGGAAAGGAATGTTAGGGACTGAGAACTTGACCCCATCTGGCCCATCTCCGTACTCAGTCTCACCCTCTGCCTTCCTAGCCCCCAGCATTGCTAGTTCTCGGGTGGGAGTCCAGACCACAGTAACAGAGAAACTCAGCAGACTTGCATGCCTCTGCGAATCCCTCAGGAGGGTTGGGCTGAGTGACTGCTCAGGCACCTTCTGCTCTGACAAGCGAGGCTTCTGTGAGCCCCGGCAGCATGATTTGTGAGTGGAAGGTAATGGCCATGCTTGGGAAAAGACCAGAAAAAGCAGGTACGTGGGTTAGTTAGGAAATCGCCATCTTTGAGGAAAGACAGGCGTGGGGACATCCAGGTTACCCCCAGGGGACAGTGTCACCAGTGGTTTCAGTGCTGCGGGCAGGATCAGGGGCCCCGTGTCTGTGTCTAGTCCAGACTTTTCTGGGGCAAGTTCTCCTTGAGCAGTTGCATGTTTCCTTGACCTCTGTTTCTTTTTCCAACAGAAAAGACAGGCCTGGATCCTCACTGTGGAGCCTTGCTGCTGGTGCCCTCAGAAGTGGATTTTTCAACATAAGGGTCATGAAACAAGTGTTAATTCATTTGGGGAGGCAGAGGGTAGAGCGTGGAAAGATTTCTCGAAACTTGTTTCAGATGTGTGTGTGTGTATGGGGTCACTGTACCAGTCAAGGCCCCCAGAGGAAAGAGAAGACACATGAAGAGTGCAATGACTTGAGTAGGACTTCAGAGCGTATTTACAAAGGTGGGGCTGGGAAAGCCATCTGTGCACGACGCAGAGGCTAGCAGCTGTCACCTGTCGGGCAGAAGGAACACGGGGAGAGTGTGCCTTGCAGACCCCAAGTCCTCAAGTCCACCTTGAGAGGAGCAGAGGTCTTTAGCTGAGGGACAGTCTGCTGTCACCAAGCAGGAAGGAACTGAGGGAGAAAGTACCCCAGTCTCTCTCTCCTCCCTTCCCTGTCCTACAGGATGGAGCTTCATGGTGGAGCCTCCCTAGAAGAGAGCCAGGGTGTCCCTAGAGCAGAGAGTGTTGGACCCCAAGGGACAAAGGGACAATTCGGGCACAGGGAGATGTCAGACCTATTTCTTTTCATGGACGACAGTCAACAATGCTTCACAGCTACTGTCCACAAAGAGACCAAGGTGGCATTGGTGCCAGCATGGATTTAGAATTATCTGGAACAAGACTGGAATCCTGACTCTGCCACTTGCAAGCTCTGTGACTTTGGACAAACTACTTACCCCGTCTGAGTCTCAGCTCCCAGACCTGTGAGAGGGGGGATGACGCGGGGATGAGAGGGGATAACTGAGAAATGTCAGGGGCTAGTGGTTTCAGTGCTGCGGGCGGGATCAGGGGCCCCATGTCTGTGTCTAGTCCAGACTTTTCTGGGGCAAGTTCTCCTTGAGCAGTTGCATATTTCTTTGACCTCTGTTTCTTTTTCCAGCAGAAAAGACAGGCCTGGATCCTCACTGTCACATATGCAGTAGCGACAGCATCCACCCTGTGCTCTGAGTGTGATGACAAGAATTACTGGCTGAGAACAGGTGCCCTTCAGATCACCAGAGTTGGGGGAGATGGGCCAGTGTGTGTTTGTACCACACCCTTGTGTGGAAGGGGCTGCCTTTCTTCTCCACCCTTGTCATCTCCTCCCCTAGCCTTGGGTTACTTTGTTTCTTCTGCAGGCAATTATTGATGGAATGATTTATAAATTACAAAGTGTTTACTGCTCCTGGAGAACACACAGGGCAGTTGTCAACAGAATTTACTGACATATTAAGTGGTGAGAAGGCTTACAGCCCAAGGAAGGAACCAGGTTGGAAGTAACTTTTCTGGGAAGCCTGAAAAGGTGGGTATGAGTTTTCTGCATAATTCCCATAAGCTGGGTGACTCCTGGAAGCCAGGGACCTGTTCCAACTCCAGCACAGTCAACCAAGCAGCTCCTCTGCCCTGCAGCCTCCACTCAGTTGCACCATGTTCTCCCTGGCAACTTGGGAGACTCCGACCCTTTGATTTTGTGCCAAAACGTGCTTTCCTTTCTCTTAAACACTGAAATTCCCTTTCATTAAAAAAAAAAAAAAAAATCGAGCCTGACTGCTCAGCTTTCCATTAATTCACCCCATCTTACTGGAGCCTCTGTTTACTCCACTGGAAAATGGAAACAGCTCCTGCCTGAAGGGACGGCTGTGAAGTGGAGAAATAATGTGTGTAAACAGCCTGGGCCAAGTCAGTGAAGGGAAACTTCTGGTGGGGCAGCCTGGGTAAAGGTCCTCCACTGATCACAACTCTGGCCACCCTCCCCTTGCAGGTGCGGCTCTTCCTCTGTGATTAAAAGCTGTCGATGCCACTGAAGGCTGCCGGTGGCTCTGCTGAAACACTGAATTTCTCCTGGGGTGGGAGAGGGTGGATGGAGGTGCTGTGCTGAAGCCTCCTGCCCTGTCCACATCCCCTTCGTTAAAATCAGGGGCTCCACTCATCCCACACACACACAGATACACAGGCACAGATACACAGGCACAGATACACAGGCACAGGCCTGCACACACACATACACACACTGTTGTCCATGGTGCTTTGGAAACAGATGGAAAGTTTCAGAGGAGCGAGCCAGCAGTGCTCTCTTGAGAGGGATGACAAAATGGTAGCTCAAAAAATGTCCTTTGTAGGGGTGCTGGGTGCTGTCCCAGATCAGGGTCCCTAAACCAGACTATTCAAGCTGGACTTTAGTCCAAGCTTTACCAGCTTCCAGTTGGGTGGCCTTGGACAAAATGCTTGTCCTCTCTGAGTCTTGGTTCTTTCACTGAAAATGGGGCTATGTGCACATTGTGAGGCATGAGTGCTGAGTCATGATGAAGATTTGATGAGTCAGGCCAGGACAGGGCTGGAGTGAGGCCTGGAGTGCTGGAAGCAGGTGCGCCATGAGCCATCGCCAGTGCCAGCTTCACTGCGTCATCATCACCACCTTCCTTTTCTCCCTAAACAGTCGTGTGCTGCGGGGTTCCCTGGGTGATGGAAGGGAAAAAACTAGCATTCATTTATTCGTTATGATTATTTTTGCAAATATGTTATTCTATGTGGAATGGAGACAAATTGCAAACAAACTTAACACTTCACTGACATTGACAAAGTCCAAGAGAAAACTTGGGTGAGGAGAGGGTAAGGTCAAGGTGAGGGAACAGAGGCGCTCTCCTATGGGACTGTGGAGTTTTAGAGGGTGGGCCATTGTTCTGGCTCTGAGCTCCAGAACAATATAATTAGTCGAAAAATTCACTGAGAAATGCAAGTCAATTGCAAAATAAAAGATGAATCCCTCCAAATAGAAAGTCGAATGAAAGAAGTAGGACACAACAGAGAACGTGCTGTGATTTCATTTCTGTAAAGCACAGACACAGGCAAAACAAATGCCGTGTTGAAAGTCAAGATAATTGTTATCCTTGAGAAGAGGGCAATGGCTGAGAAGATGGCAGAGCAGCGTCCCAGGGTCTTTGGAGTGTCCTCTTCCTCTGTGCCCTATGCATGACATGGTGTATTCAGTTGATGAGAATTCATCAAGCTGTCCATGTATGAGATTTGTGAAGGCTGACAACATTTCCGGGAGACAAAAA
Source organism: Solenodon paradoxus (assembly GCA_004363575.1). NCBI lineage: Eukaryota > Metazoa > Chordata > Mammalia > Eulipotyphla > Solenodontidae > Solenodon > Solenodon paradoxus. Next base: position 103,730 of record RJWH01001279.1, read on the forward strand.
TGGGACAGGGCTGCTGGGGGTCCCTCAGTAGACTGGACCTGGGGCAAGTCAGCTGCCCCTTTTGTCTACATTACAGACAGCCCTGATTGGTTAAAAATGGCACAAATGGATGGTGGGGAAATATGAAAACAAATGGTACTGTCCCATTTACAATGGGTGTACGGTCAGCCCACACTGGTGTGTTTGTGTTCAGGGATGTTTCCTTGGAAATTTCAAATGAAAGCAGTTGCCAGGTGAAAGCAGAAGTTTTCTGTACACCCAGTTAATAAGTAACTCTTTTGTTCGTGACAGGAATTAACAGTCAATCTCTACTGCTCATACTTTGCCGGCCACTACATGTATTCCGCTCAAGCCATCCTGTGAGGTGGTTGTCACCCCACAGGTGGGGCAGGTGAGGCTTGGTAAGGTGACTTCCCTGCACCCACAGATCCCTTCCCAGCAGAACACACTGATTTGTGGGTCCTGCCCCCCACAGATGCAGCCCTGCACCTAATAGTGAGTATCTTGAAGATTGAGCAAACAACCGATGCTCAATAAATGCTTGAGGAAGGGCGTGAGGAAGACGTGCCATATATTGTCATTAGCCATCCATCCTGTCATTCTGAAGTCATTTCTGTCTTCCCTCTAATTCCTACTGCACTTAAAGGCAGCACCAAACAGCCCTTAATTGCTTTCTGTCACTAGGTCTAAAATGTGTCTCACTCGGGCCTACGCCTCCGAGTCGCACTATTGTTTGGTGTGATTGAGGAGAGGAGAGATAGACTTCCGATGTGAGAAGAGCTTGAGTGGGAGATGGGAAGGGGAAAGAGTGGAGGAAGGTGGGATAGGGATGGCGAGGGAGGCCTGCACCATTCCCTCTCACCTGCCCAAACTCTTAGTTCCCACCCCAGCACCTGGAGGAAAAATGAGCACATGGTCCCCAAATGAAAGCATCACCTATCCCCACTCTGCTCTCCGGGGGCTTGGCTCTCTGGCCCTGTCCCCTCCCTTGGGCCTTGGCCTTGGGCCTTACCAGATTCTTAGAATCAAAGTTAACAAATAGCCCAATCCACAGGAAATTCTCCACTAAGCCTATATTGACACCCGTCTCTCCCGGGGAGACCTGAATAGACCCTAGAAAGCTCTAGATAGAGCCCCCGGGAAACCACCTCGTCTTCTGATCCAGAAATCTCTTTCCCTCTCCCTCAGAATGATTGGAACGTGGCTTTCCTGCCCTTTTGGAGAAGTGTGTCTCTCTGTCACTGCTTATGCTACGCTGAGTCAACATTCAATAAATAGTAAATTATAATAATAATAACTTGAGGAAATTTATGCCCTAGCTTCAACTAGGTTCAAAGCATAAATGGAAAACTCCCTGTAAATTACACCCTGGGACCAGCAAGTGAATAATGCAGGCGTCTTTCCCCAAAGACCTCCAAATCAACTCATTTAAATTAATAAATCCCACTTTCCTCTGTGCCTGAATAACAGGCTTATTTATGTGTCTCAGAATTGGCCAAAGTATCCAAGTGAGGAAACAGAGCAATTAGAGTCCCTTCTTTACACAGATTTCGAAGACAGTGTCGAAGCTTGCTAACTCCTGTTGTGGATGAATGTGTGGAAAGGGAAAAAAAAAAAATCAGTGAATTCAATCTGATGAAGAGATTGCTTCTAAATCTACATGCTGCCAAATAACCAAATTGACTGAATTTTTCACTTCTCAGTCACTTCTTTTGTATTTTCTAGGTAGAGTTCTCACAGACCGTGAGGTCTTTCTTGAAAAAAATCCCTGGCAGAGCTCCAGACTGCAAAATATGGCTGGTTCTGACAGGTCCCCTGACTGAGATCCTTCCACTCAGGGCTGAAATTTAAAATAATTAACAGAATGGAGGGCAGGGCTCCTGGGAAATTCCAGCGGTGAGGGGCTCCCTTTCAGGACTCAGGAACAAAGCTCATCCAGTTTCTTTGTTTTATCACATATGATTTAAATGAATATGCTTTAGCCATGACCTAGCTTCTGTGTTCATTAGGTGTGTCCTAAATTGTGTGTACATGTGTGGACGCACACACATGCATGCACATGCCTTCATGAAGGTGTCTGGGAAAGCAGGAAGAGTAAACACACGGGTGCTGATGCAGAATGAGTTTTGGATTAGAAGTGAAGCCCTTGTCGGGGTTGGGTGGAATGTGACCTCCGGGAGGACAAGGACGGGGGCAGTTCTGCCACCAAGAGCAGCAGTGTGCTCCTAGGCAGGTGGCAGGTGGGGTCCAACGTGACCATCACAGCTTCAGTGTCCTCTAGTGAAGATGTGTGTTCCCTCCCTGGAAATCTGGCAGAGCTCAAGGTAAAGAGAACTGGAAGCAAAAATTCTCTAAGTGGTTCATTAGGAGTGATGGTCCCCTAGGTTTTTCCCATAAAATCATATGATAGGATGTCTGGAAGAGGACAGGAGGATGGAGAGGATGGACAGCAAGTGGAGACATCCTCTTCAGCATTGAGAAGAGCTCCTATTGTGTGTGTGGTTTTTTTTGTGTGTGTATGTGTGTGTGTGCGCACATATATCTATGCCTGTGTGCACACGAGCACTGTGTGAAGGTGAAAGACAGACCACATTGACAGTGCTCTCCATATTTGGGGAGCCGTGCCCTCGGAGACAACCTGAGCCACAGGTGAGAAATGATGGCTCTCTCACCGTCACTCCAAATGAACCACTTAGAGAGTGTTCGCTTCCTGATCTCTTCGTCTCGGACTCTGCCAGATTCCCAGGAAGGGAAAACATCTTCACTAGAGGACACTGAAGCTGTGACCACTTCATGGTCACGTTGGACCCCACCTGCCAGAGGCCAGCAAACAGAGGCGAGACTGTCCCAAGTGGAAGGAAGTGGCCCTGATCACCAGGAGAAGCTGGGACACACAGATGTGGAGGGAGCATGTCTAGAACTCAGGACCCACTGAGTTGTCTGCTGAGCATGGAGGTTGCAGAACGGTAACATCAATTTGTCCAAACACAGCCTGACATTGGAAAGACAACTCAGAATTCAGATCCCTTGAGGAAAGGCTCAGCAGTACCTCAACAGGCAAGCTATTCTCAGAATTTGGGACTGTGAGTGCTAACACTGGGGAAGACCCTAGCAAGGACGGTTGGTCACCCCATTTCAATGAGACCTGACTCTTCCATTTAAAATGTCAGCCTTTTTCATGCCCTCCCACACATTCTTGAATCTCGCTTGTTCCACTCTTACATTTCTTTTCTTTCAGAGCACTTACCACTTCTAACGTACAACTAAATTGAGTTACATGTTGTGTTTACTGCTTAGAGTATTCTCCTAGTATCTAGAAGTGCTGAGCACAGGGGGCTCCCAAAGTGTGGTCCCTAGACCAGCAACATCAGCACCACCTGGGATCTCGATAGAAATGCAAACCTTGGACTCTGTCCCAGCCCCACTGAGTTGATACCCGGGGGTGAGTCCTGGGATCTGTGTGATAACAATCCCTCCAGGGGCTTCTGAGGTTCACAGGGCTGTGAGCTCTATGAGTATTCACTGAGCGAATGAAGGACTCCTGTGAGGCAGGTCCTCTTCTCCAGTCGACAGAAACAGGGCTCTAGCGCAAACCGGGCTCTGTACTGAGGATTTGTCACTTTGAGTCGAAGAAGGATTTCTCTTCCTAGCTGTGAGCTGGGCTAATGTGCCCTGGAGTCCTCATAATTAACCCAGCAGACTGCTGGTGCCATGCAAGCCATCTTGGTGCTCACTCATCTCAGTCTGCAGAGGGTGTTGGAGAAAGATGCTTTCCCATAATAACGGAATTGTGTTGACCCAGAAATCTCCATCAGCAATATTATGGGGCTTTATTTCAAAGGGTCAGAAGGGGGCAGAGTAGGAGAGAGACATCTGCTCTCGACCCTTGCTGAAAAATCGAATGTTCTTGAACTACCCTTGCATGCAGCAGTCTGAACGGTAGAGATTAAGGCTAGGTCTCAGGAAGGACTTTTCTGGCAGCCAAGTGAAAGTGATAGGGACCCAGGAAAATGGTAACATCCTCTCTCGCAAGTGCCTGGGTTGAGGCTGGTCCTTGTGCATGGACCCAGGAGCTGACCACATGACTGGCAGGACTCAGGACCTGACTGAGAGGTGCTGCCACTCAGCATGGAGTCAGAGGAGGCCCCACTACCCCTCACTCACCAGCTGGGTGGATTTGAACGCATTTTTCCTCATTTCTTCACCTCAGGGTGTTTCAACCTCAGCACTGTTGACATTTGGACTGAAGACCATATTTTGCCATGTATAATGCACAGCTTTGTGGGCCCCCATTTGTGGGGGAAAATCAGGACCCGCATTATACATGGGTTGTGCTGATCCCATGTCTACAGTCATGTTTCCGTTTCTTTTATTTCTTGTACTTTGTATATGTTCTTGTGTTTTGTAATTATTTGTTACATAAAATGTCTTGTACCATAATTTAAAAAAAAGATGCTAAAGTTACTTTATGATACAAAAAGCAAGTACCTAAATATAAACAAATATAACTTGGAATTAAACTGTCCTCTTATGTTAAGGATGCTCCCCTTCCTAATCGTGACACTGAAACATGTCCCCAAACATAACCAAATGGCCCCAGTGGAAGGGCTCTGCTTGTGCCAGGAGGCCCAGGGGACCCATAAGGGCCTTCCCAGCAATTATATCCCAGGGTTCCGTCAAATGGAGCCAACACCATTGCATGGCACATGGTCAGCAGAATTATGGCAGGTCTGCCACCACGAGACTGTCTGCAGCCACAAACACTGTACCGTGGACCACACAAGCCCGTCCGGCTCCAGTGGGCTCTCTTTAAAGTGCTTGTCTTCCAGGCCAGGCAGAAAGGGTCTTCAGTGATCCTCTGGTCTGGACTGGTGGGGATGGGGGCACTGAAGGCACACATTAGCATCCCATCTCTCATTTGCCACACTTTCTCAGGAGACCAAGGTCCCAAAGTCACAGCCAATAGATGGAAATGTTAGTGAGTCCAAACGTTTGAGGCCTTTTCTCCAGAAAGACCTTTTTTGGGTAAGGTGAGTGGGGCGGGATCTTGTCAGTGCAGGGTCAGACCCTGTCTTTATTTAAAATGCAATGTTTTGCTCAACATGGATATTTTTGTATTAAGTGAATGTTTAGATACATTGCATTGCAATATTATTTGTTTTCTGAGTTACCTGGTGCCCCACCAGAATGATGTGCTTTAGCAGCTATCTTGCTCACCTCACCCAAGTTCCTAGTCCTGACCATCAAGGTCTTTTGCTGCAGAACAGGACTCCTGGGGGTGAGGAGCATGATGAAGGGAGCAACCAAGGCTTAACCTAAGGGCCCAGAATACCTGGTGCTGCAGAAGCTCCCAGCAGGGCTGCTGAGCATGAACGCACTGAAGAGAAACTGGACAGAGTGCCCGGTCCTAATCTTCAGCAAGCAAAGGACTCTAGGATACTACATCATTCATTCATTTATTCACAGTCACTATCCAGGGGCCTGCTTCAGGTTAGACATCGGGGAGACCAATGGGATGGATGAGCTTCCTTGCAGGCAGAGAAGACAGGCTGGTAAACAGATGAAGCCCAGCACCGGTGATAAGCGCTGTGCAAAGTGCTGAGGGAACCTGCGCCAGCACTGATTCATTGGATCTGATCTGCGGGGACCAAACCCAAACACGAGCGGCACTCCCCACCCAAGAGAGATCTTGTCAACCACAGGTCATTTTCCACATTTGCTAACAAGGCTTCCAGAGTCACAGTGGTGAGAGATGAGCGGGGGACTGACTTAGCTTCATTTCCTTTTGTCACTTAGGTAGCAATCAAGGGACTTTATTGCCCCTCCACAGAGCTGAGGCTCTGTCGGGTGGAAACAATTAATGAAATGATTCCCACAAAATTAGAGGGCTTTGCTGATGAAAATCCAGAGAATGGCTTTATATTCCCCAATCCCTTTTTGTTTCAAGATTGGCAGGATGGCAGACAGGAGGTTCAGGAAGAACCAGAAAATCTCATGCTGTGAACAACATTTCAACTGCCCATTTTACAGATGAAGAAACTGAGGCCCAGAGAGGACAATGGACTTGTTCAGGGCATCAACCTCACAGGAGAACTTAGACAGCAAAACAGAGCAGGCCCCAGGTTGGGGGGATACGTGGAGGAGGGCTATATCTGCCTTCTCTTCTCCAGGACACATACTCCTTTCTGTGTTAAGAAATGAATTCAGGAGAAGCTACAGTGGCCATATCTGGTACTAATAACCAAGCATTTATTTTGTGGCAGGAGATGGGGCCTCTGTAACTGGTGCCCCATGCTCTGGGACACAGGGACTGGGAAGCTTAAAGAGGACGCCCTTGGTACGCAATGGGACTCTGAGTGTCCTCCCAAGAGCCTGAACTTACCTGACGGTGCCTCTAAGCTCCTTGCAGTGGAGATCTGAACTCTCCCATCACACTGTTCCCCGAAAGAGGGAGGCAGGCACCTCCAGCCAGTCAGCTCCATTTTATGGCTGAAGAGATTGGCATTCAGTACTGTCGGGCCATGTGCCCAAGGGTAATTTGCTAAGCAAATTGCTGGCAGAGGCTGCCCTGGAGCCCAAACTGCTGTGTTTGCTGCCCACTCTGGGCTCTCTCCCCAGCCCCTGGGGGTTCCGCTCGCAGATTATGGAGCTCAGGGCCACCATCTTCCCACAGAGGGGCTGCACGCGCCTCTCTGCCCTAGTGAAGCCAGCGCCATCTATCCTTGAACCTTTCTGTGGGGAAGTTCTTAGAGCCACCTCACCTTTTTCCCTTGCTTGAGGCACAGCCCATCTCCTCCCCAAGACTCCTCCCACTCAGGACCATGCCGGTCCCCTTTCGTTAGTCCTGATGTCTATCTAGCACAGAGCCTGGCTGCGTGTGTGCTCTGGAAACGTTGCTTTCCTTCCCTGCTCTCGTACAGCCAGCCCTTGTAATGCCCAGGTTAACATGAGTCTGGGCTTCTCTGGTTATTGCAGTCAGTCCATTTCCCCGGAGCTGCAAAGAAGGGCCTTTATCCCTGACCAGGGTTGCCTGGGGGCTTGAAGCGGGAGCGATGAAGGAGTGAAGCCCACCTGGAGGGTCTTTACGGACCCAAGTGGGCAGCTCAGCAACAGCCCACTCGGGTTTCAGCAAACTTTGGACCCTGTCTAGTCAGAGATTGCTCTCTCAAGGCAAGCAGAAATCCAAATTTCTATGTGAAATTTCTGACTTGACAGTATTGGTACTAAATTCATACAGTATTGGTACTAAATTCATCTTCTTAAAAAGATGCCGTGTGGTCAGGTCAACCAGAACACAGTCAGGTGGCCCAATGGCAAATTGACTTTGGCACTTTTTTAGGCATAGGCTGAACAGATTGCAGCAAAGGGCAGGGACGGTAGGGAGGGAGCTCATCCCACCTTCTCCCTCCCCTCCCCTCCCTCCAGCCTAGGTTCCCTGTTCATTTAAAAAAGGGAAGCAGAGACAAAGATCGAAACTGCACTTTCTTGCCCCACGGTGGCTGTGTCTGTGTCCTATACACTATCTGCCTCTCCTGTGTGCTTGGAGTCTTCCTCCACCCCCACCCACCCCACCTCACCACTCATTTTCCTTCCTTGTGGGCAAATGAGAGGGAAAACACATTACATCCCGTGCTTCCCACGGCTTGGCAATGCTCATCTCAAATGTCTTCTCAGCGAATCTCCATGTTTTCAATTACCTCCTAACTCACCTCCAGGGAGCTCAGCCAAGCGGGAGGATTAGTAGAATAATGAGTTGAAATTATTTTGTGTCTTTTTTTTCCTCCATCTTTATTCTGTGGCAATATTGAATCTAATCCAAGGCCAGATGCATTGGGTGATACATGACAGGTTATGGCTAATAACTGATCTCATTTCCAAATTTCTTCAATTTCCCCCTCAGAGCTAAGGATTAAAGGGGGCGAGTTGGGGGCTGCAGGGAAAAGAAGGCTGTGAGTAGAGAAGGGGAAAGAAGGGAAGAGAGTCTGCAGTGTTCCCTTTTTTCCTGGTGTCTAATGAGAATCTTCAGATGAGAGACAGGAAAGGGGAAATTTGATAGAGTCGAAATCTTCTTTGCGAAATGGAGTCTCCAGGTACATTCATATCCCCTCTCCAGGGAGGTGGTGGGATTTTTGAGTGGCAAAGCGCGAGAGGATCCATTCCCATTTTACAGGTGGAACAACTGAGACCTGAAATGACAATGTGTGTGGAGAACAAGGCGGTGGCTACAAGCAAGAATATCTATTGAGGACCCTTTCCTGAGTAGGAGAAATGAGATTCTGCCCACTGGCGACTGTGAAAGCCTGTCCCTTCTAGTTCAGGATTGTTTGGAATTCCCTATCCATACACAGTGCTTGGTCGGAGGGTGGACCACTTCTGCTAATGACCATTTGGAAAAATGGAACCAGTCAATATTGCCATGAACATGGAGTGCACAGCTGTGTACCTACTATGTGTCAGTCATTGTGCAGAAGGCTAGAGTTAACCATCTATTCGTCATCGATTCTGCATCACACATTGAAACACCAGAGCAGGCATATGACCCACTCCAGGGAGAGATTTCACAGCAGAGGTGGGTCTGGCTTCCAAGGCAAGATGGTTTGTCCCATACTCTCTCTACCTCCCAGCTCCTACTCTTTGCTCTCAGACTGAGCATCACAGACATGGTTGTGTCAGCCTGAGGTCCCTACATTTATTTTGAAAAGTTTTGTAAAACAATGAGTGGGCATCTTCCCCGCTCACCTGGAAGGCTGGGTTTTGGGGAGGGAAGGACAAAGAAGGCAGTTGACTCAGGGTTAGAGAAGAGATTGGGGAGGTTCTCTGGTTTGGAGAGCACGGGTCCCCGGCCTGGAGTGACAAGGCCCAAAGATTGATGCCTGTGATGCTTCATTAGGCAGGATTGTCTCAGCAGGAGCTCTGTTCCCTTAATCACTTAATCTTCATGTTGGTTTCTTTAATGTGTATTTACCCTCCTGTCATCTTCCTTCTCTGGGCTGCTGCCTTTGCTGTCATTATAGAAGCAGCTGAGATCCCAGGGTCCTTGAATGCTGGGGGAGGGGAGGCTGTGCGCCTGGTGCAGGGAGCCGGGCTTGGGGCTCCTGGAGACCTTTCTGCTCATCTTTCTAAAGGCAGTGTCCTCCATGGAAAGCAAAGACTCAGAGACCAGATTCACAGGGGGAAGTCAGGGCAGAAGGACGAGAAGGAGACACTCAGCAACATCGTCCAATAGGATAGCCCCAGCCACATGTGGCCATTTACATGGACAGTCACCAAAACTTGGTAAAGTTAAAAACGCAGGTCATGTTAGCACTCGCACTAGTGCTCACAGGTCACAAGTGACTAGTGGCCATGGTGTTCACGCCAGCAGGGCACATCTGTCCTCACAGAATGTTCTGTTGGACAGTGCCACTGGAAGGTGTTTTCTGAGTTGTAAGCTTCTGACACCCGGTTTGACTCCCAGGAGAACCTTCCAGTTTCCTCGGAGCCCTGAATTAGCCTGCAGCATCAGCTCAGGGCTCTGTCTGTGGAGAACGTGGCAGCTTGTTGGCCAAAATCTAGCAGCGGTTATGGGGTGACTCTATTTATCCACCCAGGAGTCAAGCCATGGGTGTTCCAACCAGAGAACCCACAAAAACGTTTCCATTACAAGTTAAGAGTTCCTTCCATGCATTGGTCTGACAATCAACCGCTGGAGGTGGGAGTGGAGGGTCACTTGAGCCCAGAAGGGTTTCAAAGTTAGGAAATCAGAGAGCACCAAAAGTGAGGTGGTATTGGGTTTCTGGAGGTGAGAGTTGTCTCCTCTTGTCACTTCCTTCCAAAATGGAGCTTTCTCAAGAGCAGGACCCCCTTACACTGGAAACAAGCAGATGAGCTATTCAAAGCTGCACCATGGAGAGGGCGGGAGAGAAGTGTCAGAGAGACAGAGAGAGCCATGAGGCTCAAGAAACCTGTTAAACTGGCACAGACCCTTTGAAGGAGCTCACAGGTTTTAACGGTCACTTGATGGTCTTGTGTGGCGCTAACCAAGCACAGATGAGGAACCAGCATACAACCCATCATGTCCGTTGTGCAGATGAAGACATTCAGGCTCCACGAGGTTAAAGGACTTGGTGGAATGAGCTCCTCCAGTGCCAAGGAGCAATCCTCTGGGACCCACCCAAGGCGTCTTGTTAATACAGGGCCATGAGAGCGACTGAGAGCCCAGAGGGTCCAGCTGAGTGTGGTGGGCCCGCAGGCAGTGAGAGTGGTGTGCACACTGTGAAGCAATGACATTATTCACCGGCTGAGAGCAGAAAGCATTTATAACCGAAGCAGCAGGTGAGACAGCAGGAGAGGAGCCATGGGCAGGAAGCAAGAGAGTAGAGGCGGCGGCCAGACTGACGAGCTCAGACAGGGCTCAGAAAGGGGGCAGGGGCGGCCAGCACTGTTGTGAAGAAGACATGCTGGCACCTGACACACGTCACCTGCAGGTGAGGCCAGCTAGTCACAGCATGGTGACCCACAGGGAGCTGGCAGATGAGCGGTGGATTGTTGGAGTTACGTAAATAGAAGTTTGGTTATCCCTGTTCCCCTCCATCCAAACGGGGGTCTGGTTATTTTGATTAATATTGTGTAAATATCCTTAGCAATGGTCCAAGTAATACATATTTCACACGGTGGTCCAGGAGTGCCTGCACGCACATACACACACACACACACACACACCCCTACGAACTAAAGCAGCAGTTTAACAATTTCTCTTATAAGATGCACTTTCACATTCTCTCTTATCTCCACTTGTCTGGTCTCTTCTCTTCCCTCCTATTCTCTCATTTGCAAAAATGCTGGCCACAGCCCACGCCATCGGCATTGCCCCACACTGATGGGTCTTGACCTGCAGTTTACAAAACAGATCTTGATGAATTGTGCCGAAACCTCTTGCTGCACTTGCTTCCTAATGCGCTGCCTGTGTGACCCCTTCTGTTTGCAAGACTTGATCTCTGGTAATCTGAGCTGCACAGACAAGGTGAGAGGCTGGGAGCTTCCCCTGAGGCACTCGGAGAAATAGTGCATCATTTCTCAAACAGAATGGATATTTATCTGAGGGACAGTCAATTTCCTGGCATGGGTCTTGGCTGTTCCTGCAAAATGAATGAACCAGGACAGTGAGAATCATCATTAGCGCCCCCTGGATCTGAGGGCCAGGCACCCTACCAGGAACTTTCCAGGTTTTATCTCATTTACTCTTCAGTACAGCCCTGTGGGGTTGATACTGTTAGTCCCACTTTACAGATGTAAACACTGAGCTTAAAGAAGATAAGCAGTAAGTCCAGGCTTACACAGTGGCAGAGCTGGGCTTGAGCCCAGGTGTGTGTACAGTCGAAGTCTCTCTTATCTGGGGAACATGAAATTATTTGAACAGTTGAAATCAACATTACTCTGAGAAGAAATGCCAATCTCTCTCTCTCTCCGCCACCCCCCCCCCACATACCCCATGTAATTACAACATCAAATTTGCATGTAATTTATTGCCCGGCTGTTCTTGACGTGGGTGAGTACAAGTCATGTTGCATGATGCCATAGTGGGGCTCCAAGTTCCCCTTCTAAGAGGAAAATGGGGAAGGTGGGAGAGATTGGTAACCCCCAAAGGGGGCTTTACATCCACCAGCAGCTTCCTTCCAGTGCAGGAGGCTTACCGTGGGGGGCTCTGGGCCGCTCACCCTCCCTCCATCATGCCCACTCCTGCACTGCAGAGGCTCGGAGCTAACAGCCACATCCCTCAGTCTTCTTTGTAGCTGTTATACTGCAGGTGAATTAAGTTCTCTGATTAAACGTTCTTGCACAAGACTTGAGGGGGGCACTGTCTGGCTGCCTCTTTTGGCTGTTTTTTGCACTGGACGGGGAGGTGGTAAGATGTGTGTTTCCAATCCAGCAGCATTCCAATGTCTATTCTTCAGCTTCTGGGCTGTTGAAAAGATGTTGTCGTGGATACAATGATTGAACACATCCCTAACCAGATCACAAGCGCTGAAAGTAGTGACAGACAGACAGACAGACAAAGGGCTGCTTTTCCGAGTCTTAGAATCCTGGCCCTGCAGTGTGGAGGCAGATATCAAACTGCAGTTTCAGTGGTGACCTCAAGGGGGAGCCCTACAGTGTTCTAGAGGCGCTTCCGGACCAGGCTGTGCAGCCCTTGTGGTTCTCGGCCTCCCCAGGGTGTGTCTTCTGTCTGTTTCCCTTGACAACACTAGAGCTATTTCTCTCCTGCACAGAGACTAGCTCATCATTTTCCTTCACCGACCTGGGTGCCAGCTGCCTTCTGAACATGTCCAGAGAGGAGAGTCTCTTTTGAGCAAAGATGCCTGTTCTTCCATCAGAACCCTGGTTCAATGATCACTTTGGCTCAGTGATTTCTAGGAAGGCAACAGAAGATCATGTCTTTGATACCCTAAATTCTTAAGGGCGAAGGTCAGGGGGTATTTGTGCATCACTTAGAGAAGTTTCCTGTCTGTTCCCAAGGTTGCAAGGAGCAGTGGGGTCGGAGTGCCTGGCTGCCTGCTCAGCTCAGGGCCAGCACTAGTGTGACTGCTGGCATGAGAAGGGACATCTACTCAGAAACCCTGGGTTCAGTCATGGGCAGGGCTTCCAGGCCTGGCACCCAACATATGCACAGAAATAGAAGAGGACCCAAAGAGGAGAAGGCTTTGATCCCAGGTCACAGCGTGAGGCAGAGGCAGAGGCCAGACTCCTGACCTCCAGTTCAGTGGTCTTTCTACCCCAGCACAACAGCCGCTTCTTTCTCCATAGGGGACAGGAGAAATCTCTCCTGACTACTGGGCTAGGGACGCAGCCATCACTGAGGAAAAGACGGCATGTGAGTTAGCTAATGAATTGTCCCTGAACTCCTGTTAGAACATGAGGTGCACCCATCAGGGTCTTGACAGTAAGTTGATGACACTTCAAACTGGGTCATTTGAGGAAAGTTGATTAAAGGGATAATTACAAAGAATGGGGAGAAAGATACAAGATGGTGCAGTGCGTGGGGAGCGGGTTTCCATTCCCACCCCCGGTGTGGAAGGGCAAGAGGAGAGAGTGGGACTCGGAACCCTGAGAGGGGCTATGCGGGAGGCTGAGACAGGAGCCATGACCTGCGACTAAGAGACATGGCCAGACGGCAGCACCATCATCCTGAGAGAGCCAAGGGGATCAAGACCCCGACTTCTTTCTCTCTTTCTGCTCTTCAGCTCCCTGCCAGAGCCTCCTGTGGGTTAAACTCACCAGAGTCGGGGAGGAGTCCAGGGAAAAGGCACCCAGTGATCCAGTGCACAGGGCTGAGACGTTTGCACAGGATGGAGACAGGATCTGGAGGGCTAATTTGGATCTGCCATGAGGGTGGTGGGTGGGGGTGATCTTCGGCCTTGGAATCAGGGAGAGGATCCATTCTCCAGGTTATGTGGGTGTCTGCAGTGGGGGAGCATGGGCAGTGGGTTCAGAGAGCCAGTCCTCCCCTGACTGGTTAGAAGCCTGATCCCCTCTGGAGCCATCCTTCCTAGGGGTGCCTGGTCTATAGCAGGGTCCTCAGAGAGGCTGGAAGGAATGGTTTCAAGGGCTTCTAAAAGCCTCCTTTCAGCAATGTTATGTCTCTTGGGGAAACAGGAATATGTTTCCATGGAGGATTGACAGTGCAAAGCCAAAGAAAGAGGGGCTTACAAAGAGAGCTGGGCTAAAACTTGCTTTCAGAAGGGGATGGAAAGAAGTCTTAAGCACAGAGAACACAGTGGAGCATCCCTGAAGCAGGATTGGGGTTCAAAGGTATCTTTTGGCCTGTGTCTGGCATTCCTGCTCTTTTTAAACATCTGCAGCGACCATATGAAGATCTGAAAAAAATTAGGGCATAGCCAGTGACTGGAGTGTACACAACCATTTTTAATGCAATGTGAGAGGATTCAGAGCATCAACCAAGCCAAATATATAACAGCTTTATGCATAAGAAGCACCTCCCATTCATGCAGTGAGTGGGTTTGTCTCAGCTGTGCCTGTTTCCAGGGCTCCTTCAGTCCTTTGAACTGTGCCCCTACTACCCTCTCCAGCTGAAGGACTGCCCTTCTGTCCAGGCCAGGAAGAGCCTGCTTTCTCCCCTGTGTCCCAATGAAGCATGGTCATTTTCAGGACACCTCCCCAACCCTGGGTCAGTTGGATATGCCCAGATAATGTCTACTCTGGGTCCTCCAAAGAGCACATTTCAAGATAGGACTAAATGTGCAAGAATTTTGATGCCTGTGGGAGAAATGAGGAGGGAGTCAGGAGAGCCTGGGAAAGTGATCAGATGGCAAAGTAAGACAGACCCTGAATGATAAAGCAAGAGGATCTTTAGATGGAAACACCTTAGGTGCCCATACACACTAGAGATGGTTCGATAATCTTTCCTGTCCATTTCAGCATTCTCTCTTGAATCTCCATCATAATACTGAGCTCATCGGTACTAGTCAGAAAAATCCTGCTCCCTTCTCCCTGGCTTGTCCAGCAATTCACTGTTCCTTCCCACAACACTTCAAATATTTTCTTCTAACTTGTCATTTCCACTTTATCTTGCTTCACTTTGGGTTCCCCTGAAAGCAGAGCCCGAGGCAAGAGTTGGTGCAGGTGGGTGTTTTGGGAGGTGATCCCAGGATCTGCAGTTAAGGAGCAGGGAGAGAAAGACTAGGAAAGAGGAAAAGTTCATCATGCCACTGATTTGTGCACTCAGACAAGGTTTAAAAGGCATGCTTTATTACATCATACACATATAGATACATAATTTATAGAATATGTATTTAGAAAATTAACCTAAATTTCTAAAACAGAGCATTTTTAGTGGAGAGTCACTGAGAAGCAGGTTCAATCCTGCCAGAACCATCTTGGCAACAATGTAGAATGTGCTTTAAAATTGTCCCTTTGAAGGCTGGGAAATTTGTCCCTTACTGACCTCTGATTACTTGTGTTGAGGGTGGCCCTTGGGATTGTTAGCTGTCTTGTATTTCCTGGTTATGCCTGGGTGTGAACTAAGTCCCACAGACTGGCCCTTCAGAGATGGGCCAGAGGCAAAAAAATCAGAGCTTTCCAGATTCCTTGGGGAGGAATCTGTCCCCACTGTTGTGCTGGCCCAATAACTTCTGCTGCATGGCTCATCCTCCCCCGAGCCCAGGAATCCCTTCTAGCCACAGTGCCCTTTGGAAGAAGCAGTGGCTGGTTTCACCAGCAAGAGGTTTGTATATTCTCAGATCTCAAGAAGATGACCGGGGGCTTTTATGTCTGCCAGCATCTGCGAATGTTACATGGACGGGCTGGACCAATGTTCCCTGGGCAGCATCAGCAGATGCGGTCCTCAGGGTTACATCACCTGTGACACGGGGTATCTACTTGAAATCCAGGCCCCACAGGAGGTTTGATCTCTCAGGAGCCACTACATCAGCTTTCTCTCACTTCTGAACACCTGCAGCTCAGAAATCTAAGAAGAAAATAAGAATCCCCAGAGAGACGTCTTTCTAGAGAGTAAAGAGATGATTATAGTATCTCCATGAGGAAAGAGAAGGGCTTCCCTTGCAGAGCCAGGGAGCCTTGAGGATAAAACTTGGTGTAACTGTGCATGCCCCCAGTCACAGGGAATAAAAACAGACCCGCTTCTAAGTCTGACTGCCCTTGGAAAGCAGCATTGTAAACAAGAATAGGAAAGTGACAACCGAGAAAGACAACCACGGGGCCATATGACACGGTCACACCTCTTCCCTTTTCTGGGTTACATTTCTCCCAATTGCAAAAGGCAGGGGTTAAAAAGGACTACTTGTGTGGTTCTATCTAGCAATACCCCTCTGCCCTCACAGGACCCTCAGCTAGCCCTATGCTGGGACGTCCATCCAAGTTTCAAGTTTCCTGAGGCTATCTCTCCTTTTGCTGAAGTGTAGGGACAGGATATTTTGTCCTTATTATGCCCACCGATCAGTATGGACTAAATACCCACACGCACACCACGCTAAGAGCCTAGTGCTGACCCCGTGAGCACCCATCATCAAGGGAAAAGACAGATGCGGATGCCCTTCCCCGTATCCATTGTGAGAATGATTTGGATCATAGTTTATGTGAGTTTGGGTGCAGGTAGAAGTGGGTCATAGAAAGGCTTTGTCTTAGATAATAAAATATTTGTGAGAAGTAGCCTGACTAGTAGGAAAAAAAATGAACGTCCGTTAGAGATAAGTAAGTTCAAATCCTGGTTTTGCTGCTTCTAGCTTTATGTTTTGGGGCATATTACTCAAAACTTCAGCATTTTTATTTGGATAATTGGAAAGAGGGTTGTCTGGCATGCAGAGTTGTTTTTAGCATTAGCAAGTGACATCTCTGAGCGCCTGCTGAAGAGAAGATCAATAACTGGAGCTATTGGCATTTAGGAATAGGGGCTGTCATTGTTAAAATCGTTTTGGTGGAAACAGTTGAAGCTGGCTAAGTTTAATGAAAAAGGAACTCAGTCTGAAGGACAGTGAGACAGCCCACAAACAAAATCAAAGCAGGCCGGTGGAGGCTCAGGTAACAGGACCATTGCAGGATCTAAGCATTAGGAAGAGGGAATTTTTCTCCCAATAAATCACTTTTGGAAACAGTCGGCTCCAAAGATTGCCGGAGGGCAAAATCACCACGTTCAGACACGGCCCCTGGAGACCCACCTCGTCCTGAGTATCACACATCCAGACACCGAGAAATCCTTAAAGCCAGACTGCCACCTTCATTAGCGCTCACAGCAAAGATGATGTCTTTAATGATATCCAGGTCTTGGGTCTGACTTTTGCTTCCGAAGGGACCCTGGACCCTGGAGGCCTGGACAACGTGACTCCCACCTGTTGTAACTGAGGTTCTGAGAAGTTGGAGTTACCCTCTTCTCCTAACACGTGCAGCCTCAAAAAGCCAGAGGATGATGAATGGGTGCCATCCCCCTGTTTATCACAACCAAATGCAGTCACCAGTCACAGACCTGGTTGGGAAAAGATTGCAGTCTATATTTTGTATTCATTTGATTTCTGTTTGCTTCCAGTAGGCATACTTCTCATCAATATCTATCATGTAGATAAATTTCATCACAGATGCTCCTATGTTATGCTTTTGCATGCTTCTTATTCCCACAGTGCTTTCTGCTCTCTAGAAGTAGAGTCCAAGTGTGAGCATGAACGGAGCCTCAGAGATCACCTGTCCAGTCCTCATTCCTGATGCGTGTTAGACGAGAGATGTAAACACGTATGCCGAGACCCCACCCTCCAAGGATTCCGATTTCATTGGTTAGGGTAGGTTCGGGGGCCAGTAATCTTTTTAAATCCCACCCAGTGATTCTCAGTTACAGCCGAGGTTGAGAACTATTGACTTGGTCCACTTTTTATTTCCTAGACAGGAAAATAGAAGGACGAGGAACATGAAGACATGTGCTTAAGCTCATTAACTGAGTAGTTGCTGAACCGGGCCTTGAACCCAAGTGCTCTCATTGCCAACTCAATGCTTTTTTTGCATAATTGATGGTTCTTGCCCCATGAGAGTTAGAAGTAGGGTTACCCAGTTTGGCCAGCATTGTCCTGGTTTAGCAACATTGAAACCTCCCTCCCACACCAGCCTGCACACACACGCACACAAACACACACACGCACACAAACACACACACACACACACACACACACACACACACACACACACACACACACACACACACACACACCCCCCTCTTGTCCTGTACCAGCCTGTCAGTTTCTGGTGTGAGTGAACAGTAGGTCATTGTTTTTCCAACCTGTGCTCATGTGAAAGAACCAGACTAGCCCTTAATACTGGAGACAAAAAACTATGATCAAGAGTGTTTGCTCAAATCAGCTTCTCCTGGGACCCTTCCCAGAACCAGGGCCATGTTGCCCTTCCTTCCACAGCCAGGTTTGTGCCTGATGCTCCGTGTCAGGTGCTTGCATAGGTGATGAAAGGTAAAAACAAAGAATGATTACAACAAAACAGCATACGGTCTCTGTGGTGAGGAATTGTGCCAGTGGGGACTAACACACAGGGCCTTCTAAGGTACTGCTATTTCTTTACATTAAGTAATTTCATAATGATTTTTCACACTGTAACGTTTTTATACTCTTCTGCATATGTGATTTCACAATTTAAAAAAATATGTAGCATTTGATATAAACACACCGGCAGTCATGCTTACTAAGCTTCTTTTTGAAGGTACATTATTTTCAATACTGAAAAAAGCCAGTGGAAACTCTAAATGGTTCCGATAAACATCTCCACTGTTCTCTTCCTGCTGCAGTTTATTCAAAGATAAATGGACGTCTGTTTTGAAATCTACACACAATGGAATGCTTTCTAATTTTGTTGATTATCTTTTATGTTTTTTTAATGACTGAACAAGTGTTCACACACGCACAAACACACACACATACAAACACATACTCTCTACGAGCCTTCCCAGTAAGTGTCAGACTAGAGAAGGTGGCAGAATCTCTAATCTGTCATCATGAAATATACCTAGCCTTCCCTTTTGGTATGGGCACCAACCGGGAACAGAAGGAGAGGTGGAGGGAACACTGTCCAAATGTGAGCTTGTCTGAAAGGTCCAGAGGATGTGCCCCCATGAGCAGTGGCCTTTGACAGTGACGTCACCCAGCATCAGAACTGGGGTCAAACACTGTCTGGCGCTCACCATTCTAACTGGTGGCTCTTCTGTCCACGGTGAGGACTAAATCAGATGAAGAGAAGCAAGGCCAGTTAGTCATGCCAATATTCCGCTCTTTGGGAGAATATGGTGAGCGCCCCCTTTTCTGGAGCCCGGGAAGGAGAACCAGCCCCTGCCTCTCTGAAGTGAGAAAGATGCTAGACGTAAGAGGGAGGAAGGGTGTCAGCTGAGGTTCATTCAAAGAAAATCCACCTGTCCTGACCTTCAGAGAGTAGGCAGGACTGCTGCTTCGTTTCTGCCTTCCAAACCTTACTCAAGCTTCTCTTGTGACCAGCTCTAGCCTGCAAACACATCCTAGGACCTCCACGTCCAGCACAGCACAGTGATCAGTGCGCAAAGTCCCCCGTCTTTAAGGACTTGTCATCCATACACCTCTCCCTCTCTCTTTTTGAATCATAAACACACCTGCACATTTATTTATAATATCCAACAGTAAAGTGTTTTTCCATGCATGGCTGTGTTTGATGCTGTACTCATACCTAGCATACTATTACTAATTAAAATAAGATACCATTCATTGAGTGCCTTTTACATTCTAGGCCACAGTATTTTAACTTTTGCAAATCTATCAGGTATGTATGTTTTGGGTTTTTTTTTTTTTTTTTTTTGCCATTTTCAGATAGATAGAAAATTGGAGTTTAGGGGAGACACAACTCTTTCAAGTACACCTGTCTTCCACATTCAGACAATATCAAATGCTGTGAGTTAGCACTAGGTCATTGTTTTTCTGCCTTTTTTTTTTAAGGAAAGGTGTAGGCAGGCAGGAAGAAAGAGGAGGAAGAAACTCCTGTCCCCAGGTCTTGAACCTGAGTCCTCGGGATGCATGCAAACTATGGTCAGTCGCCTTACCCACTAGGCCACCAGGGCAAACTGACATTGTTTTCAAACCTGTAGTGCTATGAAAGAACCAGACCAGCCCTCATCATGCTTTGGCCTGCCACCGGCAACTCTCTCTTTTATACAACTGGAGAAGCATTAACCCTCTCCTATAAAGTGGAGACAACATTCTTTTGTCCATCTTTTAGCTACGTTTATTCCCTTCTTGTTCTATTTTTCCCTTTAATAGCATCTAACTTGATATACAAAGATATACAGGTAATCACTACTAGTACATCTTAACTTAGATGATAGGAGAATGGGCGAGTGGGTTAACATATCCAAAATATATTTGCATCAAAGTAAGGAAAATGCTCAGAACTTCTTGCATCTTCACTTCTGTGTCTGATTTTGTGGTTGTAGCCAGTATTTATAACTTACTGTTTTCACTACTCATTTTATATGTCCTCTGCCCTCAGCACCATCACTGGTCATCGTTGTCGGCCTGGTGGAATGACTCAAACCTTTGTTCCCCAAGATTTGGGGTCATTGGGCTGTTTGTTACTGAGTCATGGATACGGGGGTGTTAGAAGGCACTACAGGAGAGACCTGTGTTCTCTAACTTCTTACCCTTGTGGAGTTCCCAAGCCCCTGTTAGGATTCATCACACCAGCTTTTCCTCCTTTGTCAAGTCACAGGCAGGAAGAGCCAGGGTGACCAAGTGGCAGTCCCAGTGTCTAATTTAATGACGCATATTTGCATGCCCCTGGCAGAATCACTTCTCCCTTGGCAACAGAGCTCAAAGTGATGGGGATGGGAAGCCAGAAAAATGTGCTGGTGAATCCCTAAGGGGAACAGTGACGGAAGCCACCTAATGTTTACTCCTTGAGTCCTGTCCTCATTAATCTTGCCATGGATGAAATATAGTCGTGACTGGTTTAAAGCACATTCTACGTGCAGGGGAACATTGCCTCGACCCAGCAAGGCGTCACCCTGCGGGAACACTAGCCAAATCTTCCCACGGCTATTCCACTTGCCTTTTTCTGTTAGGAGGGGCTGCGCTTCCAAGATCAGGAATGAGCATGAGGAATTATTCCAGCTTCTAACTATATTTATCCCAATTATACATATACTGATAGGGTGAGCTTGGGGACCCACTGGACTCTCTGCAATCCCCTCCCCTCTTCGAGCCCCTGCTTTGGCCCCTACAACTCAGTGCCATTGTTCGCCTCCAGGAATGACTGTCAGTGCAGCATGTTCATGAGCCCAAGTGGTCTGATGGTGTCCCTTTCCCCACTGCACAGTCACCCTGGTAAATGACTCTCAGGACCCTTAGGGAAACGGAGAAAGACTGGCACTGGATATAAGCTTTTTGGTGTTGTTATGGTGCCCTTCCTCAAGGGGAACTGGCCTTTTCTTTATTCAAGAGGTTCTGAATCTGTGGACTGGCTCAAATCTGAGAACTGGATAACTGGCTGGAACTATCCATCCTGGTAATTTAACTCAGACTTCCCTTCTATGTGCGTAGTTTTTCCACTTACTTATATCAAGGGAAAACATAGTATGTGCCCTCTGTTTCTGGTAGGAGCACCGTGACCAATTAACCAAGCCCGGATCTCTGCAGGTCAAGGAGTTTTATGATTGCCTCGGCTCTGCGGCCCACAAGATAAGCATGCCCATTGTGTCCCTATTGGCTAGGTACCACCAATGTTTGGCCCCTGTCATCCAGGCATCCATCATCCCACCTCCACACCCAGATTCAGAGAGCCCTGTTTAAAGGTGGTATTTCCCATGGCCATCCCTTGCCTTTAGAGGGTAGTTACTGCAGAGTTCTTCAGCCATGCTAGGTCCCCTGGCAAACATATTTCTTACATCCTTAGGGAAGGGAGTATCCTCTGGGTTATATATTTAGGAAGTGTGGGGAAGTGGGGCTTGTATAAAAATTCATTCTAGCACTCTAGTCTCCCTATGCCTTTGCTAGCTTGCTCTACACTGTACCAAAGAAAGACTGACCTTCCAACTTCATTCAGCATCAGCCATCATTGGCTTCAGGTATTAGTCAAGCAATCAAGCAGACTTCTGGAGCCACTCCCAGGCACTGGAGCGATCACGTGAATCCAGCATCTCTGCTTAGTGACCCACTTCAAGAACTCCTACCTAACCCAAGCTATATGTTTACCGTCTTATGGAATATCTCAAGTTCCATTTGCATATCTATTCTACACATTTCTGTCTAAATAAATTAGGAAGTTATTGTGTAATCCCTTTGGCATGTGCGGCACCCCCTCACTGGAAGCAGGCAAACCTCATCCTCTAGGGCCTATTTGAACTTGAATCTGGTTCTAGGCCTAAGCAGGGGAGTTGGCGGGAGGTCCCATGGACACTCAGCCGCCCCTTCACAGTAGCCACTTTCAGGGAAGGCTTCACAGTCTCCTCTTGCAACGGAGCGAGAGGGTCTGCTCTTTAGAAAAGAGTAGCATGTAAGGGTTTAAATTCTCCAGCTTTATCCGATCCTTTCCACATGTTTCCATTTAATTTTCAGTGTGCCCCTTTCTCAAGAAGAATGCCAAATTTAAGATTCTGAGAGGACAAAATTCAATTTGTGTCATAATTCAACCAATTGCAAGATTAGACTTTGGGGTTGGTTTTTTTGTTGTTGTTCTGTTTTTATTTTTATTTTTCCAGAAATCTTAGTGGCTACTGATTCTCATGAAAAAGTTTTCTTCTCAGTCATAGGAGCTTTCAAATACCTTTAGCGGATCCTGAGTAGGGATTTAAAGCCTCAAGCATATTAATTTTTTCTCCCAAGTCAAGTGCAGTTAAGAGAAACCAGTTCAACTCCATTGTGTTCCTTATTATCACAACAATATTCTACAGCTGTGACCATGTGGCCACCCCCCCCCCAACCTTGCCTTCTGTGGACACTTGATGACAGATGTCTAGAGATGAGAATCTAAGTAGCTGCTTTACCTCTGCTTGCCATGGACTTGGCTACCAGTTTCCTCTTATCACCGGACACAGGATCATCAGTGTCTTTCCCTCTAATCAATCACAATAAACCCAGAACCAAGTGGGAGAATTCATCCTTATGATTCCGTTTTCTGGAATCAGTTCTGGTGTCAAATTCTCCACTAGAGATACAATGGACATGACATAGGATATGGATTTGACATTATGTGAAACTTGGTAAATGTCTCAGTCTGCCTGTTTTTACCAGATGTGTCAGGGCTGGGGTGCGGAAGGGAACTCTGTGGAATAGGGGAGAGCAGAGACGGCTGGACCCCACAAGGAACAAGCTGAAATCTCTCACTTTCTCTGCTGTTCTCCCTGGATGGCCTACTTACAGGAGAAGCTAGAATTCTGACTGCAGGGCCGCATTCAGCCCTGGCCCAGAGTCTGAAGAAAGATATCTCATGGGAGCTGGAGCAGCTGAAGGCCCTGCCACTGCCCACACCAGCAAGAGGAGTTAACAGATTTGCAAAACAAGTGTTAAAACATGGCCTGAATTCCAGCCTGCAGGGAATACGCCTGGTAACTGCTTCCCTTCTACTTTTCAAATCTGTGAATTTCTCTTGTAGTTCAAACCAAAAACACAAAGGAAAGGGAATTCTGGGAACTGCACTGAGCTGAGCTGAACCCACACTTTGTAAATCCAGCACAGTGTCTCAGGTGGCTTGAAATGCATGTTCACGTAGACACACAGGAGAAACAGCATGGCATTCTGGGCAGTTGATGGCTATTGATGGCTGCCCCAATCTTCTCTTTAAATGAACCCAGCCTATACACACTGGGGCTGTGAGGAAAACTGCCACAGGATAGCACATTCTAAGTCATGTCCTAATCAGCCCTGACCCATCAGTTTGGTGACCTGGACCTGCTCTTCGGCCCACCTTCTGTCTCTGCCCTTAGTCTCCTTGTACTGACCTCCTATTCCCTGCAGGGTCTAAAAGATGCCCTGTTGCTTTAGACCCCTGGGCTTGGGCTGACCATATGTACTGTTTTAAATGGGACAGTGCCATTTGTTGGTGGTTGTTATTTTTTCATATTTGCTGACCATTCTGTCATTTTAATGTTAATGTCAATTTAATAAACCAGGGTCATCTTTAATGTGGGACCAAAAGATCAGCTGAGTTACCCCAGGGTCAGTCTGTTGAGGGGGCTCAAAAGCAGCTGACCCTTTTGCCTGTATTAAAGACAACCCTTGCTGATGCTGATTGCAGTGGTGGGTCAGAGCCTGCTGCTCCTCGCCCCTGTGAGGAAACAGGATCTACTTGGGAAAAGGGATTTCCCCCACACACCCAACCCACCTGCCCCATTTTCTTCAAATCTTCAAAGGGAGCAGAAAATCACAGCATCATGATCAAGTCACAGGTAAGCACTACGGGGATTATCTCTGGGCACTGTGGGAGTCATTGGGCATTTCTGGTACTGGCATGATTAAAGTGGCATGTGTTTTAGACAGGACATTTTGAGCAGGGCTTATAAGGGCGCCAAATTTGGTTTCACCACTGGGGCCAAAATTCCTTGCACCAGTCCTGGCTATTTGTATGAAGTCCCACTGGATCATATGTCGTTACCATGCAATCGCCAATCAGCATTATCTAGCACTTACTTGTTGCTAGTCCAGCTGCTCTGCCCCTGCTGGGATTTCTCTGCCTCCTCCCCTCCCCTTAATCTTCAGCACATAATCCTGTCTTGTTTTTACCATCCTAATATTCTGTTTTTGTCTCAAGGAAGTGTGATCAGCCTACCTGAGTTGTGAACTTTCTATTTCCATTTTATAGAGTCTTTTTAATCATAAATGGGGGTTGGATTTGTCAAAATCTTTCTGTGCATCGATTGATATGATCATGCGGTTTTTCTATTTGCTCTTGCTGATATGGTGTATGACATTAATAATACATTAGGAGACTTACCTGTGTTTTACTATCCTTGCATCCCTGGGATGAATCCCACTTGGTCATGATGGATAATCTTTTTGATGCATTGTTGAATTAAGTTTGCTAATATTTTGTTTAGAGTTTTACAATCTATGTTAATTAGAGATATTGGTCTGTAATTTTCTTTCTTGGTGACGTCTCTGTCAACTTTTGGTATCAGTGTAATGTTACCTTTATTGAAAGTATTTGGGAGAGTCCCCTGTTCCTCAATATTTTGGAAGAGCTTGAGAAGAATAGGTGTTAATTCTTCTCTGAAAGTTTGGTAGAACTCATTGGAGAAGCCTCGGTCATGTGTCTTATTTTTGAGGAGCCCCTTGATTATATCTTCAGTTTCTTTGCTTGTGATTGTTCTGTTCAGGCTTTCCAATTCTTCCAGATTCAGTCTTGGTGGACTATACTTTTCTAGAAATCTGCCCATGCCCTCAAGGTTGTCCATTTTGTTGGCGTAGAGCACTTCCTAGTAGTCCTGTATGATGTTTTGAATTTCTGTGGAATATGTGGTAACATCTCCCCTTTCATTTATGATGCTAGCTATGAGAGTTTTCTCCCTTTGTTACTTTGTGAGTCTGGCCAATGGTTTGTCAATTTTGTTTTTTTATTCAAAGAACCAACTTTTTCGTTTCATTGATCTTCTGGACTGTCTTTCTGTTTTCTATTTCATTTATTGCTGCTTGAATTTTGATTATTTCCTTTCTTTCTTCTGCTGAGTTTTGGCTTTAATTTTTCTTCATTCTCTAGTTGTTTTAAATGTAGAATTAAGTTGTTTATTTGCAATTTTTCTTGTCTCTTGAGGTAGGCCTTGATTGCAATGAACTTTCCCCTTAGTGCTGCTTTTGCTGCATCTCATAGATTCTGGTAGCTCGTGTCCTCATTCTCACTTGTCTCTAAGTATTTTTTTAAGTTCCTCTTTGATTTCCTCTTCTACCCAAGAGTCCTTCAGGAGCATATTGTTGAGTTTCCAATTGGTTTGGGGTCTTCCAGCTTTCTTTTTGTGGTTGATTGCCAGTTTTAGGACATTGTGGTCAGAGAAGATGCTTGATATGACTTCAGTCTTCATAAATTTGTTGAGAGATGTTTTGCATCCCAGCATATAGAATCCATCCTTTGAGAATGTTCCATAAGCTCTTGAGAAGAAAGTGAAATTTGTAATCATTGGATGAAGTGATTGGCATATGTCTATTAGACCTATCTGTTCTAAAAGGTCATTCAAAGTGGTTTTTTCCCTGTTAATTTTCTGCCTGGTTGATCTGTCCATTGTTCTAAGTGGGGTGTTAAAGTCCCCACTCTTATTGTGTTGCTGTCAGTGTCCCTCTTCAGGTGTAATAATACTTGCTTGATATGCTTGATGCTCCTTCATTTGGTTAATATATGTTAATAAAAATTATGTCTTCCTGCTGGATTGATCCTTTAATCATTGTATAGTGTCCACATGTCTTTTGTTACGCTTTTCAGATGGACATCTGTTTCGTCTGATATCATTATAGCTGTTCCTGCTCTTTTGAGGTTGCCATTCGACTGTACAATGATCTTCCAGTCATTCCAGCTTTGAGTCTTTATGTTTTGGAAGAAGGTGGATTTCCTGAATGAAGCAGAAGGTTGGATTATGCTTTTTAATCCATTCGGCCACTCTGCGTCATTTGACTGGTGAGTTCAGTCCATTAATGTTAGGCTGATACATAGCTTCTTAGTGTCATTTTATAATTTGTCTTTCGTATGTTGCTCCAGATGATGACTTTGTTCTCTTTCTCTTTCTAGGTTGGTTGGGTGCAGTTATTTTTTGGTAATTTCACCTTTTGTTTTCTTCTTTGCTTTCTCCCTGAGGATGTATGTTGAGGTTACCTTGAAGTTAGCATTCACTGTTAAACGTTTACTATCTAATTTTATTTGAAAGCATATTAGTCCTCCACTCATTCTAACTATTGACATTTTTCTTCTCTTCCCTTCTTCCCAACTTTTAATATTTGCTGTCTTACTCTTTTGCTATGTGGTTTTTTTTACACTTTATAGAGCATCCTTTAATATTTTTTGCAAAGCTGGTTTTGTGGTGATAAATCCCTAACTTTTACTTGTCAGAAAAGGTTTTTATCATTCCTTCAGTTCTGAATGATAATCTTCCAGTTATAGTATCCTACTTTGAAACTCCTTTTCTTCCAGCACTTTGAATATATTTTGTCATTCTCTTCTGGCCTGTAGAGTTTCATTTGAGAAGTCCGCTGATAGTCTTACGGGGGCTTTTCTGTATGTGACACACTTTTCTCTGGCTGCTTTTAATAGCCTTTCTTTATCTTGTATTTTTGACATTTTTATGATTATATGTCTAGGTGTATTTCTGTTTGGGTTTCTTTTATTGGGAATTCTTTGCGCTTCCTGGATCTGGAGGCATGCTTCATTCTTCAAACTGGGAAAGTTCTCATCTACTATTTTTTTCAAATACAGTTTCTGCTTCCTTTTCTCTCTCTTCCTCTCAGACCCCTATGATGCGAATGTTCTTTTGATGTTATCCCAGAGGTTCTGAATGCTGTCTTCGACTCTTTCAATTTTTTTTAATCTCTTTTCTGGTTTGCTTGATTCAGTTCCTCTGACCTATATTCCCAATCACTGATTCTATTGGAAGCTCATCCATCTTATTGTTGAGCCCCTCTATTGAATTCTTTAATTCAGTCACCACGTCTCTTACCTGTTTGATGTCTTGTTTTAATTATTCTCTTTGCTTCCTGACATTCTCATTTACTGCCCCTACTGATTTCTGGATTCCTATGAGTTACCCTAAATTCCTCTTCAGGTAATTTACAAACATCTGCTGTATTCAGATTTTCCCCTGGGATTTTGATTGGATTCATCATTTCACATATATTTCTTTGTGTCTTTGCTCTGTTCGGCATTCTGTTCATATTTCTGAGGATTTGGTTTCTCTGATATTGTGTAGATTTGACTTGCTCAGGCTTGGCAATCAGCCTGCAGTTTCGCTTCTACCCACAAGGTGGCGTAAGCGGGTATCATTGAGGTTTGGGACTGCCTTCTCACTATAATCGGGGTTGGGGCACCCCATGGACAGGATTTACAGTGGACAGATATGTGATGGATGGGATTTCCGCTTGGTGGATCCCAGACTCTGGTGCGAAATGGTTGTGGGAGGGGTTTGATTTGGCTGATTTTTTACTTATGGCTGCACCCAGCGCAATTTCACTGCATGAGCTCCAACTCAGCAACCAGTGCGCTGGCTCTCTTTTCATCCCCTTCCAAGTCAGCCCTCTGTGGCTCTGCGTCTCAGCCCCACTGGGCCCGCCTCTCACTGCCTCCTCAGCTAGTCTTGAAATCCCTAGCCTCTGCCCCACTGTGTGTCCAGAGACTCCTGAGCTCTGTCCCAAATCCAAATCAGCAGTTTAGCTGAGAACCACGCTGGGTGCCCTCCCCCACCATTAGTCGTCAGCCGATCCATCTCCAGTTGACGTGCCGGTGTTTGTCTCAGGAAAATAGGTGCCTTTTAAAATTTTTTCTATGTCTGTAGGGAGCAACCCAAGAGTGAGTCCTATTGAGTCACCACCCAGAAGTCGATCGCCATCATATAGCTTTTTAAAATTCCTTCCTCTGTGCTAAGTCTGGACTGGTTAGAATGAATCATGCCCCTTCCAAGCTGCTTAGTGGGGTGTCTGAGTAACAGACCCTTATGTGAGTTATGATTGTTAAAATCCTATAGCAATAGGAGGCTTAATGTGAAAATAGCTTATTCCCACTTCCCTAAAATAGTTTGTTTTGTTTCGTTCATTAAGTGTGTATAATTACACCTTAAAGTTGTTTTCATTTGCCTTTCTTTAATTGATAGTATGAATACTTCTTTCCCTGAGATGATTTACCATCTAAATTTCCTTGAGTTGGCATTTACTTCTCATGTCATTTGATTTCTTTTTTGGTAGAGTCTGAGTATTGACCTTAGCTATTTTAAAAAGTCTTTATAAATTTTAGAGAGTAAATTTTTCTGATTATATTCAAATATAATTCCCTTTTATGTTGCTTCCCTTCTGATATTTATTTTATTGCCTTTCATGGTACAAAAGTCCTTGGTTTTATGGATTTCGACACATTCATCTTCTTCACTATGATGTCCCCCATTTTTAATATTCATAAATTTTTCCCTGAACTGAGATAAATATTCTGCTATATTTCCTCCTAGATAAATATAAAAATTCAGTCCATAAAAATTATCTCTGATCCACCTGGAGTCTGTAGAGAATAGTTAAGAGTCTGACCTTCAAAGTCAAAAAGATATGAGTTCAAATTCTGTCTTTCCTCCTTATCCCCAGATGACCTTGGAAAAATATCATTTGTCTTCTCTGAAGTTATTTTCTCAGATTCGTTCACCATATTAACTTTTCTTTCATAAATATTTCTGACAGTGAAATTAACACACCTGAAGTACATAACACCTACATGCACAACTTATTATCTTTTCTAAATTATTTTATCATCATTCATTCTCCCAGTTGGGCTTCACTCTAAGGTGTCCCCTGAAAATTTTCATTTGAATTGTAGTAAATATCACCTTTATGTTGCCCAAGTATACTGGGGGCACTGCCGGCTGAAAGAATTCCCAAGAATGGGGTGTTCAGAGGCTGATTAGTTAAGACAGCCAAGACTGCTTGATATAACCATGGGGACAGCTCGCTGAGAGATGAATGTCTCAAAATGAATACACAGGAAAATGAGCCAAAAGTTGAGACCTAAAATTCACGACTAGTAATCAGGACTGGGAAAGTTAGAGAATGTGATTAAAAAATAAACAAGTAGAAAGTAAACTGATAAAATTGGTTACTGTGTCCACAGTACTGGGACCCAATGAGGTGTGCCTTTTAAAATGACATTGGCACACTTTGATAGACAGGAAGAGAGCACTAACGGGGTTGAGGAAAGTTAGAAAATTATAGGTATACTGTTATCTTCCTGCATTTGATATTCCTAGGCATGAGGTAGATCTCACTCTCTCTCTCTCTCTCTCCAGTCATTAATGTCTTTTTTTCGCCATTAAATATTTATAATGTTATTTGAATAAATCCCTCATGTTGCAGGTTGATATTCAAATTTTTTATTACCATAAATGGGTTCCTTGTTTCATTTTGATACTGTGCACTGCTACTATATAACAACACAATTGATTTTTTGTGGCTGCATCATATATCTCATAACTCTACAGAATTCATTTATTATCTCAAATAATTTTTTGGTTGGTTTCTTTTGATTTTCTAGGTCACTGGTAAAAAGAAATATTTTTATTCCTTTCCTTTGTATATTTATGTCTTTTATTGTCTTCCCTCTCCAGTAGTTATTGCAAGCTTCCCTAGTACTATATTAAATAAATACAATGAAGAAAGCATATTTGTTTTTTTAAGGTAATGACTATAATACTTCTTCAACATGTATAATGTGCCTTGCTGAAGGACCATATATATGTATGTTTGTGTGTGTACAAATAATCCATTTAAAACAAATAATTTAAAGAAAGATGCCATCTGATTTTAAAGAATTGTATACAAAATGAGTTTTTAAGCATGTCAAAGTTATTCTTGGCATATATTAAGACAATAGGATGATAGATGCTATTTTATTTTTCTACAAACATGTTAATTATGTTAAGAATTAATTTCTATGTGATGGAGTTGAACTTTATCATTAAACTTGGTTTGGATTTAGTGAATAATTCTCTTGAGGTGCTATATTTTATTTATTAAGATTTATTTAGGATTTTTACATCTGTTTTTCCCAAGTAAATTGTTCTAGTTTGCTTTCATGATTTGTATCTGTCAGATTAGACCCCTCTCTGCCTCAAATATTTCAATTTCATCTTTAAAAAGCATCCTTAAAGACAACGTAAATATAAATATCCTTGATTTTCTGAAAGTTAAGAAAACCACATAGGGAATCCATCTAGAGTAGGTTCCTTGTAGGGAATAAATCTTTAATGACAACATTTATTATTTCTTATTCTGTTATCAGTCTGGTTGTGTTCTCTTTCTTTTCCCATTCATTCTTGAAATTTTAAAACATGTATGAAGGATTATGTACCTTCAGTTAGCTACCAACTTTATCTCATGTAAAAATAAATTCTCCATTAAAAATAATTCTCCTACTAAGTAATAATACACACAATTTTTTTCCTTTACTAACTTTATTAATAATTTCATTGGGTCTGGGACTCTGCATAGTTCACCTCTTTTCCACAGAGCCAAGTGCAATATCAAACTCTGTAGGCATTAAGTAAATGTATATGGAATGAGTGAAATGAAAGGTGAGCTCTTTCTGAATGGGATATAAGTTTAGTTTTCAAAGGTATCCTTCCTCTATTTTATTTCCTCTCATACTTTATATCTTGGTAGTCTGAACTACTTTATGAAATCATATATGTTTAATGATTTATATCTTGCCTAGTCCAAAAAGGTGAATTGAAATATTAAAATGAATAAAATAAAAATTTTAAAACAATTAAAATGGTAAGGATAGAAAAACAGGTGTGTTAAGCACAGAGCAGGGTTAGATATTTGCAATAATAAAGTAAAAATTTCATCTTCATACCCTGTGGTGTCTCACAATGTGTGTTTAAGCCTCTTGATGATGTTTACTCTACGTGATTAAGTAAGGGTATCATTAAAGTTGAGATCTAATTGTCTCTTCTAAGGTCTCTGTACTTTCCCTCTCCTTGTTTACTGAGTTGTATATTCTTGACTGTCCATTGCTTCCTATAATGGTAATCCCAGCTGCCAATTTCCTTCTGGTGATGCCTGGCTCTGGAGGCCAAGAGTTTCATTTCTAGCGTCTGGTAATAACTTTTTACCAAGCAATACTCTTAATCCCTCTTTCTAAGAGAAAGTGAAATTCTTTCAGCTTTAAATATAATGATTATTGAATGACCAACAGAGTTCATGAGGACTATGATCTTTCTCTCTGGCTGGGGAGCTTCAGAGAGAGAGAACCCTGCTCTCATCATCATCCAAATCTTCCATCTCTGTGATCAAAAGAGCATGAGCGAACTGATTGTGGACCTCTCTCTGCTGGAGAGCTACAGTGGGTGAGTCCTTTCCCCCCAAACCAACAACTAGAAGCTGCCTGCTGCCTCAGTGCTCAATAGAGCATTTACAGGCTGTCTGTGAACTTAGTCCTTGAATTGGAGAGTTTCTTATCAGTGGTGTGCAAGAGGCAAATTGCCTCCCAACACCACAGACTCCAGAAGACACCACTTGAAATAGCATTAGTGGCCCACCACAGAGAGCATTCTAAGAGCAGAACTGGCCCAACCCCAAGTGAAATCAAATGGCTGGCACCAACCACACCAGGATACAACATCATCATACAGGAATAAATCTAAAGTAAAAGAATAATAAAAACCACAGTGTTTAATTCAACTCAGAGAGAAACCATGCCAAAATCAAAGTCACCCCAAAACACCTGAATGGTAGGAGAGGAAGATACTGGGACTTCATCTGAGAAGAACTCCATTGACATTGATTGGGAAAACCTAACAGATACATAGTTCCAAATAACAGTTATAAAAAAGACTGACATGAAGGAGGCACACAACTATCCTAAAGCAATTAGAAGACCTCAAAAAAAAGTGCAAGGTCAAAGGGAATATTTCACCAAAATGTTCGAGGCCATGAAGTAAGTCATAATAGAAATCTTAGAGATAAAAGACACACTCAAGGTATTGAATAAAAACACGGGAGATTCCATAAATAGACTCCATCTCTCAGAGGAAAGAATATCAGAAATTGAAGACAAGATCACTGAGGCGACTCTCACAGAAGAGGAGAGAGGAACACGATTGAAGAAAAATGAAGAAACCCTATGAGAAAAATCAGATACCATGAGAAGAACTAATGTAAATATAGTAAGTACTCTGGAAGGAGAGTAGAGGAAAAAAAGGAAAAGAAAACTTAAGTAAGAGCAGAGAACTTCCACTTCTGTCACAAGAAATAGCTATGGATGTCCAAGAAGCAGAGAAAACACTGACATTTCTAAATGTAAAAACACTTACCCCCAGATATATCATATTAAAGCTAGCAAAATTCAATGACAAAGAAAATCTTTTCAAGGTTACTAGGGAAAGAAACATAGCCTACAAAGGTGTTCATTATCTCAGCAGAAACTCTAATGGCCAGAAAAGAGTGGAAAGACGTATTCAAAATACTAAAAGACAAGAACATTTTACCCTATAAAATTATCATTAAAGTGTGATGGGAAAATAAAGATCTTCAATGATAAACAAAAGTTAATGACTTTTTCTAACACGAAACCACCCACCTTTTGAGGAGTCATGAAAGGGGTCCTACAACAGGGAAAAATGAAAATCAAAGATACATCAAACCCAGAGAATGGTGATAAACAGGAAAACAAAAGGAGAAACAAAGTAATAACAGAAGAGAATAAAACATTAAAGAGGGAAATGTAACTGTGGAATCTATGAGTATATAAATATGATATGACATCATTTCATAAAAGGTGATTATAGAACAGTAAAGATAGAGATCATTCAAATGGAAGCCATAAAACCAACTCCTAAAGAGATAAATGGCTGAGAAGTAGAAGAAACTTAAAGAACTGACACTGAAAGCCATAAACAGTAAAAAGTAAGTAAAAAATGGGAAATGAAGCACTAGACATAGAAAACAAAAGCTCAAATGACAACAATAAATTTTACGTATCAACTATCACCCTGACTGTAATGAACTGAATGTACAAATCAAGACACAGCATGGCTGATTGGGCCGATAAAACAGGATACATCATATCTAAAGGCAAAGACAGTTTGAAAGTCAAGGACTATGGCAAAATATATGAAAGCAACAGTGATGAAAGAAAATCAGGAACTGCAATTCTAATTTCAGACGTTTCCACCTAAAAATGGTATCACAAGGGTATCACAATGGATGCTATATTATATAGTCAAGATGGTACTCTATTAAGAATAAGTTACATATATGCACCCAAGGTTGAACCATCTAAATATACAAAACAAACACTGAAAGAGCTAAAGGCAGACAGTGACAGTAACAATAATAGTAGTAGGGAGCTTCAATTTTCCACTTGCGTTAATATAGATCATCTAAGCAGAAAATAAAAAAAAAATATGGACCCAAAATTAAGCAATAGATAATATAGACCTAACAGAATATACGGGGTGTTCTACCCCAACAAAAAAGAATATATGTTCTTCTCAAGAGCACATGGAATATTCTCAAGAATAGACCATAGCCTGGGACACAAAATATGTCTCAGCAAATTTAGCAAGATTAAAATTAAAGACAGTGTCTTCTCAGACCACAAAGGGGAGTAACTACAAATGAACCAGAGGAAGAAAACTGCAAGAACTACAAAGTCCTGGAGATTTAGCAACATACTTCTGAACAACTCCTGGATTATCAACAAAACTCAAAAGGAGATGAATAATTATCTTGAAACAACTGATAATGAAGAGACATGTGGGCTGTGTGAAAAGCAGTTCTGAGATAAGTTTATAGCCAAACAAGTACACATCAAAAACCAAGAAAGAGACCGAATTAAATACCTAACAACATACCCAAGGGAACTAGAAAAGGAAGAACAATCAAAGCCAAAAGTCACCAGAAGAATAGATATAATAAATATTAGAGCAGAAATAAATGTCATTGAAAACAAAAAGATCAATGAATTCAATTGTTTTGGTTCTTTGAAAAAATAAAATTGATAGATTCCTGGTTAGACTCACAAAGAAAAACAGAAAATTCTAATAAAAATGATCAGAAATATGAGGTGAGATTACAACTGATATCACAGAAATACAAAGAATTAAGGAGAGACTATTATGAGCAAGTATATGCCCACAAAGTCATCAGTCATGAATAAATGGACAGATTTCTAGAATCCTATAACCTCCTAAACTTGAACCAAGAAGACGTGAACAACTTGAACAGATCATCACAAGCACAGAAATTGAAGCAGTAATCAAAAATCTCCCAATAAACAAGAGCCCACATCCAGATGGCTTCCCTGGTGAATTCTACCAAACATTCAAAGAAGAGTTAATCCACATCTTCTTTAAATTCTTCCACACCATTAAAGAGGAGAGAAAACCTTCAAATATATTCTATGAGGACATTATTGCCCTAACTATTATCCCTAAACTAGACAAAGACAACAACAAAAAAGAAAACTACAGACCAATATTACTGACAAATGTAGATGCAAAAATCCTAACAAAAATCCTGGCAAATTGAATTCAATAGCACATTAAAAACTAATACACTACAATCACACAGATCAGTGGAATATAACTGAAAGCTCAGAAATGAAGCCACACCTATATGAATAGTTAATCTTCAACAAAGGGGCCAAAAGCATACAACAGAGGAAGAAAAATTTATTTAATATGTGGTGTTGGGAAAAATGGATACACACCTACAAAACAATGAATCTAGATTACCACGCACAAAAGTTAACTGAAAATGGATCAAAGACCTGAACATAAGACCTGAAATGATGGAATACTTAGAAGAAAATGTGGGGAAAATACTCCATGACCTCAGCCTCAAAGATATCTTTGGGGAAGGAAGAGGTACAGCAAAAGAAACCAAAGCAAAACTAAATAATTATGACTACATCAAAACTAAAATCTTCTGTACAGTGAGAAAAAAACTTCTAAGAAAAAGAAAATACACCGAATGGGAGAAGATATTCACACAATCATGTATCAGTTAAGAGCTTAATGTTCAAAATATATAAAGAGCTTACACCTCAATGATAAAAGAAATCCAACGACCCACTCAACAAATAGGTAAAAGACACAGATGGCCTACAGACACATGAAAAAATGTTCTACATCATTCATCATCAGAAAAATGCAAAATCACAATGAGATACCACCTCACACCAAGGAGGATGGCTTGTATCAAAAGACTGGAAACAAAAGACTGGAGAGGATGTGGGGTAAAAGTAACCCTCCTACACTGTTGATGGGAATATAAATTAGTGCAATTTCTCTGGAAAACAGTATGGCGATTCCTCAAAAAAATAAAGTGGATCCACCATTCAATCCAGCAGTCCCTCTCCCAGGCATATACCTAGAGAAGACCAAATCTCCAATGAGAAAAAAAAATCTGCACCCCTATGTTCATATCAGCACAGTTTACAATAACCAAGACATGGAAGCAGCCTAAGTGTCCATCGACAGATGTTTGGATAAAGAATTTGTGGTCTATATGCTCAGTGGAATTCTGTTCAGTGACTAAAAGAAAATATTGTTTCTTTTGCAACAATCTGGATGGAACTGGAAGAGATCATGTTAAGTAAAATAAGTCAGGAAGGAAAAAGAGAAATATAGAATGGGTTCACTCATATGTGGAATATAGAAAACAAAAGAAGTGAACGTTAACAAAAGTCGCAGGACACAAGACAGTGGTTACAGGAATTGGGGGCAGTATCAGAGGGTAGGGAAGGAAAGAGGGAACAATGTGGCAGTAAAGGACACTATAACTCTGAGGATGGGGTGATGTGAACTACTCATAGACTGAAATGCAACTTCAATATCCTAACATGAATATAGCATTGTAAACAAAATAAATAATAAAATTATTTTCTTAAAAATCTCAAGTCATTTAAAACAAAAAGATTTTTCCCTTCCTGAGACACTTTAGAAATATTATCTTGTTGTTTTTAAATTTCAAATGGTTTTATTTTTTATGAAAATGTTTAATATGATACACATTTTCAAAAATTAAAATTTCAGCTTTCTATTTTTAATTTAAATTTTGACACTTGATTGTGATTTGTATTTGCCATTTAGCTTTAACATAGTATTTGAAATATTTTAAATAAAAATTGAAACAGGGAATTGGAAGAAGGAAAAAAAAACTTACTTACTGGGTTACTCTTAGCTCACAAGCCAGCCTTGAAGCCCCCAAAATAGGAATGTTCAGTCAGGCAATCAGTATTGAGATAACTGTACGGTCCAGTTTGTACACAGAACCCCGGCATACCTGGGAGCTCAAGGATAATTGTGAACTGTTCCATTCCTGGCGCCTCACTGGCTGAACTGGACATGCAAAATGAAAACTTTAGAAAACAGGAAAATGTTAAACATGTTACTATAGAAATCTGTAACAACCATAGTTATCAACTGCCTTTGTTCCCTGTGCCTCTCTGTGTGTCTATATAAACTTTGAGTTGCTTACACAGATCGCTGTATGATTTGGGTGATCACCCCATACAGTCACCAGCAGGAATAAATCTCTTAAAATTCTGGCATGTCTCTTTGATCTCATTGGTTACTTTGTAACAAAAGAAGACATGTTAAAATAATTGTACAGTATTTACATTTGGGAATTGTTTATACTTGCAAAACAATGTTTTGATTTTTAATCCTTTAGATCAGGAGTCAGCAAACTATGACCTCTGCATAAAATTGGATCTTCCATTTGTGTTATATAAAGTTTTATTGGGATACATCCATTCCTATATTTCTGTGTATTGACTAGCGCTCTTTTCATGCCACAATATCAGAGTTGAGTAATTGCTACAGCTACTCTCAGGTCTACAAAGTCAAATTTAATTACTCTCTGACCCTTACAGATAGTTTTTGGACTCCTGCTTACATCATTGAGAATGTGTACAGAATAAAACATAATAACAATTTAAAAGCACTGAAATAGACTTTAGAATTAAAAACTCAAAAGAAATACAAAATAAAACCTTTTCAAAGTAATGTTTCAAGTTTAAATAACTGGAAGCTCAGAAAGCAAGCAGACTTCTGTATTGCGTGGCCCACATAAAATTTGTAATTAGGACATTATAAATTCTTTATAAAAATTCTAGCTTTGTGTGGATTAACTTCCGGATGGTGATTCGGTAGTATGCACTTTCAGGTCACTCCCCACAGGCACTGAAAAAAACAAACAAACAAAAATTCACCTATTTTCCTGGGGCAAACACCAAGAAACAACTTCAGCTGGCACTTCAGCTGGAGACAGAAGAGCCAACAACTAAAGATTGGTGAGGGCACCCTTTGCGGTTCTCAGAAAATCTGCTGATTTGGATTTGGGATGGAGCTTGGGAGTCTCCAGATGCCAAGTGGGGCGGAGGCTAGGGATTTTAAGACCAACTGTGGAGGCAGCGTGAGGCAGGCCCAGTGGGGCTGAGACGCGGAGCCACGGAGGGCTGACTTGGGAGGGGGTGAGAGAAGAATCAGTGCACCGGGAGCTGAGCTGGAGCCCATACAGTGAAATTACTCTGGGCACGGCCATAAGTGGAAATCAGCCAAATCAAACCCCTCTCACAACATTTCACACCAGAGCCTGGAGTCCACTGAGCAGAAATCCCACACACTGCATATCTACCCACTGGAAATCCTGCCCACCAGATACCCCACCCCCTGTGACAGGCAGTCCCAAGCCTCAACGCTACCTACTAGAGCCACCTTGTCAGTAGAGGCAAAACTGCAGCCTGATTGCCAATCATGAGTAAGTCAAATCTATGCAACACTGGGGAAACCGAACCCCTAGAAATATTAACAGAATGCCGAATAGAGCAAAGGCAAAGAGAAATATATGTGAAATGATGGATCCAATGATAAACCCAGGGGAAAATCTGAATATGGTAGACATATGTAAATTACCTGAAGAGGAATTTAGGGTAACGGTGATTAAATTGCTCATGGTAATCCAGAAATCAGTAGAGACACTAAACAAGAATGCCAGGAAGCAAAGAGAAGAATTAAAACAGACATCAAACAGGTAAGAGACAATGGCTGAATTAAAGAATTCAGTAGAGGGGCTCAACAATAGAATGGATGAAGCTTCCAACAGAATTAGTGATTGGGAAGCTAGGACAGAGGAACTCAATCAAGCAAACCAGCAAAGAAATAAAAATAATTGAAAGTAACGAAGAGAGCATTCGAGGCTTCTGGGATGACATCAAAAGGAACAACATTCACATCATAGGGGTCCCAGAGGAAGAAAGAGAAAAGGGGGCAGAAACCATATTTGAAGAAATAATAGATGAGAACTTTCCCAATTTGAAGAATGAAGCGAGCCTCCAAATCCAGGAAGCTCAAATAGTTCCTAATAAAAGAAACTCAAATAGAAATATACCTAGACACTTCATCATAAAAATGTCAAAAATACAAGATAAAGAAAGACTATTAAAAGCAGCCAGAGAAAAATGAGTCACATACAGAGGAGCCCCCATAAGATTGTCAGTGGACTTCTCAAGTGAAACTCTACAGGCCAGAAGGGAATGGCATGATATATTCAAAGTGCTGAAAGAAAAGGAATTTCAACCTAGGATACTATAACCAGCAAGATTATCATTCAGAACTGAAGGAATGATAAAAACATTTTCTGACAAGCAAAAATTAAAGGAGTACATCAGCACAAAACCAGGTTTGCAAAAACTATTAAAGGATGCTCTATAAAGCGTAAAGAAACCCCACAGAAAAACAGTAAGACAGCAAATACACCACAGTGGGTGTCGTCTGCCAGCCTTGGTCAAATGAAAACCTCCAGCACAGTTTCTTGCTTCCAGTTCTTGTTCATCAGCACAACTCATCCACTACCCAGTGGAAGTGTCTCTTTCTTGCCTGCCAGCTTCTGTGTACTTTCCATGAACTAGTCCAGACCTAAGACAACACAGTGATTTTCTTCTCCACCAGTGGACAACAACTACACCTTCTTCAGATGACAAGAATCCCAACATTAGGTAGAGGTTCCATCTTTTCAACATATTCCTTCCTTCAATACTCAGCTCTCATTCCCAGGGTACATGTTAGAGTACTCAACCCCTTGATAGTTAGTGCCCCGATGTAATTCACAATTATATTAAACTTTCCATGTTTTCATTAAAAAAATCTTGTAAAGTAATTAAGTTACAGTGTGCCCTGGTCTCCAGAGGAACACATGCCACACACTCCTGGATTCAAGTCCCGGGTCCAGGAGTAAACAAGCAGTATGAACAACTAAATTTCTAAATTTAAAGAAATAAAATGCTTCTTCCTCCTCTCTCTCTCAAAAAAAAAAATTTCCTAGCTTTGTGAAGTCATAAAAATTAACCATTTGGTTTGGTTTCTGGGTAATGGGAGGAGCTCTCTGAGAAGTATGTTCCCTTCATCTATACACTGAGCTTGTGTTTTTCTTTCATGATACTTTGGTTTCAAGATTTCATTTAAAGTGTGTCTTATGTGTTGGGCTTTCTCTACTTCTGCTGGCAACTCATCCCTTCACAGAGAATTTTCTGGATCTATTTTCAAGCTTCATGTTTCTTTTCCTGTGGCTTTTGATGAAAACAGGTGGATGTCTGCCGTCACAGTGTTTTCTCCTAGAGAAGCTGGATCTGGCACAGTCACTTCTGAATCTGGTTGTTGGAGGGTGTGGTTTAGGGTGAAGGAGTGTGGAGAGGAGGCATGGTGAGAGTTGAGCATTGGTACAAAAGGACCATGGAGAATGCCTCAAATTGATTTCTCCAACGACACAGAGAAATAGACTCCAGGCTCAGTTAGCAGGGGGTGGGGAGGGCCCTCTGGAATTCACTAGACTTAGATTCAATCCAAAAAATTTAAAGACACACTTTACCTGTTGAGAACCAGTCCTTCCTATTTTGAAAACAGATTATTTAGAGGCGGGGGTTGTGGGGTAGGGAGTGGGCCTTTTCTTTGAAAGAACAGGCAAGAAAGGAATCTAAATCACATGCAAAGAATAAATCTGTCAGGAGGCCCAGCCCTTGCCTGCCTTCCTCCTGCAGTGCCCGTCCCTGGCCGACTGTGCCCCACAATGTCTGAGCCAGAGTGGGCAGCAGCCCGACCTCAGGTGAGCAAGATCTGACTGGGGAGCGTGCTTAGGGAAATAACCCAAACGGAGAAGACAGACACCCTATGATCTCGCTCACATGTGGTTTCACAAAAATCAAACTTCCAAACTATTAGAACAACAAAAAGAAGGCTTCCAGAAAGGAAGGCAGAGAGGGAGGAGGGAGGCAAATGGGATTAAGGTGTCAACTGGATGGTGAAGGAGGGGGATTAGAATTCTGATGTGAACATAAATTTACATGCAGAGATGTTGATTTAATAGGCTGAAAAAATTCTTTTGAAAAGAAAAAAAGTTGTATAGCTGAAACCTACATAGTATTATAAAAAAAAGTTGTATAGCTGAAACCTACATAGTATTATAAACCAATATTATTTTAATTTAAAAAAAAAATATCTGACCAGAGCTTGCCGGAGTCTATTAGCTTTCATGTTGGGTCTCTGAACGTCTCCTACTTTTATCAGTGTTTTCTTTGTGAGCCATAAAGAATTCTCTCCGACTTTTCCTATCTGTGGGTCCACTGCTGTTGCAGATTCATGTGGCAGGAGCAGGCTCTGAGGTGGAATAGAGCATGCAGGGTATTTATTTCCTAGGAGACCTGGCAGTCCACCCCTGGGCAGGGAAGGAGCTGAGAGCTGTGATGTGGTCCTCAGAGGTCTGGCTGAGTCCCCGGGGACCCGAATACCTCAGCATTGTCTCCCTGGCCCTGGCCCTCCCATCGGGCACTGGGTCTGAGCTGCCCCAAGGGAACCATGACCTTGGGCAAGTGGCCTTGTATGTACAGCTATAGCAGTTCCCAAGCGAAGGTTCTGGCTGCCGTGAGCCACCTGGCCTGCTACCAGGTGGAATTGGGCAGCGCTTCCCAAGACCCCCCACAGGCACTGGGCGGGGCAGGAACTCTCTAGTGTGGCAGAGAGGTGGGGAGGACACATGATTGGCAGGCAATGTGGTGATTACTATCATGGGAATGAGCTTAAAATATCTGCACGCAGACTTGGCATAAGTGCACAGAGAGGATTATCTACAATGACATGGGTTTTAAATTAATGTGGGAAGCAAAATATTTTGAAGTTTTTTTTCCTAGGTTACACTCAAGTACAACTCTTGTTATTCGATTTATGAATGGAATAAATTTTAAATAAAACTGAAAAGATCATTTTTGGAGGGACTTTTGAAAAATGAATGTTCTGCCAATCCAACACATTTCCCTCTGAAGAATCTACACATTTAGTTACTATTTACTAAATATTTCAAATTACAGTGTGTTCACATATTTAATGTATTTTGTTTTCTCTCTCTAGCTTTCAAATGCCTAACAGGGGAAGCTTATGACTAACAGAAAAGCTTCCCAAGTGTTTAAACAAGTGTAGTAAATTGATTATATTTAATTTATAAGTATCAGGCTAATATTTACATGTTCGCTAAATGTAAACGATTTTACAACCATCAAGTTTAAAATCACAGGCCTAAGATCCATTATTAGCCTTCAATGATTCTATTTAACAAATAAATGAAAGGGAATTTTAAATAAAATACAATGCTAAACTACAGGTTAAAAACTTGAAAAAAAAATCATTACAGTTTGTTTCCAAAATGTCTTAACAAAAAAAGTGTGGCCTTCATGAGACACAGGCTTGAACACTGACTTAGCAGTTGATATTCAGAAGGAATTACTACCACTTTATATCTATATCTTTGTACATGCATATGTATAGACACACATATCGCTGTGATGTCTGGGATTTGATTCCAAATAAAATGGGAAGGGAGGAGTAGATATGGACAGACAAGATTTGTCTTTGAGTTGGGAGTGGTTGAAACTGGATTCACAGAGGTTCATGCTACTCTGCCATAAATGTTCATATTCCTTTAAACTTCTGCATAATAATCATTTTTTAAACTGAATTGGAATTTTAACACCAATTTCTAATATTCTCTCAGGTATTATATTTTCAGTAAGAACCCATCAAATACATTCACAAGTTGTCTCTCTATTTGAAAAGGTATTTCTTAAACTAATCCCCAAGCAGGGATGTGGTGGACTTGATTCAATGCTCTATCTTTTCTAAAACTGCTTGCAGGTGAAAAGCAGCCCGCCAGGCAGCAGGGCTGCTCTGGGAGTCAGTGCTGTGAGGACACTGTGGCGACCTGACTGTCCCGGAGAGGTGGAGGAGCGCCGGACCCACACAGCACAGAGAGCCTTTTGGAGGCTTGTTCACACACCCGGGGTGCTGAGAACAGCCCCAGAGCCTCAGACCCGTGGGGCTGGAGGGGCCTGCGAATCTGAATTGATCACAAGTGCCCGGTGATGCTGATCACTCAGGGGTCCCCATCTGAGAACCACTATTGTAAGACCAGCCATTTGATTACCTGATTGAGGAGACTGGGTCAGGAACTCAGGCCCCTTAGATGGAAACTCCCTATTAGCCGTAGAAACGGTGGTAATATATACACAAGCACAGGACGGTCCCAGGTCCTTGACGAGGCCATTGGGCCCAGTGCAGGAGCGCCTTCTCATCTGG
The DNA here is from genome assembly GCA_004363575.1 of Solenodon paradoxus. Classification (NCBI taxonomy): domain Eukaryota; kingdom Metazoa; phylum Chordata; class Mammalia; order Eulipotyphla; family Solenodontidae; genus Solenodon; species Solenodon paradoxus. The sequence goes on from RJWH01001279.1 coordinate 146,538, forward strand.
GTTTTTGCAGTCCTGTGCCCATGTTCAAACCACACCCTGAACTATTTATGTCTTTCTGAGAAAAGTTGAGGCTAAGGTAGGATAGCATCCTTTACCCTGCTAGCTTCCTTCACTGCCTGCTTGGACTCACCACATTCATAGCTCTCTTACTACATTTTCGTGTCTTTTGCTCTAGCTCAGAAGACATTAAAATGCATGTCTGCAGGGCCCTGAATTTCCTCACATTTTGTCTGATGTTGTAGCCCAAATCCCTAAATTCTGTCAGTCACATAAGGGGAGGCTCACAGTCTCTGTTTGAGGAGTCAGGGAAGCCTTCACCGAGGAGGCAGTTTGGAGCTGAGCCTCTGGGATGAATAGGAGTGTGGGAAGGGGTATTTTGGGGTGCCAGGGACAAGAAGGAGTGAGAAACCAGGCTGAACAGACAGGCTGGCAGGGGCCAGGTATCATGGTGTGCCGGGGAAGAAATACATGTACTTAGAGACATTGTGGGAACTATTGAAGAATTTTGTGTAGGGTCACCCTCTTAAGATTTGCACGTTAGAAAGATTATTCTGGCAGGTGTGTAGTAGGGGGACTGGGGAGCGCGCCAGAAGCAGGAATTTACCAGCAGGGAGATGATGTAGTAACAGGGGTGCAGGAGCGCCTGGACTGGGGTGGGGTGGCAGGGATGGGAAAAGAAGACAGTAATCAGGAGCGTATATCTGCACCCTGATGCGCATGTGCATCATTTGAAGTCCGCCTTGTCTCGAGCAGATTTAAAGTAGCTTAGATAAATGCATAAACTTAATCAAAAATAAACTCTCAAATAAAGGTAGAAGGAATCAGGACAAATAGAAAAACAAAACAGCAAAGATACAATCAGACCTTGAATGAAGGGAGTTCACACAGGGCCACAGAGATCTGTTTTGTTTTCCTGAAAATCTCCAAAAGGAAGGCTCCATCCCTCATCTGATTCGCAGAGCCCATAAGATAAAAGAATTCTGGCTGCTTAGGGGTATTGGTTCTGAAAATAGAGCAATTTCTCCCAGGAAGCCTGAGAAAGAGGACAGGGTTGAGGCGCCAAAGAAAAAACAGCGTCTCACAATGAGGGTGTCCATGCCTGTCACCCCGAAAAGACCAATACTCGAGAGGAGGGATATTGATGAAGGAAATTAGGCTTGTTATGAAAAGGTGCCAACTGAGGAAGTGGGAGACCTCGCTACCCCTCTGTCTCAGATCCACCTCTGTGAATGGGCCACAGAGAATTTATAGGCAGGGGAGCAAGGGGTGGAAGGTTAGGTATTTTCATCCATTTGTGATTTTTGCGACTGCTTGTTAGGTGAGTCAAGAGTCCTCTTGTCTCTGTGAAGAAAACCAGTTCAATTCGTTGTCGGTGTCTCCTGCAAGTTTAGTTTATCTGCAACTAAATTATATATAATGATAATTAAACATCATAGATTCCTCAGTTTTGCCGGAGGGTTAGGTTTGGGTCCCCATTTACTGCAGGTTGCAGTTTCTCCAAGAAAGGGTTCCCCTGGGTGGACATTCGTGAATTCAGAGTAAAAGGCAGGAGAGGCCTAGCCACTCTTTCCCTGAATGAGGAACCGGACAGGCAGCTAGCAGGCCAGGCTGTCTGACAAAGTGCCTTGTGAAGAAAGGGGAAGACATCTACCTAGTAACAAACAAACCAGTAACAGTCCTCAGCAGGGAGGATCTGGAGGATAAACCATGGCCAAACAGACATGGGAGAAGGTGAGATTTCCCATGCAGGAGTAAGGATAAAAGGTCCAACAAAGACTTGGGGCCTCACGATCTCGGGGAATGAGGGATCAGTCAGCAGGTCAGACCCATGACTTATGCTAAGGGAAATGAGCAGGAGCTGAAACAGGCTCTAGGGGTTGGGTGACAGGAAAATTATGAGTTCACTTTGCGGCCATGTTGAGTGTGCCGTGCCTGAAAATATCCAGATAGCAATGTAACCACTCTTTGTGATTTTCTTTTATTTTTTAATGTGCTATGGTGCCTCGAACCATGTCATCTTGGCCTCCTGTGGCTTCCTGCATCTCTCTGCCCTGCAGCGTCTTTTCCTTGCTGGAGCCAGGCAGGCCACATGTGTTAGGAGTTAATGTCCCGGGAGCCACCCTTGAATTTGGGTAAATACTAAATGTGTTGCCCTTTCCAGTGGACTTTTTTTTTTTTAGCTTCTTATTGAAAGGATATTGCATTTTGACATTCACTTGTTTTGTGGTACATATAATATTTTTGCATTTACATATAGCACTGTAGGTTTACCAATATTCCCTCCCCCCTTTTTTTCTCCCTTCATTTATAGTTAATTCCCTATATCCCATTTCCCCCATCCTTTCTTCCCCTATCACTTTAGTACCCTTTGACTTGCCTTTTTTTCTCCTACCACTAAGAGTCCATAGTTGTTTGGAGTAGTATTCTCTCTCTCTCTGCACCTTCAGTGTTGTTTAATTTATGATATTCATTTGTTTTCTATCTCTATATACATCATACCAGTGCTATCATACAATGTCTGTCCTCCTTCTGGCTTATCTCACTAAGCATAATTCTCTCCCAGTCCATTCATGTCGTTGCACAAGCCAGGCTATCTCCCTTTTGATGGCTGCACAGTATTCCATTGTATGTATGTACCACATCTTCTTTATTCACTCCTGTGCTAAGTCAGTGTTCAAATTTCTGTCTCATCAATGCCATACTATTTTTGTTAAGAAATTTTTGGAAACAAGCCCAAAACATCCACACATAATAATTTTTTGTCAAGTTTTTAACTCATAGTTTACCATTGTATTTTATCTAAAATTCCCTTTAATTTATTTGTTAAATAAAACAATTTAAGACTAATAATGGACTCCTTATGGGCTACCTCCCTTCCCTGCCTCACTTTCTCATTCTTCATAGAGTTTCCTGGGGTCCCTTTCCTGGAACCCACTTACACACACACCTTTCTCTGAGGGCTGCCAAGTCAGGTCACTTTTTACCACTACCTGTATTTTTTAGTCCTTCTGTAGGTTAGTTCCTGAGGTGAAGTTCTGGCTTGCGATTTACTGGGGCAGTGTTTTCAAGAGAGGAATGCGGGGAGCAGGAGACAAAAGCAGGGGAGTAAAAGCATTGTAAGGATGCTGCCTCAGGTAGCTACACGGTTCATCCAGGTACCAGCCTGAGCTCTGGAGCCCAAATTACACTACAGAGTTATCCTGGAGGACAGAACTCTGCGCCCCCTGTTCCAGCTGGTCATTGGCTAAGGTTTGGGAAGGTGAGTAGGGAACATGCCTCCTCAGGTCAAAGCCCTCTTACTCACTCTCTAGGTCAAACTCTCCCTTTAGCTTTGGGCAGTTCTCTGAAATTAGAGATGATTCTCTATTCAGGAGAAAATTGTCAGTTCTGAACTGAAAAACACCTGCAGCAACCAGCAAGGAGTGGGATACCAGTAGCGCCGCCTACAGGCCTTCTCGAGTATTACAGGCTCGATACATTTCATTGTTTCATTTTTCTCATTTTTTCTCTATGGATTCTGCTACGTCGTATAAGGAGATGGAGCAAGATAAGCCCTAATACATGACTCAAGGAGCTTACAGTCTAGGAAGGAAAACAATGATCAAGAAATCAGGAAAATCACAATGCATAAAAGTAAAAGCAAATTTCTTTGGGAGCTTAACAAGGAGGTGAGGAATTTCCAAGGGCAGATGACACCCCTCGAAGACTTGCTAGGGAAGCAGTACTCTAGCTGGTATTTTGCCGTCCTCTCGAAGGACTTTACCTGTGCTAGAACATCCCTTAGACTCTGTGGAGTTTTGTCCCCAGGAGTGAGGGCTCTCTTTCCCCTGTGGACACACATGCCACACTCTTATTCCTAATATTGGAAAATTAAGCATGTGGCTGGAGAAGCATTTGGGGAGATTTGGAGACTCATCTAATTTTTTCTCTTTAAAATATGAAGTTGTTCTGATGTGCTTTTGAGGTTGTGATCAGTATCCCCTCCCTAACCATCCTTTAGTGGGGGCCCCTTCACAGTTGGACATGTTCATCTCTCTCTCATTCTTAAATGCTATGTCTTCCATGCCTCCACGACACAGGTCAAAAACCTCCCCGGGAAGGTGAGAGGGAGGCTGGGTTGTCAGTCAGCTGGGAGCCAGGTCTCCACTACTCTATTAAGAGAAGGGAACGGTGAATAGCTTCTCCCACGGCCTCCCTGGCCTCTGCCCTGTGTGGTCTGAAAATGGCAGCACTCCCCAAGCAACAAAGTAATAGAGTTTCTCTGTCAGTGTTCAATCTAATTTCCTGTCTGGCCACAAGCCACCCTGAACCAGTCCTTCATAAGGTCCACATTTTAGATCCTACTTAAAAGCCTGTGTTAAGGGGCCATCAGCAGTTTGGGAGTCTATGAAAAGAAATGACGCTCTTCTTTAATTGTCCCTGCTGAAGCTGGACACCTGACCCTCCCTGTGCCTCTGACAGACGGTGGATACTCCGGGAGTTAGGGGTGGGGTGCTCTGAGACTTCCAGGCAAGCATGAGGCTTCTTGAAGAAGGAGATACAGATTCAGTCTCAAAGCTCCTCTCCATTTATTTAATCGCTCAAGGTTTCAATCAACCAGCCCCTGCCTGACTAGCTCCACCGATCAGAGAAAAATCGTATTTCCTCTGGAGTGAATCGTTCATTTCACACAGCCCAGCTGCTTCCTTAGAACCTTTCCAAAGGCAGCCACAGAGTCGAAGCACCTCACTTCTTTCAGTCTTCCTCAGAGAGTACCCCTTTCTTCTCACGTCACCTTCCCAGATGACCCCACTGTGAGTTTTCTACCTCTGTTATGTGCCTAGCGATGGACTGGAAACTTTGAGAGAAAGAAAATACCCAATCCACGAGCTTTTCCTTCTAGAATCTGACATGACACAAGGAGGGTGACAGGTTGGGGGTGGGAGGTTCTCTCCCTGAGAAGTGTTGAAGGAGAGGAGAGGGCTCCGCCAGGTTTACTCCCTGTCTGGTTGTCCCTGCTCTCTCCCCCAAGGGCAGAAGAAAGAGGGCAGGGATCTAGAATTTTCCACATGCTTAGCATAGTAATAGGCTTTTTATATATGTTAGGTCATTTAATCTTCTTTGTGACTATTCTCATTTTTCTAGCAAGGAAACTGCAGCTGCCCAGGGCCACACAGCTAGTAAATGTTGGCATAGGATAAAAGGCAGTGTGTGCCTGAGTCCAAAGACGATGGTTCTTTAATTTCACCTCACTGATCAGGTGAGAAGCAGTTTATTATAAAATCTTGGAGAAACAGGTGCACCCTCATGGTCTAGTGGAGAAGGCCACCAGACATAGTCCACACACATCCCAAGGACTGAGGTTTGAGACCCGCAGCCAGGGGAAACAAGCAAGATGAACAACGAAATAAAGTAAATAATGTTTCTTCCTTCTCCCTCTAAAAAAGATGTAGAATCTTACCTCAAAATCTAGGAGACTATCTCTCACATTATCAGACTGGGTCTGGGAAGTCAAGGACATGAAGTGAAGTGGCACTCTTGCTAAAAGATTTACAGACTCAGACCCAAAATGTGTTCTTCCTTTCCCAGGGCGCTGTGCCCTGCTGGCTCAGAGACCCAAATGCCAAGGGAGGGATGTCCTGCTGGCCGATTACATGGCTCTATTCGCGGTCCCCACAGATACACACAGGGCTGCAGGCCCGCAGTAAGACCTCCTCCTCACTTCTCCACATTACTTGATATTTCAAAGGGCATGTGCTGGATTTAACTGGGCCTGGATTTAACTCTCGCATCACCTGCGTGAGTTATGCAGGACAGGGGTTATGCTTCCTCAGTGTGGTGCTTCCATGATGAGCCCCCTGGGTCCCCTCAGGAAGGAAGGGTTTATTCTGTTCATGTTCCTAATTACCGGCCCTCTGAAGTATCTCTATTGCTGAAGACAGCTGTCACTCAAGTCACACACCTCCCAGAACAGCTCACGGTCAGGGTCAGACGAACACACCGTCAGATGCACGCAGTTTGATCTCACCCTCATCCCCTGAAATCCAGAAAGAGAAGCAGATGGAGTCATTGGAGTCCTCGCTTCTGTTTCCTCTTTTGCCGCTCCCAGGCTGTGTGACCTCAGTTTCCCCAGCCGTGTCACAGGGGTTTAGCACAGATCATCTCCTGACAGAACCCCTGCAAGAAATGTGAATGGATTTCACAACTCCCACACTTTCCAGGCAGCCCCGCCAACCCCTGACTTTGTAGTTGGGATTGGGCATGTGTCCTAGGACCCCTTTGCTCTAGCTGGCAAGATGAAGGTGCTAGGGCCCGGGAGACAGGGTGCTGCTCTGTGTGAAGTCTGCATGCATTTGTACCTGTGAATGCAGGACTTGGGCTTGGATATGTGATGTGACGAGACTCCAAGTGTCAGACGGCAGACCCCCTACCCACCCTGCCCGCTGCCCCTCTCTGGGGCAGCCTTCACACTGAGACAAACAGGCCCCAGCTCATGGTGCTCTGTCGGCCTGCAGAATCGAGGCTGCCCTGATCCTCGGTGCCCAGGGCCTGACCTGTGTCCTCACCATGCTGGCCCCGAACTTCCTTGTCACATTAAGGGCTTATGATCCCTCTCTCTCCAACATCCCCCTTTCCTCCAAGCCCGTGGGGCACTAGCTATCTGACCTTTAGCCCTCAGCTTGTGTTTTATAGCTTGAGCACTACAAACAGATTAGAGAATTGGACATGGTTGGCAGTACCCCAAAAGCCCATATTGCGAACTGACCGTGCAAAACGATCAGTCTGCTAGCAGAACATCTGTGAGCTGTACAAGCGGACACGCCAGGCCTTGGCAGGGCAGAGGCGGCCCTTCCGCTGGTCTCATGGGCTCCCAGTAGCCTTTGACTCTACAGGCACAAATAAAGACGTGGGCATGAATGAACCCTCCCCAGTGCTTGACCTCTAGGCGATCGCATTGACTCCTACAAGACCTGGGGTGCAGGTTCCATGTCCCTGGGACATGGATTTGGGATGCTACAAAGGGCAGGGGCACCTGTCAGTTGGTGGGGGGGACCTGGGGGAAAAGGCTGTGTCCCCTCAAACCAGGGCAGTCTGAGGACAGGGCCGTGTCCCCTCTCAGGCTGGGCCTCTCTGAAGCCGGGCAGGATGCTGGGTATGAGGTGCTCTGCTGAAGTCTGACGGACAGGACTCCTGTGGAGGGCAGTGGAGATGAGGAGATGGGCTTTGAACACATCCGTGTACACGGTGTTATGAAAGGGGACAATGGGCCCCACGTGTTGTCTGACAAAGAGGCCTAAGACACGGCTGATGATAGTACTGTTAAACAGACGTTTTAGCCTATCTCCTCCGTGGAAACTGAACCCTTCTGTTTGATTCCACTGAAAACAGTCATTGGGTTCTGGATCTGACACCCTGCCTTTCTCCCACAATTCCCATCGCCATGCAGGCTCCCCTGAGTCCACACAGCCCCACGGTCATGGTCCTCAAACAGCCTGGACACAAATCACTTGGCAGGCAAAGGCCCAGGCGCCTCGGAACTTACTATCCTATCCAGTCTGCTTCCGGCCTCTCTCCTCTGAACTCAGAGATTATCTTCTAAACGCCTTGGCATCTTTACCCTGTATCTCCCTCGTGTGTGTCCTCTCCACCATGGCTCATCCTTCCCGCAGATCTGAAAGTTTCTTCCGCTGCCAGAAACTGGCAGGTGCGTCTAGTCGTGAAGCTACAGGAGGCAGTGAGCCCCTGAATCTGGGTGTGCTCTTCGGATTCGGGCTCTGGAGGCTCTGTCTCACCTCCTAGCACTGGCCCTTCTTCACTTCCGCTCTCTTGGCTCAAAGAAGTTCATTCTGGATCCGTGTTCTGGGGCTGTTCCTCATGTTCCAAAGACCTCGCTCCTGATGACCTGCATTGAGCACGCTCGCTTTCCCGCACACCCCCAGAAATGACCTTCTAGTAACTTCTCATCCCCAGGCCCATCTTCCCTGAGCTTTTTAAATTATGCTCTTTATAGCCTTCATTTCTGGATCACTTATCATTACCTCCTGATTTATCATCTAAGTTTTAGAAAAGTCAGGGTCCTTGGGTGTTAATAGATGGTAAACCCAATAGGGAGAATAACGAAGGTCTATTCAACAAAGGTATGGGCAGGGTGGAGGGCCACTACAGCATCCTGGTACCAGCATCAGAAGATGCTGCTGCCTTCCCCCAGACCTAATGGGCTGCGGATAGAGTTTCACCAGAACCACAGACAGGCGCTGCAGGGAAGGGCTATCAGCAGGAGCTTGGCTTCCAGTAGACTTAAGCCACCAATCTCAGTGACCTGGCAAGGAGGAATGCCAGGTAACAAATAGCTCATCTCACTTTCCACCTGTTTTCTCTGCTGGTACATCCCATAAATGAACCTAATTAGAAGCCCTGGGGTAAGGCACCCTCTGAAGAAGCGTCTGCAGGTCTGCCTCTCAGGGGCAGAGTGTAGACCTGGGCACACAAAGGAAGAGATCGGGGAAGGTTTGCTTCTCCCCCTACTTTCCTCATCGCTGGCCATGGGGATAGAGAATGCGCCCTCTGACCAATCCATCCTGGCATGCTGATGGTGGCAAGACAGCCCCTGTCTGCTGAGCCCTGTGGGAGACTCCGGTGCAGAGATAAGACACCAATCCTGCTCTCCTGGAGCACAGAGCTCTCCTCCCATCACAGGCTCCAGCTGCAGGACTTGCTAAATGAGGAGGGGAAGGAAACATTAACTTATGGACTCAAACCTGCTCAACATAACCATCAAACCCAGATCAGCACTTTGCTGCATGCTTTTCCATATGCTCTTTCATTTAGTCTTCCCAGTGACGGCATAATCATCCTGCAGACCAGTAGCTCAAAGAGGAGACGTGATTTGCCTGTGAGTGCAGAGCTAGGAAGTGGCAGACTTTTCAAAACCAAAGAACTCTCTCTCTCTTCTGCTTGGCCACAGCCCCACCACCTACCAGATGTGGAGCCCACCTCACTTTCTACCTTGAATTATAGTGATGGGAGCTCATGCTCTTACCTGTCAATCCGCAGGCAGTGTAACTGCCATGCTTTGTTTGCTCCATGTGCTCAGAACACAGCACAGCATAGGTCAGTACATGAGAAGTGAACATGTTCAGCAATGAGACCTGAAATACCTCCTTGCTCTTCCGAGTCCATGTGGTGAAAACCAGGTTTGAACTTGACACGTGATTGTCTCAGGATTGCTCTTGGCACGTGAAGTCCAGACTCCCCGGTTCTTTTCAGTAATAAGACTTGCCAATTGCTGTATACACGATTCAGTGCATTGAATGGACAGGCCAGGGTGGACTGCATCTTTCAAAAGTCTGGAGATGGTTGCATACTCACTTTACAAATGAGGAAAGATGGTTCTAAGAAAATGAAGCAGGCAGCTTGAGGCTTGGCAGCTAGAAAGTGGCAGACCCAGGATTTGAACCTCTGACTTCCTTCCTGGGCCTTGGTTCTTTCAATACTACACAGCCACCCCCTGGTGGGAGTAAGACTCTTCCACTGAGATGAGAAAGGATTTCCAGTGACCCATCAGAATCATTCTTTCATCTCTCCAACCACTCACCCTCCACCCCACCGCCTCGTTCCATATGCAGGAACTCCAGGGGACAGAGTTATACTGGAGACAAAATCACAGGGAAATATCAGGAGAGAATTCTATCGAATCTCAGGAAATAAAGTGTGCAGCATGCTCCTTTCAGCTCCCCCCGTTCTTCCTGCCAGATTTTCTGGCATTCTGATCGCATACCAGTTCACTCAGTCTGTGCTCCGGAGAACAGACCCCGGGGCTGCATACATGGCTGACTCTTCAAAGGCACTGGTGTTCTCTTCCCCTGTGGGCAAATAAAAACAAAATGCTCCCGCGGAAAAACAAGTTCAATTCACATTTCATTTTACTTGAGAAAATGGGAAATGCTGGGGAGAGGCATTGAGGTCAACTTTTCCCTGAATTTTTGCACAGTCGCAGTGACCTGAACCAACCGACTCCCTAAGGCCCTGCTGATGGCCCTGCTGTCACTCGTTCTTCCCATGCCGACCCAGTGCACCCACGAGAGCATGCCTACACGTGTCCATGCACCATCTCTGATCTACCACACTCCAGAGTTATCTGAACATAACAGGCAAACGGGGGCCACTGGCTAAATCCTAGTACCTTGGCCCAGCCCCCAAACACTCGTTTCTAATCACATCTTCAAGCCTTGAGCGAGGAGCAGCCATAAAAGGTGAAGGGAAGCCATTCATTTATACTCTACAGAGTTTCCATTTTTCTGAGGTTTCCACACAATCATCTTTTACGAGCCATAGTAAAACCACATATTTATACAGTCTCTCTCCCTAAGTCCCAAACATTTTAGCAACATTATCTTATGTAACACCTGGGGTTTGAGAAACAGGGCCTGCACCACCTCTATCTGCTTATGCAAACAGTTGTGAATTTACCAGATGCATCCATTTCCCTTCAAGTGAGCAGCAAGCTTATTTGGAAGCTATCACCTCCCTGCCTGCCCCTACCCCCAAATCCCTTTCCCTCCACCTGCAGGTAATATTTGCTTCTAAAAAGAATTTCTGCCTGTGCAGTAACTTGAAGGCAATTTTTCTGATTTGTTTTGCAATTCCTGATGAATATCCTTATCTACATCTCTGTTATAGGGCAGCAGAGATCCACCTGAAACTAAATCGCGAAGTCAGTGCTTTCTCTTTGTCCCTCCCCTGCATGCTCAGAGCTGAGATCCACTGTTAATTCTTTCATCCTCTGTCTGCTGTATTCCTCGAGCTACCAGGTCAGTCCACTCATGGTACAAAGTGCTGTTTGCATCTTTTTGTTTTCTTTTCCTTCGCAAACCTGTAAATTCACCTCACTCCCATCAAGTCTCCTGTTTCAATTTATATGGCCTCATAAGTTTCGTCCATCGAAACACTGCCCGCGGCTGCCCAGCATCCATGGCAGGGGAGGCAAACTTGCAAGAGAGGGAGTGCAAACCTGTCTGCAGCCTATTTTTTGTAAGTACAGTTTGAAACACCATCATGCCCCTTTAGTGACACACTTCCTTTAGCTGCTCTGGTGAGCAGACATCAGGTGTGTTTGGAAGCAAGACTGTGTTGTTAAGGTGGGCACGCAGGAGTCGGTATGGCCTCCCTCCACTAACCTCTCCCGCCCTGCCTCTGTACGTCCTCCCCGGCCCAGCAGCATCCACCACAGACAGACAGCTCCGTTAACCAGCCTATTTCATGCCTTTCGGGTGCTATTCATGTGTTCCCTCCGCTGGAGTTCTCCTCCACACCCCGCAGCTCCTAGCAAACACCGTGAATTCAATACTCCTGTCGTTGCGCCCCACTGAACTTTTACAAACATTTCCCCTGACTCTGCTTGTATGTTTCTTCCTTTTTAGCCCCTGAATCCCTGGAAAGCAAATGTTGTATCTTCATCATTTTTATATTCCCACAATCTGATATTGTATTTGGGATATACTAGATACTCAGTGTCTGTTAAATGAAGGAATGGCTGAAACCCAACTGCTAGACCCCCAGTTTTTGATTCTCCTCACATCACTCTTTGTCTGGCTCCAGAGGGCCTAAGCCACCATATTACCATATTGATTCTGCCTCTATGTTGTCCACTCTTTTCGGGATCCAGAGTCTTCTCTTCAGAGGCAGACATTGCTGCTGCCGCTGTCCACACTCAGGTCCTCACATCCTGGGTCAGTGTGGCACTCAGTGACTTTCATGTCTACTCCTGTCGAGTGATTGATTTGGGCTCTGCGGGTGTCTCTTGCCTGACTTGTAGAGTCCAGTCCCAGATTCCGGGCTGTGCCATTTTCTAGGTGAGTTTTCCATAAAATGCAAGGGATTCAATGTACTTCTCTGGCTGATGTGACTCTGATAGATACACATTTATTCATTGATTCAACAAATATTTATTAATTATTCATTTTGTACCAGATAGTGAACAAGGAAATAAAGGAAAAAGAAAAGAAAGCCAAGTCCCTGCCCTCATGGGACTGACTTTCTTATTGAGGAGATAGACAATAAGTAAGACAAATATAGTACTTAGAAGGTAAGAGGGGCTAGGAGACAGATAAAGCAGGGAATGTAATGCTATTAGATGGCAATTTATTGAAAAGGTCTTTCCATCTGGATCTGAAAAGTCATTGTTTATAACTCAGACTAGTCCTCCCTGTGATGCTTTATGATGTTAGCAGGTAAGGGTCAGCCTTTAATAAAAACACCAGTTGCCTGATCAAGGGAACGAGCAAGGGAAGAAGGGAAGGCATGCTTCATCATTCCTTAGGAAATCCTTTCTGAACATTTCTAATGCCATCCAGGATAGCCATCCTTGTTCATCCTTGTTCTTCTAGGAGGATTAACTTGATAGAAGGAGAAAATAAATGTTGAGAGACTCATCTAAGCATCTGGGCTGATTCAAGGATGCAGCTGCAAAACTCAATGAGATTGCCATTTCATGGGAAAATTTGGGGACTAATCCAAATTTCTTCCAGTGGAGATGGGGATTTTACTAACCCTTTCTCAACACTATAGTTACAGGGAGAATTCTAGATATGGCAGATGGCAGCTGGTAGTAAAGTATAAGAATAAGAGGGATCCAACAAGTTTCTGGATCCATTTCTCCTATCCACTCCTTCCCTTTCTAGCTTGACACATACGACTTCTTCAGCGTGTGCCTGGCCTTACAACCTGGGTACATCCTTCACTCACCTGTCATTTGAACTGTAGAGGTCAGGTTGGAAGAATCCAGTCTGACCCTACTCCTTCATTCCCTCAAAAAGTAATTGCTCCTAATTAAAACAACAACGAGGTATCACCTTAACCTGAAAGACTGGCTATTATCCAAAAGTCTGGAAACAACAAATGCTGGTGAGGATGTGGAGAAAAGGGAACACTTTTGCACTGTTGGTGGGAGTGCAAATTGTGTAACCCCTGTGGAAAACACTTTGGAGATTCTACAAAAAACTGAAAATGAAAAATACCATATGATCCCATCATTCCACTTCTGGGCATCTACCCAAAAGATTCAAAAACACTCATTCTCAGAGACGTCTGCACCCCATGTTTATTACAGCCCTATTCACAAGAATTAAGAACTGGAAACTGTCTAAGTTCCCAACATCAGATGAATGTATAAAGAAGATGTGGTACATATATATACAGTGGAATACTATACAGCCGCAGCCCTTAGAAGAGATGAAACTGTCATTTGAATCAACATGGGTGGAACTAGAGGGGATTATGTTAAGTGAAACAAGTCAAAAGAAGAAAAACAGATACCAGATGACCTCACTCACAGGTGGAATGTGTATAGACAAAACAAAGGAACAGAGGAAATGAAACCAACCCTTGGACACTTGCAACAGAACTGAGGTCACCAGAAGGGAATGGGGCGGGCACAGGAAAATGGTGGTGGAGCCCACTGGACAATGGGGAAGAACACTTGGTGATTTGGTGGAGGGCAGGGTGTGTTGACATATATCTAAGAAAATGGGGAACCTATACATAGGAAATTATTTTAATGTGTAGAAAAATTACTACAATAAAAAAAGTAATCGCTCCTGACTGAGTCCCAGACCCTTTAGTCCTCCAGACTCAGAACACGCAGGAGAGGAAAGGCGCATATATGAACCAGTAGGACTTGACATGCTGAGGCAGCTACATAAATTGGAAAGAACCAGACAAACTCAAGGTCAAATCCAAGCTCTGAGATCTCTGCCTCTATGACCTTGGGAAAGGCTTCTCTCAATTTTCTGCTATGTACTACTAAAGGATACTTTTATTAAAAATGTCAAATGATCACTCCTAAATAAATATAAAATGACTACACGTCAAAGGTTTCACTTAACTATAATGAAGGAACTATACTGAATAGGGAAACCAGTTGAAGAAGTCAAAGAACACAGGTGCAGGCAAAGAACACGAGTGCAGGAATGCTGAAGCAAAGATGCACAGAGCTCCAAGCAGGCCCAAACCCACTGGGTAATGATCAGTTGTATCTCCAGCAAGCATACTTCATTTGTGTTTCTAAGGAGAAGGATTATTCGAATTACTGTTGGGTTTTCTAGGACATACGGAGTTGCAAATAGCTCCAAGACAATGAGATGCACAGGCCCTAACAAAATCAGATAACTAAGGAGAATAGCAATGGTAATCTTTTTGTCATTGTTTCCCCACTCCCCGACCCCCTTCAGAATCTTTTACAAGTTTTCCTAACTGAAATATTGGTACATTATATTCAAAACACCCAATACAGTTCTTGGCTCATCTGGACATCCAATATCTGGAAATTCCTTCCCCAGGGTTTCAGTCTAATAAAATCTCCCCCTTTGTGTTTCAGATAAAGACTCTAGAGAAATGTGTAACAAGGACTCCAGGACTCAGAGGTGAGACTTGTCACATGTAGGCAGGAAAATCTTCTTACTCTTAGTTAAGGGATCTAGTCATCTCAGACCCTAGCTCTTCCCAGGTAGCACTTATCTCAGAGAAAATCAAATAGCCCCAACATTCAGATCCTATTCCTCCGTCATTTTACGCACACACATTATGTCATTCCTGTGTCTCATTTATTACAACTCCCTGAGGTTAGTCAGTATTCCCATTTATCCAGTAATCTTTCCCATTTTATCGAAGAGGAAAAAGGTTCAGAGAGATTAAATAACTGGACTAAAGTTGCATAACTAGTAAATGGAAGAGCCAATATTGAACACAATTCCATTTTCAGAAAACTTTGAGAAGATTTATACCCAAGGGCCTACTCTCTCCTCGAAGCCCAAGTTCATTACTCTCTCTCTCCATGCTTTTAGAAGGAGATACATCAAACTCAGCTTTTCTTGAACGGACAGGTTTAAGTAAGTAATAAGTTTTATATTGCAGAGTATTAATCTATTACAACTTTATCAGCCTGTGATATAATGGTCTGTATAAATTCATAGCCCCTCTCCAAGCCACACCCACAAGTATATCATAAATGCTGGGTGCCCCAGGAAGCAGTGTCCCCAGAAGACACAGGCACATCCCCAGGGGACATTCCTATTCCATGGCTGCTGAAGGAACATGGGTCCTGCCCTCTAGACAGAACCCACCCTAGGCAAAAGGCAAAGCAGGAAGATTTGCCTGCAGTGACTACCGTGTCCATCCCCAGCAGGCCCCCCACTTTCTCCTTCAATGTCTTCCTCCTCCAGGGATCCTGATGGTGACCTTCCCTCTATCACTTAGAACAGAGCATCTAGACTCAAAAGAAACTTCCAAGCATAGCCTAACAAGGGTCTATGCTTTCCCTCTTTCCTCCCTTCAGCTAGAGTCTGTTAGCACATTAGCTGGATAATGTTACTTCTCTGCTCAGAAAAAGCCAATGACTTCCTGTTGCAAATGGATATTTTTGGAAAAGACCATGCCAGACAATTTAGCATGCAGAATGTGCACTGGGGAATGCCTTTGGGACTGACACCCTTGGTGAGGGGAAGAAGCAAGATGAAGAGAAAGAAGATGTTAAGGTACAATCAGGTTCAACCAATGATAGCTCTCGCCATCCTCACAGGATTCTGGACAATTCCCTTTAGAGATGCTCCACGTTGCTCCAGCATTCCCCAACCACTTCAGCCCCTACGATCACAGGAAAGGCAGACAGACCCAAGGGACTTCCCTCTGTTGGTCCCCTTCCTTCTCATTACCTCAGAGCTGTATCACACCGACAGACAGGACAATGTGGCTGTTGTCTCATTAATTCTCTGATATCATGTTTCCATGTCAATTAAAGGCTTCCATAGTCCTGTCCCACAGCTTGAGGAACAATATTAGTTCTATGTATTAAGAGGAAAGTAATTAAATATTTGTTCTGGGGTAATGGTATATAAATTGCATGACAATTGAGCTGGTGATGTAATTAGTGAATCTTAATTAGAGGCCCTTTTACAATCAATGTTTAATTTACTAACAACTGTTTTTGGCTTAAGAACAAATTAAACGCTTGTCATTGGCCTTCCCCATTACACCCATTACAGGCAGAGTCAGCCCCCTTTCCGGCTGGCTGCAGGAGGACTTCTCTGATGCCAGCTGTTTATATGATCTCCAGGAACTGTTGTACTTTCTCAGCTTTATTATTTTATTATTTGGAAAGAACAGTACTGCTAACACCTATTGAGCATCTACTAGGCATTAGCCTTACATGTTTGCGAGGGTTGGTGACTCATTCGTGGGTAACTCATTTAGTCCCAACCAGAACTTCTAATGAGGTGCTGTTGTCACTACCACCTTTCTAAAAGAAGAAATTGAAACGCACATTCACTTGTCCAGTGTCACAGAGAATAAGGACTTTGGTTCCAAAGTTCATCCTATTCTCAGGGAAGCCCTACCGTCTCATGATTTCTAGCTTCTCTGCTAGCTCGAAAGGCTCACATGCCCATTCCACCAGACATCCAGATCCCCCCATGCCATTGTCGTCGCTCCCTGGCACAGAGCCCTTTGTACAGTTGACTTCTGAGCTTGGCCCTTTTCTGACTTGTTCTGACTCTTGTAACATTCTGCCCCACCAACTCCCAAAGCCACCCTGGATCAGTCAGGATGAGAGAGATTTGGCTGTGTTAGCAGCCCCAGCATCTAAATAACTCACCACAGTAAAGCGCTGTCTCTGATTTATTCATGGGACTCGTAAACAAATGTTTCACCCTGCGTTTGGGCCTTGCAACCGTCCACCTGGGGCTGCCCTATGTCATCTTCACTCTAGGAGCCAGGCTAATAGAGAAGTCCAACAGCATCAGATTGGTGATAAAGGAAATGAGAAAAGGGAAATGGAAATCTAGTCCTTAAAGCTTCTGCTGAGAAGTAACACACAAAACTCTGGCTCACATTCTATGGTTAAAGCTAGTCACATGGAGCCCCTAGATCTCAAGAGAGAGGAGGAACAACCCAAGTCACGTAACCAAGTCTGTCAGTGGGGCTGGAGGAGTATCATTTTCCCACTGAGGGAATGGAAGACAATATCTTCAGCCACAACAGACTCCCCTATGCCTTGCCTCTGCTTTCTGCCTCAAGCCAAGTCATCACTCTGCCACTGGACTCCTGAGTGATGCTCCTGGGCATAAAATTCCTTCCTTTTCTTGGAATGATCTGGAAAAGGTTGGGAACAGCCCATTCATGAACCTGAAGTCCGGAAAACAGGCACTCATAACACTTGTAACATCCTGCCCACCTGCTTCCAAAGCCATCCTGGATCAGTCAAGATGAGCAAGATTAGGCTGTTCTAATAATTTTCAGCATCACCCTATATGATTATTCTGTTCTCTTATTTTTCTGCCTCCTTCCTGCCCCCAAATTCCTGCCAGCACCCTGAATCATCAAGGCTGGGAAAATGGGAAAATTCCGTCAGTTCTTTCATCATCTTGTAAGGATCATAGCAGTTCTTACAGTCCCTGGGGAGTGGACTCTGAAATATCAGGAATTTCAGAGGGGAGCACCTGTGAGGATGATCAGCCTCTCTCCTGATGGCAAGGCTGGTCTCTCACATAAAAGTAGCAAACTCACTCTACTGCAATGGCTACCTCACCTCTATTTCCCTTTCTGTCAACCAGAGTGAGGATGGGAAGGAATAAAGATAAGAGGTCAGAGAACTTGCCACCTGTTTTTCAGCTATTCCCTTCAAGGCTAACCCCAGCCAGGTACCCCCACATTCCTCCTCTCCTTTTAGTTTCTTTTCTTTCATGCAACCTGGCTCTTCCTTCCTGTTTCTTTTCATCTTCATTTTGACTTCCTTATCCTCACCTCTGATTTCCTTTGTTTCATCCCCCATATCTGCCCTGATACACCTCCACTTACCCTCCCTGTGCCCCACAACCTGTCTTTCCTGGCAAAGGGCAGGGCCTTCAGTCCTTGTCCCAGCTTTGCCACTTGCTTGCAGCGTGATGTTGACAGAATCACCAGGGGAAATTCTAGAGTCTATCTTATCCCCTGATGAACCCAGTATCCAGCCTGGCACATAGTTGGCATTCAATCATTGTGTCTAGCATAAATGAATATCTTCATGAATGGATGGATGGAGCTTCCCAGCAAGCCTCCTCCCAGCTCTGGGGTTCCATGATTCTATATGATTGTATAAAATTCACACTTCCAGACTGTCTTTTGGGACTAACAGGGCAGAGATAACAACTCAAATAGCAGTAAATGGGCAAGGCATTTTCTACCTAACCGACAAACTAAATGTAGATAAATCACTAGGACCAGATGGCACTCACCCGAGAGCAGTGAAGGAATTCAAGGGTGAAATTGGGGAATTGTTGGCCAAAATGTGTTAGTGCTCATGACAAAGATAATATGGTGCCAGCAAGCTAGAGCGGGCAGCCTTTCCTGGAGGGAGGACCCCTGAAACTGTTGCCAGTGAGACTGGTGAGTTATCCAAATATAGACTAAAGAGTAGCAAAAGCTGCAAGCCAGTGAGGAAGGCTACTTGATTCTGTAAGAGGGAAGCATGCCAGGCTAAATTGTCTGGAATTATGTGTGGATAAATATATAGATAGTGGCAAAGGGGAGTCAAGGGTGGAAATGAATCTCAGCTCTCAGAACCATATGCTAACTCACAAATGGAAAGCAATTTGAGTTATCCAAGATCAGCCGTATTAGAAAAATGTTTGATTTCAGACAGGACTGTACAGAATTAAGAATAATTTATTAATTGCAAAGTCTGTTTCAACTTCTCAGAAGTGCTCTGAAAAGTCCATCTTTACAACCAGCATGTGAAACTGCTAGAAAATATTGTATTCATTGTCATTTGAGAAATGATGTGGAAGAAATAAATGACTTACTTGCCCACAGTCAATAAATAGGAGTCTTAAAAGAAGAATGTTGGTTTCCCATCTCCCAATTATGTGTTTTCTTTTAAATAAGACATTTAAACACGCTTGATAGCTACAGATGATTTTATTAAACATTTTTATTTATCACAAAGACACCAAAGTATCGCTTATCCATTACTTAATTCTACGTAACACATAACCTCAAAAACTTTGTGAAATACAGCAATCAGTATTTATTTTATGCACCTGTGGATAGGCCCCTTTGTCCACGTGTCGGGGAGTCAGTTGGAGGCTAGCTCATCTAGGCTAAGCTCAGCTGGTTCAGTTCTGCTCTGCTCCATGCGTTGTCGCTTCTCCTCCTTCTAGAACCAGCAGGCATCCTGAATATGCCCTCAAAGGCATAAGGACCTGTGGAAATACAAAAACCTTCTTGGGGCCTAGGCCTGAAGCTGACACACCATCAATTCTGATTTTTTTTTTTTTTTTATGCCAAAACAAACCACATCCGTGAATTCCAGAGTCAAGGGGTGACTCAGATCATCTTCTCCATGGAGGGAGGTCACTGAAAGATTACATGGCCTCAGGGCCATTACTACAATCAACCCCAGAGGGCCATTGCATTGTCATCAGCTGGTTAATGACATTGGCAAGAGTTCAATGCCAAGCAGAGGCATACTCCACAGGATGTGTGCACTTGTCTGGATGGATAGGGACAGAAATTTTAGTGTGGATGTTTGGGCTAGGATTAGTGCAGCTGAAGGTGATGGAACAATCCTAAATAACTGGCTTAATCAAGATGAAATCTTAGTTGACTATCAGTAATCTCTGAAGTGAGCATTCTAGGCTGTTTTCAGCTCTCTGTCCTACCCTCCCTAGGGTGAGGAATACCGATATAGAATGACTCACATCTCCATAAATTTGCTTGCCATTTAAAACAACCAAATCAGCAAGAAAATGATTCTGTCTCATTGTCATCTTCCAAATCTCACACAAGTACCTCTAGTGTGTGTGTGGCGGGTGTCGGGGATGGGGAGGTCAGTAACTAATTTGCATGCAGAATTCTAAATGCAAGGGAGTCTGGGAGAAGTTGCTTTAAAATTTCTAGACTTTGCAGTAAAGGAACATATTCGAAGTTGAGAACAAATGCTGAGGACCACTTATCTGTATGTATCGTACTTTATAAAAAAAAAAAAGGAGAGGATATTCTAAAAGGAGGAACAGGTGTTTTCAAAAGATGGAGTTACAAGAGTATCAGAGTGCCATAGGCTGATTGTGTGTGTTGCCTCCACATTCCTATGTAGAACTCTACTCCCCAAAGAAAATGGCATTCGGAGGTGGGGACTGTGGGAGGTGACTGGGTCATGAGAATGGAGCCCCCAGGAACAGGATTAGTGCCCTTATAAAAGAGAGCCCACGGAGCTCCTTTGCCCCCTCTGCCCCATGGGGTTACAATGAGAAGTTGGCCATCCCTGAGCCATGACATCCTCACCAGAAACCAAATAAGCTGGCACCTTGATCTATCTTCAACTTCCCAGTCTCCAAAACTGTGAGAAATGTGTGTTGTGTATGGTATTTTGTTAGAGCAACCCAAGTGGACTTAGAGACACAGGTTCGAAGAACGGTGCCTCTGTGGCAAGGCTGTAAATTGCCAAGAGTTCAGACAACTGCCCCCCCCCCCTTCCCCTCTCCTCTCCTCTCCACACCAACCTCATTGAACTTTGTCCCTTTGAGAAGCCGGGAGAATGCAGATTTCTTCTGAGCAGGTCACCGTCCTACTCTGGGAGAGATCCAGTAGGATGAGGGAGCTGGAGAACAAATGTGCAGCGAGTCACCACCGTCTTCTCCCCTCCCCACCCATGTGGGCTCTCTGCACTTCAGAGAGGAGCAAATAAATATGGAGGCACATACATTATTAAGTGTAATTACATTGTTACTTATAGGTTCAATTAACTACTCTGGACATTTTTATAATGTAATTTGAGGTGTGATGTGTGCAGTAACAGCATTAACCTTTAATCATAGTTCTTTTCCTTCGAAATGCCGTAATGACCCTATTAATTAGTAATGAAATGATTAAATAGGAATAGAAGTCATCAGATCCTGATTCCTCTCACTGTCTTCTCCCTATATTTAAATGTGGCCTTCCGACCTTCCTCCCCAAAGAAAACATATCTCAGGACGTGGGTGTGTGTGTGGGGGAGAAGTTGGATCTTCTGTAGCCTCTCTTCTCCCCAGAACCACAAGATAGCAAATGGATAAGATGAGCATTGAGTAATCAGGGTTCAACCTTGGGATCTTTATTTGCTCCTTTGGTTATTGGTAACTATCCCTTCTGGGTTGGATTTGGAGACTTGGCATGACATGAGTTGTCCAGTTACGAGCAGCAGTGGGACCTTGTCGAAATCACCTCAGTCCTGGCCATTCCCTCTCCTCATCTGCTGCCACCTCCCAAAGCCTCTTGGAACCTCAAAGGTTTTCAGAAAGCCCATTTGCCAGCCATCCCCTGGGATGTGCTTCCATACGCTCCAATCACCCAGCCATTTGTCCCTGTGGCTCCATCCTGTTCAATGGTTCCCATCATGTGTGAAGAGTCATGGGGAGTGCAGAGGGCAATGAAGTCCAATATCACTGCTCTTGGGGAACCCTGTCAAACTCGGTCATAAAATGTGCTGCTGTGATGGTTTAAAATAACTCATTCAAGAACAGAACACTGTCTTGGGCAAACTCAGAAGAAGAGCAATCAAGCCATGGTGTCATGAAGGGCTTCCTGGAGAAGGTGACCCCCCAAGCTGAGTCTTTTAGGATAGATGAGGCTAACAAATGAAGAAATAGGCAGGGGCAAGTGTTCCAAGCATTGGGTGTATCATGAGGAGGGGTACAGAGTGTGAAACAGCCTCTGGTTGTGTCTCTATCATCACAATGCCCCATTATACTGCCGTATACCACAGAGCTCATATATTCAGGGAAATTGTCCCAGACTCTGAGCACTTGGTCCCTTGCCACAGTCCCTGACTCGTGGGTCTGGCTTTGATTTAGCAACTCATTCCAGCCCTGTGGACTCAGTTCCTGTTTCGGGATCTCTGCTCAGAAACTTGTGGGTTTTGGTGTCTCCCACCAGGGTTCCCTACATCAGCTTTCTCTGCTCCTGGTCCCCTGGTGTGCTATTCCTACTCCAGCCTTCTTCTCTTGAGTGCCACTACAGGCTCAAGTGCATCAGTCATCCCAGTCAGATGTCTAATTTTAAGAGACAATTAAGACCACAGCACACACACATACATTTGCTCTGAGGCTGTCCAGGAACCCAGCTACCCTCATCCTCACCCTGCACCTATCACAAACCCTTAGCTGGGCATACACCTTCCTCTCAATCCTGAAGAAGTGAGCAGATTTGCAGAATGCTTCTGGTTTCAATTAAAGTACAAGTTCAGCTGCCTTAACTGAGGGACTGAATAATGACGACTCAAACAATATTGAAGTTGATTTTTCTCTCAACAGAGGTCTCGACAGAGTGGCCTAGAACTGGCAAGTCGGTTTCATAATCATTAGCAGTTCAGATTCCTTTTATCTTCTTCCACTGCCAACTTCAATATGAAGTTCCCATCTTCTGGTTCAAGATGGCAGCCCCAGCCCCTGCCCTCCCAGGTGCTCAGAGCAATTCCTTTTAAGGGCATAATTTATAATTTGCTCGAATCACTTCTACTCACAGACCCCACGTCAGCACTTAGTGTAAGATGCACGGATGTCTGGTAAATGTGTTCCAGCAATATTTTGTACCCAACTGTACATTTTGCATTAAAAAGGCAGAATGAGTTTGGTAGTCATAAAGCAAGCTTTGCCATGATCTTTGTAAATCTTCAGCTGTAGACCTCCCTGGGATTATCAAAATGTCAGGAGACCTGTTAATCGTCTTCCTCAAGCCTATAACCTCTCAGCCTCTCTTCCCCTGTTTAGTTGTTCATTTATTCAAAATGTCTTGAGCAGCTCCTAATGGTAGGCCCTGGGGCTTGTAAATGATTATGTTACTTGTTGGTAAAGGAGACAAATTATGGATATAACTAATTGCAATACTTGTTTGAAAATGAGAAGCTTCCTAAAAGGGCACAGATGAAGGGCTATAGAAGTTCAAAGAGGGAGTGTTCTTTCTGTAAGGATGGGGACAGACTTCTAGGAAGCAGTGATGCTTGAGCTAGACCTTGAAGGTCTAGCATGATTTTCAGATCATACATTGGGGTTGGTGAAATTTTATTATTCTTGACAGAGCTTTTAGGGAGACTGCATAGAGCTCATGTGTTATTTGTAGTTGAGAAACCAGACACAAAAGAGAGACGAGAGGGAGTTTCCCACCTGGTTCTGGTGCTCATGGCAAAGCTGTTTCCTACTGGAGGAGCTTGAAAGAATTATAGGACTCAGGCTATACCCTGTGCTAAACTCGCTGGGAATTTAGGCACAGGCCCTGACCTCAAGGTGTTTATAATCTCTTTAGGGTTCAGAATGGCAGCTGACAATTGTCTGCCTCAGTAATTGCTAGCTACTTTACTCATTATTGTTAAGAAGGAGAAAATACAGAGAACTTCAGGAAGGGAAGAGATCCTTGTGGATTGCTGTGATCAGGGGGATGGGTGGGCCTTAAGGATGGGTGGGGTTTTGAAAGGTATTAAAGGAGTGCCTGAGGGATTCCAGGGGAAAGACTGTTGGACTGAGGGATACTGTAGCTCCAGAAGGCAAAGAGACCCAGTTTAGCTCCCTCAAGAGCAGACTGAAAAAGAATTTGTGTGCAGGTAGTTGACATGAGAAGTGATCCCAGAGAAAGCAAGCAAAGGGCCTGGGGCTGGGTGTGTGACTCAGGAAGGAGGGAGAAGCAGCTAAGGATGTGTTGCTCATTGCTCTGCTACAAATGCCCTTCCCACCAGGACCTTCAGGCCTGTACCTGCAACCTCAGACCTGTAGAGTGGGTAACACAAGGGGGAAGCCCTTGGCTCCCAAGGCCATGACTCAAGAGGGTCAACTCTCCTTTATTTTCCAGGTATACTTGTGAGACAGCCTAATGTGTCCCTGCAGGTGTCCCATACCTGGGCATCTGAAAAGTCCCAGAGTGGGAATCTAAGGTGCGCAGTGCAGGCTAAAATGAGGTGCTCTCAGAGATGCTCTTAGCCTGTGGGCAGCAGCACTACAGTGGGCGTTGGACTAGGAACAGGGGGAGGCTTGGGAACAGGATGGAAGGTGATGCGTGAGAGATGTCCAGTTCATGAAGTTCAAGGGATTCGTGTGTCTGCCATCGTGAAGGCATCTCGTGTCCGTAGATCTGGGAAGGTAACTCTTCATGTGCAGATAGTGGGAGCAGGAAAAGAGGAGAAGGGTAAGATGAGAGGGGAGGCAGAGCTATGCATGATGTGCTGTCTCCCCATTATAAGAAAGTATCTCCAATAAGGGGGCTTTTATTCGTGGCTACAGAAGTGGGAAGAGAGAAATTCTGTGGGGAGAGATAGTGTTCAGAATGCAGAAGGGCTCCAAGCAGAGGAGTTCCAAGGGGCCAGAGGAAACAGGACTAGAGTTCAAAGCCAGGAAAGAAGACTGAAAGTGGGTGCACGTGTAGGGTTCCTTCACAGGAAGCTAGGACCGGTCTCCTTTCCAGGACTCAGCTTCCTCTTCTAAGAGAGGTTGGACCTATGCTTGCTCGTGTTCTTTCTTTATAATTTTTGACATCAATTCTTGGTGTTCCTGGAGCTGATATAATCAGGAGGTGTAAGCCTTGGACAGCATTCAGGAGCTATATGTCTTGAACAAATCTTTACGTGAAATTATATCAATATGATGTGTAGGTGGCAGGGAACAGTCCACTTGGCAGGAATAATATATTTTGCAAAGCTTGGCGTTGGAGGAAGAGAATGACAAGTTATTAAGCTCTAACAATGACTACACACTTTTCTAAGCCCTTTACATGAGTTAATTTACTTAATCCTTGCAATAATTCCATGAAGAGATGCATCTAGGAGAAGGTGGGCCTGTGGGGAAGACAGTGTGGAAGAGTAAAGAGAATTGAATTTTTCTCTTGACTGGGACACCAGATGGTCAACTCATTTCTTACCTCTGGGTCTGTTTCCTAATGTGCAAAATGCAGATGGGTGCAATCATTGTGTAGATTAGAAATCCTATTCAGGAAGACATTTTCCAGGGTATTTGGTCCATAATAAGGGCTTGGTTAGTGGTATCTAAGAGACAGATTTAGAATGCACAAATACTGAAAGCTCCAGGACCTTTGAATTTTATTAGTAAGAGGAAGACATGTTTAAAATCAGTACCATCCCAAACTCTAAAATCTATGATTTGCCCACATTTTAGTTATCAAAGAAGTATTTGCAGGTCCTGTGTTACTCTAGGTTCAAGGAATGCAAACATGAGCCAGGCAGACTAGTCCTTGATCCTCCAGAATGTTGTCCTTGAAGGAAGAATCATTCACAAAATGGCTCATAGGTAGATCATTATAAACTAATAAGTGTTATGAAAGAAAAATAGAGGAGCCAGGGGAGCGGATCTAGGGAGATCTCATCTGGTCTGGTATAAATGGGAGCATTGCTTAGAGGAAAGATAAGGGGTCTGAGACATGAAGGATGAATTGGAGAAGCCAGGTGAAGGGATGTGGGAGAGAGAGCATTCCCAGGAGCAGAGTGAAGTTAGGCTTTTACCTCCACCTAGGGTGGAATTGGAGTGAGGACATGAGTGGAAGTCAGATTCTTGGCCTTAAGTTTGAGAGCCATTGAATGTGTTTAAGTAGCTGGGAGAAGTACCACTGTTTTTTAAATGTCACTTGGGTTTGAATGAGGAGAAAGATTAAAAAGAGACATTGAGGGCACAAGTACAGAAATATTTGCAAGGCTTTAGGCAAGACACAATTATGCCAGAGAGCTTATTTTTGCCTCTCCTGATTCACTCTTATTCCTACTCTGCACCCTATTTGTCTATGAACTCCAGTTCCCTCTGGCTTCCATCAGGAAGGAGAGTAAGAGAGGAGAGTTTTTAATCCCTTACCCCAGTTGGTGTTGACAGGCTATGCCTCCTGTTCCCTTAACCTCAGATTGCAACTCAGGACCACAACTTTGTACCTTGAAAATCATCCCTTTGTTAACCTCCCAGCAAACCTCTTAACACACTTTCAACAGTTTGAGTTTGTCATCTGTGTTCTACCAGAAGACTGATTGATCATGATGGAGACTTGAACTCAGATGGTAACCACGGATGGTATTATCTTTTCAAACAAAACAATATCAAAAACAATAAAACTAAACAGGGTCAAATGTTAAGTACACAGGACTTGGGCATAAAAGATAAATTTGAACCTTACCTCTGACTCTGGTATACTATATAAACTTAGGCACATTCCTTAGCTTCAGCTTTCTCATCTATAAAGTGGGGATAATAAAATCTACATCATAGGCTTATCTTAAATAAGATACTATATGCCAAGTTCATGAATAGACTCCACAGAACAATAACCACTAAAGAAATTGAAGAAGTAATAAAAAATCTCTCTGAAAATAAAAGTCCAGGACCAAATGGGTTTTCCAATGAGTTTAATCAAACCTTCAGAGAAGAATCGATACCTATTCTATCCAAACTTTTCCAAAATATTGAAGAACAGGGACTATACCAAATACTCTCGACAAGGCCAACATCACACTGATACCAAGAGTTGGCAGAGACATGATCAAGAAAGAAAATATAGACCAATTATCTCTAATGATCATAGATGAATAGGTCTAATAGACCTGTTTTTAAGTGGTGTTTCTTTACATTTTATATAGCATCTTTAAGTATTTTTGTAGAACGGGTTTTGTGGTAATAAATTCCTTTAACTTTTGCTTATTGGAAAAGCTTTTTATCATTCCTTCAGTTCTGAATGATAAACTTGCAGGGTATAGTCTCCTAGGTTTAAAATTCTTTTCTTTCAGTCTTTTGAATATGTCATGCCCTTCCCTCCTGGCCTGCAGAGTTTCAGTTGAGAAATCCACTGACAATCTCATAAGGACTCATATTTCTCTGGATGCTTGTAAGATTCTTTCTTGTATTTTTGACATTTTGATGACAATATGTCTTGGTATAGGTCTGCTTGGGTTTCTTTTATTAGGGACTCTGAGCTTCCTGGGTCTCAGGCTTGCTTCATTCTTCAAGATGGGGAAATTGTCAGCTATTATTTCTTCAGATACAGTTTCTGCCCCATTTTCCCTCTCTTCCTCCTGGGACCCCTGTGACACGAATGTGGTGTTTGTTCTAGTTGTTTAATGTCATCTCATAGGTCTCAGATGCTGTCTTCATTACTTTACGTTCTTTTATCTCTTTGCTGGTTTGCTTGAGTGCATTCCTCTGCGCTGTCTTCTAGCTCACTGATGCTATTGGAGGATTCATCCATTCTACTCTCGAGTCCTCTATTGAATTCTTTAGGTCAGCTATTGTGTTCTTCATTTCTGTGACATCTTTTATGAACTGCTTCATTTCTACTACTCTTTTTGTTGTTCTCTTTCTTTCTCTATTTCTTGATTTCCATGGGTATGTTTATCACTGTCGCCCTAAAATCATCCTCAGGTAGTTTACAAACATCTGTCATGTTCCTATTTTCCCCTGGGATTTTGATTGGGTCCATTTCACATATATTTCAGTGTCTTTGCTCTGTTTGGCATTCTGTTTGTTTCTGTGGATTAGGTTTCCCTGCAGTGATGACCTTGTGTAGGTTATTGACTTGCACCCAGTAAGCCTGGGTCTTGGTTTGGCCACCAGGATTTTTTGAGTTTGTGGTGTCACTACTGGTTGGATATGTTGTATTAGTTCTTATGTGGGCCCTTTGTTGCTGCCTGAAAGTTCAGTTTATGAGGTTGAAGTCGGTGTGTGTGGGGGTACAGGGCCTTCCCCCAGGGTCTCAGCTCCCAGGGGTAAGCATCACCTCACTATTGGTCCACACTTGGCAATCAGGCTGCAATTTCACCAATACCCACAAGGTGGTGATAGTGGGTAGCACGGACTTTCCCTCTGGAAGACTCTTCTTCCTTTAAGCCTGAGGGCGGGATTTCTGATGGGTGGGTCCTGTGGTTCAGAGACAATATGGTGGGAGGGGAGGGCCATTCCCCTAGCTGCCTTCCAATTATGGCAGTACCTAGTGTAATTATCTCACCAGACCTTCCATTCAAACCACCAGGGCGCTGGGCAACCAATATTCTGTCCTACACCTAGACCCTCTCCCCAGGCTCTGTCCCAGTCCCCTTGGGCAGGCTCTCCACTGCTTTCACGACTCCTGGGAGGGTTGGCTTTTCCCACAGTTCTGCCCACTCCACCACAGCCAGAATCCCAAGTCCCAGTATGTGGTATAGCTCCAAACCCAGACATTTTCACCTACCCTTTGTGGTCATGATTGCTGCTGTGTCTCTCCAACGTCTGCTCCTGCTTTTCTTAGTGTTTGTTTCTGGAAAATACTTGAATTCCTAGTTTCTCTGTGGGGAGGGCATGAGTCTTACTCCTACAAGGTTGCCAGCTTGACCAGAAGTCTCCATTGAAGTTTTTATGAGCAATAGAATCTTGGTTCTTTTGTCACTGTGAGTGACAAAATAGAAGCACAGTTAATTTGGGTGGGGGGAGGAACTCCTGTGAAAGACATGGGGAGAGGGAGCAAGACAAGCAAGAGCCTCAGACTAGGATGCAGTTCTGACTTCCTGAGAAAAGAGTGGGAAGGAAGGAGGATTAAGCAATAAAAGCCTCAAACTGGGGTACAGCTCTGAGACAATCTCAGCCGAGGGGGAACTCTGGAGCCCTCCTATTAAAGAAGTTCCACACTGGGTAGGAATGGTCTCACTCCTGTCCTGTTTTCACATTGGGAGCTCTGTCTTTGTTGGGAGCAGCTTGCAGAAGACTGTGGCCTTGATGGGACTCCTCTCATGATTTCAAAAGCAAATTAATATAGCAGTTCTAGAACATGGAGGTTTAAGTAGTAGACCAATAAGACTTCCGCAGTGCTCCAACCAGACCACATATTCCTTGGGAAGCATGAAATAGTACTAGGAATATCATAGAACTCAGTAAGTCTTGGAATGAGCTTGGAATGAACTCAAGTAAGTAATCTTACTTACCTATGAGGGAAAGAGAAGGTGTAAAGTAAGCATATTTTGTAAAACCAGCTGGTGGAAGTAGTACTTCCAAATTTGTGTTTAATTTGACAGTCTTACCCTGACTGGATTAAAGCTGGTTGACATTGGTTTAGTCCTCCCCTGAACCCAAGTAGCAGCTAATAAGGACTGTCCTTAGGGGCTGAGTGTCAGTGATTTGAGATCAGAAGTTAGCTTACCTCACAGAAGGACTGTCACATATGTTTTCCTTGGTGGCAGTAAGGGTCACACAGACCTGGGTTTAAATTTCATTCTGCTACTGACTAGCTATGAGCCTTGGGCAAAAAAAACTTCTCAAACATTCATATTCCTTGCTATAGCAATAATTTATTTATCATCTATATATTGTCAAATAATAGTTCATTCTGGTAGTAGTACATATTGGTATGGACTAAATATTTGTTTCTGACCAATACGTTTGTTGAAACTCAATCTCCAATATGGTGGTGTTTAGAGATGGGACCTTTGGAATATTATTAGGTCATGAGAATGGAGCCCTGATGAATGGGATATGTGCCCTGATGAAAAAAATATATCCCCAGATAGACCCTTCATTCCTTCCATCATATGAGGACACAGTGAAAAGACAGCTGCTTATGAATCAAATCTATCTTGATCTTAGATTTTCCAGTCCCCAGAATTATGAGAAATAGATTTCTGTTATTTATCAGTTACCTTGTCTATGGTACTTTGCCATAACACTCTAAATAGATAAATGCATATACATTATTTCATTAACCTTCATTTTACAGGTATGGAAACAGGCTCAGAGAGGTTAAGTGACTTGCCAAAAGTCACACAGTTTAAGGTGTAAGATCAGGAATCAAGCCCAAGCCTGTTTGATTGCAAAACACATTCTCCATACCTCCCCAATGTCTCCAGATAGATTCAAGAGAAGAATGTCAGAATCTAAGGGCTGTGAACCTTTCTGTGGATACCCCATATCATTTTCACTTGTTTATCAAATCAAGAGAGAAAGCAATCTTTAAAAATGTGTCAGGCACATGGTAGGGACGTAGTGAGTTCTCTTCACCTCTCAGTCGCTTGCTTCTCTTGATCCCTCTCTTTCCATTTTTCTCTCCACTGTGGTTTCTCCTGTTCCTGTTCATCTCACAAAAACCTTCATTTCTTTGTCCCCTCATCCTGGCATTTCCTTAACTCTTTCCCTTCTCCTATTCCTCTTGTCTCCTCCCCTCCCTCAAGCACTCTCCCCGCCCTCTCTGGGCCGTTTTCTTCAGACATCTCCAAGTAATTGTTGACCTGAATTCCTATTCCAATGCATCTATAATGATGTTCCACAAGAAAGTTTAGGGGACTCAAAACAGACTCTTAATCTATTCCACATGAATCAAAAACAACCCCTGAGAATGCAGTTTAATAGCCACGATTAATGAATGCTGCCTGGTCTTCTATGGGAGATGTCCCCAGCACTGCCCACCTCCCTGGTCTCGGTGTTCAGAGACATCAAAGATCGTTCCAAAATGAGTAGGGCTTTAGGGTTGAATTCAGTCTTCCTAGTTAATTAACCGGATGAGAAGATAGCTGGTGAATTTTGTGAAAAAGGTTTCCCTTGTCCTTCCCTTCTCTACTCTAGCCTTGAGAACACTATCAGGCCTTAAAAACTCAATTTGTACTCTCCAAGTATAGATAGAGGTCAGTTGTGTTCACCAGCAGCACGGGGCATCTGTATTAGTGATTAGTGAGGCAAGGCCGCACACACTGCTTTCTCTGCTTTCACTTTCTACCAAACTCAAAAAATTCTTCTCTCCCCTCTCCCTTTTCTAAACTGCCTATGACCAGCCTTCCCTTCATGAAAGATGAGACCTAGTATTGCAGGAATATGCCGTCATCAGAATGAGAGAACCAGCTGCTCATTCTATTGTGGTTCTCAGAAAGATGGGCAGACAGCACGCTCTGCCAGCTGCCCCTTGGGAAAAGGACTTTTTCTAGGCCCCACCGAGGAGATGTCTTGGAGAGGTATCTCCTGAGCATTGCTAGCCACCGTAAGACTCTACGTTAGTTGAACACCATTTTTCTAAAACCTGTCTGTCCTTTCAATGATAATAACTCATGGACAGTCTTTAACAGTGACTAGTTTGAAGGTTGTGCACCAAAAACTCCTGCAGAGCTTGGTAAGTGATTCGGATTTGATTCTGAGGTTGGGCCCAAGGATGTACATTTCTAAAAAATTCTCTGGTGATAATGACGTTGTTGGATACAAAGTCTTTGAATGCTTTGTTATTCAAAGTATGTCTCTAGTATCTGCAGCAGAAGCACCCCCTGGCAACAAGCAGAAAATGCAGAATCTCTGACCCTGATTTGACCGACTGAAACAATCTACATTTTAATAAGATCCCCAGGGGATCCCTGTGCACAGTATCCAGAAAAATACTGATTGAGTAATGCTCTTGAGGTTCCAGGTAAGCATGGAGTTGGGAGCAGATGGAGAAGGACCACTGTCCCCATTCTGCCAGGGACAATAAAAGGAAACCAGTGTCTTCAGAACAGACTCCACCTCTTCCTTCACAGACAGACTAAACCACACACATACACATACACACACAGCCACCCGCAATGAGAATTCTGTAATTGCCCGTCTCTGCCAAGATCCCAGCTCTGGACAGATGTTTTCCAGGGAATTTTACTAGAGGGAAATATTCTGCCCACTGGTTTGAGTTCTACTCTTAATAACTCTGTTTCGCCATTGACATTTACCTGCCATGGCTGCTCCAAATCCTAGTTGCTTCAGTTCCTCTGTGAAGAAAGAATCAAAGCACCATTATGTTTCATTAACTTCCAGAATCTTCTTCCAGAAGCTAATTAGAGACCAATAAATTGGTTTTGTCTCATTGTCATTATGCAATGACAGTTATCATAAAGCAAAGTCATTATGCATCACAGGCAAAAATTAATCATTTATAATCTATGTTATTTCTCTGCAAAGGGATAGAAGTCATCTTCAATAACCAGACCACTAATACATCCATCTTTCAATTGTAGCTACATAAGGTCCACTTGTGTCCAGGGCTCTGACTCTAACCGGAACTCTTAGACTAAGTAGGAAAAGACAGGAGCACCCTCTAATGGTTGAGGAATTTTATCAACACCGTCTTAACGTCCCAGCAAGTCTCAATATGCTTCTGTTGCCTAGGATTTGGGCACATCTGTGTTGAATCTATCCGCTCCCCCACCTTAGAGCAAATGAATGATGATAGCTAAACCTTACTGAGCTGTATGTCATTTACCAAAATTATTACATAGCATGTGGTGATAATAATAGCTTAGTACTTAGTCTGTGCGAGTCACTGTTCTAAGTGCTTTCTAATATTGGCTCATTTAAACCTCACGATCCTGGGGGGGTGGGGATGAGGGCTATTATAATCATAGTTATTCCCATTTTACCTGTAAACTAAAGATAGTACATAACGCACACAAGGTCACAGGCTAGTGAGCCACTGGATGAGGCTCTGTACCCAGAATCTGCACATTTAACCACTACTCTAGATCATCTCCCATGTTCTCCAAGTTTATTCATAGCTGGGTAAGGTAAAACTTGAACTCACAAACTATGAATAAGAGGTTGAGTTCTTGCCCTGAAAGCTCTCGCTGTCTGTCATTCTGGTAATATTTGTTCTTCCCTGTTTTTAGGCAGTTGGAAACATTTCTAGAGCCCAAGGAAACCCAGAACTTTCATGTGCAAGCAGACCCAATTCTGAGGCTACTGAGCAAACACTGAAGGAAGCAGAATTTTATTTCTTTGCATCATCTCCTTTTCCTACTTATCCATCCATTCAAGAAACATTTGTACCACATTCTTGGCATAGAGTTAAAGAAGTCATCCTCCAGAAGCTTAGAATGTAACCATATAGACAACTCAATACAGGGCAAACAGGGTGTTTGTTGCATGGAGGCACGGTGATGCCATGTAAGAGCAAAGAGCAATTTATTAATCAGGGTGTGATGTTCTCTAGGGAGAAGAGCAGACCTTACCTATCTCAAGTCCCCAACCACCAACACCTCAAAAGGTGTTTGACAAACATTTGGTGAACAGGTTAAACCAAACAGATCTGAGAGGCTGCCACAAAAATTTAGCATCTCAACTGAGTCATAGATAAGAGAAAATTTCAATATGCAGCAAAAAAATTCTGGAAAAGGATGTTCCTATCTGGGAGAATAGCCAGAGGAAAGATCAAAAGTCAGACAATTAAGAGAAATGGAAAAAGTGAGTTTACAGAATCAACTTCCAAATGTGCTACCAGAAAAGGAATTAAATAGTGAGTGTAATGTTTCCTTTCTTGGAATTTTTCTAATCTCAGGGACAGTGTCTTTATAACAATTATACCTGCCACAGGCACAATGCAACAAAAAGTCACCTTATCAAAAGTCTTAGGCCTTCCCACTATTTTCCAGTTGCCCTGGGCCTGCCTTTTGTGCTCCTGGAACTCTTCTCATTCCATAACAGAAGCCTCTTGCCCTAACTTATCACCTCACCCAGGTCCAGAGGTGCACCTGCAGCAGACCTCATAAAATAAGCCAGGTGAATTGGTTTATAAAGTACGTCCTGCACCTGCGGTTCATTCCTTGATGGGGTTGGGGAGGGGACAGGGCTGTGAAAGGCAGGACTGGCAACCCTTTCTTAACTCCGTATTTATCTTGACTTCCCAGAAACAATGTTTCTGGGCCAGCTGTTGGAGACACTCAAATCAAATGCAGAAGCGGAAATTTTGCAATAACCTTACAGTCTCACAGAATCGATTTTATGAAAGGAAATTTTGGAATATTATCTTTAAGTATTGACATCTTCCCAAAAGACAGAGATCCTAGGGATGCTTATGAAAAACACAGACTTTCGGGTTCTCATCAGAGAACTTCTGAATGATCATTTCCAGGGAATAGTCTAATAACCTGGACTTTATAAGCACTTCAAGTGATTCTAATTAACAAGAAATTTGGGTTAACACAGACTAGCCTGTATATGAAGAGTTAAGTCCTTTCTAATCAAGGTGCTTACTAAGGGCAGGAAGCCAAGTTTTTCCCACCAGAGTTTGGGTGCAGGCTGCCATTAAGACCTCCCCTTCCTTTCTATTGGTGACTTACAGATCAGGGGGCAGGAGCTAACTACTGATTGAAAAGGAGAAAGCCAATGAGAAACGAGAAGGGTAGCTGCCCACCCAGAATGCTTTGGGGGTAGGGGCGGAACTAAGTCTCCACAGCCTATAAAATCCACCCTCTTTCCATGGGGGAACTTGCTGGCTTTTTCCTGCTGGGGAGGTTGTGGTTGCTGGAAGTGGGAAGGGAAGGGAAGGGAAATGAAGGGCTTTAGTGTCGTGTGGGGAATTACTTACGTTGAAATCACTGAAAGGTCAAAAAGCAGGAGAGTGTGAAAGAAAAGTTTCATTTTCTTTTAAAATACTGTTAAGATGCTGCTGTGTAGAGCTTTCTCTAAAAGCCTGTTTTTCTTTGTTCTTTTTATGGGCTCCTGGAGGCATAAAAATGCAGACTCCTGCCCTTCTTTCCTCAAGGGACTTTACTTGTTTTCTGTCTAAAATACCTCAAGTTTGCATATATCCCGAGGATCTGGGTTTCAGACCCCGGGGCCAGGGCAAACCACCAAGATAAAAGAAAACAAGTGATTTTTTTTTTTTTTCCTCCTCTCTCCCTGCCTGCTTACTTGCCTTCATTCCTGCCTGCGTCTTTCCTTTAACAAAAAAAAAAAAAAAATACCCCTGATGAAACAAAACTGCAGTCCCTTTTCCTTATTTGGTGAAAGCTATCCTTTCCTCCAGAAATGAATCTTTTCTAGGGGTGGATTGTTCCAGAGCAAATGGCTCTGTGGATGGGAGTGGGGTGGGGTGGAAGGAAGTTAGCTTTGCTTGAACGCCACAGCTGTGAGCTCTTAGCGAACTCAGTGCTGATACATGAGCGGGCCTGAGTGTGAGCTTATGGACCTAAAGGGATGGTCAAAAGCCAAGAAGTCAGAAGCTCCTGGAAGGCAGTGACTTCTCTTTAGCCTTTCCCCCATAGGGTGATATATTTGATTTTCCTGCCTTTACTATGCAAAATACTTGTTTCCAACAGGTGTACTGGCTTGTGGCCTGGACTTAGGACAACCCTGCTTGCTCCTCTCCTGGTCTAAGTTTTCTACAGCTCTCCTCTGAAAATGAGCTGCTACAGCGTAGGTGTGTTTCTTGGCAATGCCTGGACAGATGTGAATTCAAATGTGTCAAAACCTTCTGAAACAAGCCTGGAGAGCTACGTTTCTCCTGCAGCTGAAAAGAATATCAGTAAAAACGAATACAGTTTCACGCTAGTTGCTTTCATATGTTACTTAGGGTTTACACTGAAAGTCTTTGGATACTCAGCTCTTTAGGAATGTTCTGGGGCTTGAAAAATACCTTTGGCCTTAAGAATCTGAGACCCTCTCCCAGAGGGTTTTTCTTAAG
Source organism: Solenodon paradoxus (assembly GCA_004363575.1). Classification (NCBI taxonomy): domain Eukaryota; kingdom Metazoa; phylum Chordata; class Mammalia; order Eulipotyphla; family Solenodontidae; genus Solenodon; species Solenodon paradoxus. The sequence continues at coordinate 181,926 of RJWH01001279.1, forward strand.
ACCGCCTCAGTCCGTTAAGACTTCCCACCTGTACTCGAGTCTAATGGGCTCCCTGGCAGGTCGTTCACATTGCCGAACCTGGGAAGGTGAGTGGCAAGTGTTGATTGATGACCCTCGTGAAAAAGACCGAGACAAGGGAGTTGATACTGAGGCATGACTTTATTGTCCCATGTGCAGGCCCAGAAAAGCTCCTTTCTGAGAAGAGGCATAAGGAGCAATCCCAGGGAAGCAGTGTGAGAGGGGCTTTTAAGGGAGTAGTCTCTGACTAGCACGGAGCGGGCTAGAGGTGGAATTCCGATATGGCCATCTGGCTGAGCTGTTTTTAGGGGTAGGGAGTTGATGGGCTGGAATGTTAAATGCAGAGGGGTGGGGATGGAGTCCTTGAGTTGGGTAAACAGGAACGGGTTGAATAGCATCTGATCTTGCTTCAGGCTGCAAAATGTTCCATTTCTCCTGCTTGGCTGGAAAGTGACAACTTTCAGTCCTTTTGTCTTACTCAGGCCTATCCTGGGATGAGCCCTGTGGCTGTTCATTGACCTTGTTTGAAAATCTAGGCAAAGCTAGTGGATGTGAAGTTTGCCCCTGAGCACATTCTGGGTCAAACCTGGAGGGCTTAAATGCAGACTCCTAACGCAGCTCCTTTGAAGGTCGCTGAGTGCTTCAGAATCTTGCTTCTGCTCACATTGGAGGTGGGAGTGCCGGGTCTGGACTCAGCACTGACAGACTGTTCTGCTCTTGCAGTAGAAATGCTGTTGACCAGAGCCTCATCTCTGATCCCTTTGCATGGAAGTTCCTTCACAGCTGTGTGGTGACCATGTTGACATGGCCAGCGCTCTGGGTTCTGTCTCTGGCTCCAGCGATGACTAGTTCTGAACTTGGGCAAGCTACTGAGCCTGGGAAACTGGCTACACGGAGGGTCTGCAATGACTAGGTGAGGCTGGATGTAGAGCAGTGCTCATTAGGTGTACTCAGTCACTGGTAACTGGAAGAGGACCCCATCCAGCACCAAGTTCATGTGGTTTTCACTGGTCCTTTACATGGCACCTGTGTTTCTGCAGCATGGACTTCTTATTCGCTAATCACACAGGTGTCATTGGAATTAAGTGCCTCATAACTCCCTGCAGTAGCCTGGCAGACTGACCTCATGCTTGCTTGGCTCCCTCACCTGCCCAGACAGACCATGAGACTGCAAAAGCCTGTTATGTGAAGCAGTTGCTCCAACCTTAAGGATTGGGCAAAAGTTGTCCATGAACTACTCCACATGCGAAGCATTTGTAATTGGATTTTTGAAGGTCAGTGTTAGGGAGCCATTCCAGATACGGCCTGAAAACAGCATTAGTTGGGTGAGCCTAGTGCACCTGGGAGCAGTCCCACATACATCCCAAGGTTCCAGGTTTAAGCCCTAGGGCCGGGGGGAGCAACCAGTATGAGCAGCTAAAGTACTTCGTCCTCCTCTACCTGACTGCCTATTCTCCTTCGTTCCTGCCTGCACCTTTCCTGAAGACAAGCCTGCATTAGTCGGCATGTCCTGGTGAAGTAGCAGCTGGACACGGTGCGTGAATCCCGGGATCACTTCCAGGGCTGGCAGGGCCAACCAAGATAAAGCTTCTTCCTCCTTTCTTCCTGTCTCTCCTTGCCTTCTGTTATAGTAATTAGGATAGATAATATTAGGAATGTATTACACTTAGAAAATGGAGTGACTTATGCCCTGTTAAATGTTATAAAGTAATTGAGTGCAAACATAAAGATAAACACGCCACTAGGCGACACCCCTGTGTGCACCTATACCCTTAGATATCACAGCCCCAGGCAGCCCATGGAGCCCGCTGATAAGACACACTGAAGACACAAGAAGACACCCATCTAAGAGTATAAGAAGAGAGGACTGAGAGCTGTTAGAGCCGTTCGTTCTGCTCCTCCACAGACATTCGCGCTCCACTCCCCTTATTACACCTGCCTGAAGCTCTGCCTTGGAGGCGAGTCCAGATCGTGAGCCGCAGAATCAGCCCGACGAGAATCCCAGATGCAGCTGCACGTCCTTCGTTTCTGTGTGTGTGTGTGTGTGTGTGTGTGTGTGTGTGTGTGTGTGTGTGTCAGCGCGGATTCCCGGGTGGCCTGCTGAAGCCTGGAAACCATCAGGCTAAGGTAAATAAACCTCGTGTGATTTGTGCAACTTCTGTTTGTCTCCTGTGTAATTTATGCTCGACCCAAATAGATATTAAGTACCTTGGGTCGTACGTGTAAGCCCAGTCCAATAGGATTGGCAGAGGCACCCTTGGTCACCTGTGCTTACGTACCTAAAGGAGTTAATGGGACACCTTCTTTCCTGCCTATGCCCACCCTTTAAAAATAAAACAAACCCCAGAAAAAATCCCAGCACTTGCTGCCTTAAATAAAAACCAGGGATGGAGAGAAACTCGAATCTTGTAAGCAGGAAAACAATTTCTGCTTATCAGTCTACAGGTGGCAGTTGAAACAATCCAAGATTCTTGGGCTTCAGTCGTGGCCCCAACTGTAATTCCCTTGTGATCAAGGGTCACGAAGATATTCAGCAAGTCCGGCATTCATTCCAGCCCTCAGTTTTACTGCAAGTCCCTGGAGGCTGAAGAAGGGGCAGTGAGATGGTGGGCACGTGGTCCTGACTTAAACCAGGTCTAGCATTTGAACCTGAAAGGGCTCAGGGCTACTTCTCAGAACCAATTTCACTTGGGTAACATTACTCATGCCAAGTAACAGGTATGACATTCTCATGGCCAGACATGAAGGGGCCCCAGCCTGCTCATTGAGAAGCTGGGTGGGAGCGCACTAAGTGATGAGGGTTAACTCGGGGCTTCCCGTTGGTGTCGATGGACTGGTACCCATACGTGTCTGAGCTTTGAGTCTCTCCTGTTGGGAGAAGCCCTCCAGCCCACACACAAGTGTGTGTTGGGTGGGAGGGAGGAGCTGGAAGAGCCCAGAACGAAGTGGCCATCTAGACTTAGATTCCCTACAGGGAACCTGCTTGTGACAAAGCTTGATTCACAGCCTCTTCCAGTAGGCCCTCCATGGCAGAGAAATGTGACGGCTCTGCCTTACTGAAGGGTTGAGGTCAGTTTTCAGAATCAGCCTCAGTTCACAAATCAGCCATTTGTGGTGTTTTGAGTAACCTGAGCTGTCTGAACACTGGATCTGTTAAAATGGGTAAGTTTAGAGGCTTCGGTGATCATGGGGAGCTAGCTTACTGCCAGTCCCGTAACTAGTCAACTTTAGCTCTATACGCCTCCCCTGCCTAGGTCACCAGGTCTTGGTGTCTGTCCTCTGGACATAAGCTACTCTGGAGACTTACCTGGCATCAAGGGTCAACTGGATGAAGACGCTGTTACACATACTCAGCAGAATTCTATGCGGCTACCAGAGATGACATTGCGCGCTTTGCAACAATTTGGTTGCAATGGGAGGGGATCGTTGAAATAAGTCAAAGAAAAATACAGGATGGTTTCACTTATACATGGAATAAAATGAAATGAAATGCTGGTAAAGGACACTAGAACTCTGGGTATGGTGCGTAATACCCATAGACTGAGAAAGCAGTCCAGTATCTTAAAATGAGTATGGCCATATAAAAAATATATTACAAAAAATATTTAGTTGAATTAAATATCAAACACATACGTACTATGAAAATAACATTGGATATAATAGCTTATGTTCAATTGTGCAACTGTCTTTCAAAGTCAAATGAGTGCTATCAGAATTAGTATACAAATCATTTATCGTCCCACACAGATTTTCAAAAAACGAAAGCCTAACCTGGGCAGCATCTCCCTCTTCCAGCTTGTTTCCTGGTGTCCCTTCAACAGTAAGTAGCTAAGTGGCAGCGTACCCTGGTGGCCTAGTGGTTTATTTCATCAGTCTTGGTCCACACACATCCCAGGGTTCCTGCTTCAAGACCCAGGGTCAGGAAAACAACCAAATTGAGCAACTGAAAAATTAAAATACTACTTCCTGCCTGCCTACTCGCCTTCAATCAAGCCTGCACCTTTCCTTTACCAAAAAACTGAATCAGTGGTAACTTTCATTTAAAAAGCTAAATCAATAGCCTTTTTTTTTTTTACAAAAAATTAGTTTCTGGGCCAGGAGTCCAGGGTTGGCCTGGAGGCATGAGTATGTGTGGGTACAGCATGAGCCAGAGACTTGGGTCCTGGAGGTGGGAGCACAGAAACGGACTCCCTGTGCTGAAGGCCTAGCTGGCCCGCAGGCCTCAAGGGACACGTGAGATTGTCCCATCAATGGAGTGTGGCTCTGGTGCAAGGTCTGCCACCCAGCACTGGTTGAAGCTGGACATGAGACTCTCACTCCAGAGAAGGACCCGAGTTGGGGATGAGGATCAGCTGCTGTGTGCACCCAGCTGGTTCAGCAGGGAGGTGCCACGCGTCCATTGTGGGGAGTCAGCGGCCTTCCATTTTGTTCATGGAGACTGGAGCCGATGCTGCCCAGTCCTGCCGGGTGCTGCCATTCAGATAACTACAGACGGGGGAAAAAAGCTCACCAGGAGTCAGCTGGAAGCAGCAACCAACATTTTAAAGATTGCTGACATTGCTGGAGTCGGTGTGGACTAGCTGGAGTTTTAAAAGTCTGGAAGACAAAGTTTTAGAGCGCTCTCCACACTTATGTGTTTTACCTCATGGGTGGAGGATTGGGGTTAGAGAAAGCTGGTCTTTCAGAGAAGTGGCCAGCCCAGAAGAGCCACCTCTTGGAGACCTACCTTGCTTAGCTAGAAAGATGAAATATTCTAGAATCGCCTGCAGGCAGAAAGCTTAGGGGGAGTCTGTCAGCTTGAGGACCCATGGAGCCCACCTGGGCTTGTTGGGCGGCCAGCGTTGCTCCTGCTGGAGGTGGATGAAGGTGTCCTATTCCCTTTGCCCAACTCAAGTAGAACCAAGTTCACTATTTGTAGTAGAACTTTCTTGCCTTGTGCTCTGTCCAAACAGCCAGCCCTGTTCTAGTCTTCAGCCACTGGATTCCAAACTCCATCCTGCTTTGCTGTGTGTGGAAAGCAAAGCTGAAGTGCCTGGTCTTCACAAGTCAGTTGTCTTGTGTTTGCTGCAGCGATGGTTCATTCCTGTTCCTCAGCTGTCAGCTCTTAGACAGTAAGCAGAAATTTAGTGACTAGAAAGCAAAGTCCTCCAGGTCAAATTCTCTTGCGTGGCCCACCACATGCAGGTGACTTACATTCACTAGAAAGTCGTGCATTACCTGAACTGGTCGCATAAACTTGTACTTAAGTTTAGGGGACCTGGTTTCCTTAAATCCAGTCCACTCTTCATGGCCATAGGCATATTTTCTCTTTAAGTTTTATTGAAGGAACATTGAGTTACAACATATAAAAGTATATATCCTAGTAAATCAACATCTGTATAATATGCTAAGTTCACTATTTCAGTTTTTCCTTCATTATTACAATCTATTCAGTTTGCCCCACCCCCCTACCCTCCTTGTGTTCCCGCAACCATTGACTTGCTTCCTTTGACTAAGCCTATATTTGTTTCACTTATTTCATTATTTGCTATCTCTATATACCACATCAGAGTGATAATCATGTCTGCCTTTCTCCTTCAGGCTTATCTCTCATCATGCCCTCCGGGTCATCCCTGCTGCCGCAAATGACAGGAATTCATTTTTTTTGATGGTTAAGTTAGTGCTCTATCGTCTGTGTGTGTGTATCTCCGTCCACTTACCTGTCGATGGGCACTTACCTGTTTCTCAGCTCTTAACTATTCTAAATGCTTCACTGAACATGGAGAATATATCTCTGGGAATTAGTGTTATTCTAGGGTAAATACCCAGCAGAGAAATAACTGGATCATAATGGGGTTTTCCTTTATTAAGGACTCTCCTCACTGTTTTCCATAATGGTGATACCGCTATACTCTCAACAGTGAGTCCTTTTCTCTACATCCTTTCCAGAACTTTTTTGTCTTTTGGAGAAGTTATTTTCACAGGTATGAAGTGCTATCACTGTTTTGATTTGCATTTCCTGGGGTAGAACATCTTGTGTCTGGTGGACATCCGTGTGTCTTTAGAGAAGCATGTGCAAAGGTTATCCACCAAATTTTAATTGTTATTTGTACTGAGTTTGAGTTATATGTTGTATATTTACCTCTTGTCTAATGTAAAAATGTATCTCCCATTTAATAAGATCTTTGTTTTGACGAGTTTCAACCAAAATGGACAACTGAAAGTACTTCTCTTCCTGCTCATTTACCTACTCACCTTCATTCCTACCTGCACCTTCCTTTTCAAAGTCTCCAAATTAGAAATGTAAAGTTATCACTGTTTGAAGGTGGCATATCTAGAAAACCCCAAAGACTCCAGTAAAAAAAAAAACAACAACAACAACAAAAACTAGAAACATAGCAAGGTGACAAGCTACAAAAGTAATATTCAGAAACCTTGCATTTCTATATGAAAGTAATGAAATTGCAGAAATAACACAGGAAAGCAATTCCACTTAAGATCTCATCAGAGTTAAATACCTTGAAATAGCCCAAAAAGGTGAAAGTCTTATACTCGCACTACAAGACATTTTTAAAAGAAATAAAAGATAGCAAAAGAAATGGAAAGAGATTCCTTGCTCATGGATTGGAAGAATTAATATAAACTAGCTGTCTTAAAAGCAATATACAGATTTAATGTAATCCCCCTCAAATTCTCAAATCATTACATTTCTTTGGAGCTACAAGGGGCTCCGGATAGCTAAAACAATCTTTAGGGAAAAAAATGGATGTCACACTCTGACTTCAAACTATACTACAAAGCAGCAGTAATCAAGTCAGCATGGCATTGAAATTAAAAAAATTATACAGTAGAATAGAACTGAGAACCTGCAATTAAAGCCACGGATAGAGAATTTACAGCAAAGGGAGCCAGAAGCTTCCAATGTGGCAAGGACAGTCTCAATAAATAGTGCTGAGGAAATCGTATGGCCACATGCAAAAAGCTGAAACTAGATCACTACCTAACACCAAACTTTTAGCTCATTTTTTAAGGAGAAGTAACTTTGGCTGACACTTGTGAGATACTCGTTAAAGTTCGCTACAAAGTGACTTGAAGGATTCTAGCTAAAGACTCCCACCTGCCCAGTTTACCAAGATAAATTCCATTTCTGTGTCATCTGTTATAATGGCTGGCTATGGGTGACAATGCTGACTACGCTAATGAGCTCGTTTAACTTTTGAACACGCCACCTCATATTTCCAAGCTGCCACCTCAAGCCTCTCCTCTCCAATGAGTTTTCTGGCTCTTCATCTGACCCCGCTGGCCCCTTTCCCTCCTGTGGCCAAGAATGCCTTATGCTGCCAGCTTGGCACATTTCCCAAATCGGTCAGCTAACAGACTAACCCGTGGTTCAAAGGGTATTTTTCTTGTACCATCTGCTGACTGTCCCATTAGCACACTCCCATGGTGCCACACATTTCCTAGTCACCTCAAGAATTGAAGACTTCAGAGTAAAGCAATGCCCCATAGGTGACATGACTCCTCTCTTCATAACAATGAAAATTATGCAAAAGATGGTGGGCCAGGTGTCAAACCATCTTTCCCTTTTCAGATGAAGGGATGATTCTGATCCACTGGTATGGAGGAATTGCAGAAGTACCCTGTCTAGGATCCATCTTTCCCAGTTTCTAAAATTAAAAAAAAAAAAAAAAATTGGCCTTGAGTAATTTCGTCAGTTGAAGACTTTGGGGTAACTCATGCACTTAGGTCAATTGGATCAGGGGTTGCTGATTTGTGCTTCTTCATACCCAAAACTGCCGTTTCTTAGAGACATCATTGACTTAATTCTTCAGAAAAGAGATCTTTTGATCAGAAGGTGATCGCTGTATTCCTTAGAACCAGCATACTTGATTCCTAAAAAGCCACTGCTTTTTCTTTTTTGCCTCGATTTCTCAACTATAAGCAAAAATAGACCTGTATATAGTCACATGTCAAATGTGCAATAGTGGATGCATGTTTATATATATGGAATTTTATAGTCCATATTTGGTTAGTTTTGCTCGTCTCTATGTTCCCTTAGTGTTGGACATTTAGGCTGGCTCCCTGCTGTCCCAGGTGAGGCTGCAATACACTTGAATGGAGAGACTTCTTTTCAGGCAGTTATGCTTATGGAGGTGCCTACACTTTATCACCACTCCTGGGGTTAGCTCGGCTCCAAACTTCCATCTTCTGAGCATCACTGCATGTGCTAGAGTGCACGTACACATACTAGGTAAGACCTACTTGCCACTGCTCACTGCTTAGGACTCAGCATAAGGAATTAGAGATGAGATTGGAAATCAGAATTTTATTACCTTTGAGAACTATCTTGGGATGTTCCCCCAAACTAGAGATGGGGATTCCAGTTCTCTGTGCTGTTTTTTATACTTTGCTGGAAGTAGCTAATTTTCCCAGCTGTTTCCCTCTGACCTAACTAGCCCCCACTTACATAACCATTTAGAAATTATGCAGATCTAATTAAGAGGCAAACATTCATGCCGACTGACAGAACTATGACAGACCCACCTGCTGGGGTAATTGCTTAAGTAGGCAAATTAGTAGCATGATGTGAGACAGCCCTCCTGGAGTGGTTGGGAACAATGCCAATGTCCCTCTGAGAAAGTGAATAGGACCTCCCCTGATCTGCTTAATGAATGGAAGACATTGTTGCTGGAGCATTGGCTCTTCACTTTTTCAGGGAGGGTGTTGGTAGAGCTGAAGGCACATTGAGGGGAGGACTGAAAGGGTCTTCACCTTGGTTGCTATATTGACAAAATGAAGGTCAAACTTAGAAACTGATCAGTATTGGAACTGTTGAGCTTTAATTTCTCTAGAAATAACTAGAGTCCCTACAGGATTGGAACAAGCCTAGGAAAGGTGGTAATGTAGGAACACAAAATTCAGGGAACATGAGCTATCCTGGTTCAACGATGTTCTCTCCAAAGGAATATGGTACCAGACGTGTGGCAGAGGCAAGACAAAGCTGTTAGTGGGAAGAATTGACTCAGAAACCCAAGGAGCTTAAACAGATCTTGAATGTGATTGAAGTTTTCATCCTGTATTTCCCTCAACAGAATACTTTAACAAAGGTCATAATAACCCAAGCATCTAAGAGGCGCACCCGCTATGATGGTGCTGGCTGAACAGTGGGTAATGGATTAAAGATTCTGAGAAGTGTAAGAAAGGCACAGGTGGGAAACTTTCAGATAAACAAATAGCATAATTTGTTCACTTTGCAACAAAGGTTCAGTTTTGAGACTGAAGGTTCGAGACCCAAACCTACATTTTTTTTTTTTTTCCCTCAAGGAGACCTGGGGGCCTTCTCTGTACCTCCTCTGTCAGCCTGTCAGGGGCTGAGATATTGGGTTTGAGTGGGGGACGACAGACTCCTATCACCCTTCCACTTGTTCTGTCCCTGCTTTCCTGAGCCTTTACTTACATTTAGCATCTGCCCAAAATTTCTGATCTTTATCTGACCATTTTAATTAGTGGACTTGTAAAGGGAAAAACTATGTCAAACTAAGTGAAATTCCAAGACTGGAAAGAACTGTTGGAACCAGAAAATAACTTAATAGTAACAAGATGGACTCTTGAGCCGTCTCCAAGAAAGAGTCCTTAAAACTAGCTGTAACTGGATTTGTTCTAAGGACATTCAACTGCTATGAACTTCCTTGAACTGGATAATATCATGGACTTAGGCTTCAGTATGCTGAAAGTAGCTGAAGGCCTTAGAAACTCAAGCCTGAAACCCTTCTAGAAACTTCACTTTTACCTCAGTGAGGGTGCTTTTTAGTGTTCTGATAAGACATATGTATGTATAATGGATGCTCACCAGTCTCCAGCTTCAAGCACAGTGATTTTAACAACTCTAGATTAAGCTGCTGTAAGTCTTCCAACTTTCTGGATGATTGAATATTGCCACTGTACTTAGACTTGAATTGCATTGGAGTTGGGTAACTTTGGGCTATGAAAGCCTACTCATACTTACAAGTGACTGTAGAATTGTGTAAAGGGAAAGTTCTTATGTGATTAAACAGCATTCACCAGCTACTTAGTATTCTGTAATCTCACATGATTTACAGTCTGGCAGTGAAATTCTGGAGGGTAGGGTCTTTAATGGAGACGTGTGTGAACTGGAGTTGAGGACTGAACATTCCATATTGAAATAAACTCCAGGTGGCACTTAGCAGTTAGCAGATCCATCAGAAAATGCCAAGGTAGATTTGCATGAATTCCCTAATGTGTATGTATGATGCCTTTCTCCTAAGACTTCCTACTCAAAGTTCCTAGCTAAACAGAAATGTGACTTTTCTACTTTCCCACTACCACCAATCCCATCAAAAGTATTTCTGAAACTTGGGTGGTATGCACTTGTTAAATGCCTATTTTCTCAGAGGTTAGACTCCTTCCTCATCTATCCCACACTTAATTGATAATTCCAAAAACGCTTTATTGGCTCAAGGTCTTAAACCTGTGAGAGAAAATGTTGGGGAGCTGTTCTTTAATCAGTAACCAAGGAAAGAACATGGGGGGAAACTAGAGGAAACTGGAAAACTCAACTTCTCCAGCGTTAATTCCAGCACTCTGCTCTCTAACTTGTCTGTTCTGATCCTCAATCAGCTACAGAATTAGTCATGTCCTCCTAGACTTTTCTTAACCTGATAAGTGATCTACCATATGACCGGTCACTAAGTAATCATATTTGTCAAATGAATAGGTGATCAAGTGACTTTCCTGCCTGAGAAGAACACCACTTTCTCAACCTAATTCCATATTTCACATGGTCGTAAACATATTCAAGTAACTCAAGCTGAGGCAGAGAGTCTCATCTGACCATGAAGGGGCCTTGTCTTAGTCTGGATTTCTTTGAAAATAGCCCCAGTGGCCCATGCAGGGGTAACTTGGGGTGTGGTCCAAAGAAGCAGGGAGAAGACAAAACAAAGGATGTTAATGTCCCTTATGTAAGGGTAAATTCTTCGGAGACACCCCCCCCCCAGATCTATTCAAAGGTCTCCAGGAATTATTTGCTTGAAAGATAAGGAACCAGGGGTACTTGTTCATCAGCTTCTGCTCTGTGGGCTTTAAAGATTAGTGTGAGCTTCTGTCTCCATCACAGTGCTGAGGGAATCCTACAGCAGAGTGAATACAGGACGGTTTCTCTAGGCAAAGTATTATCAGCTTGGTGTGCTAATATTGCATAGAACCGTCTGAAATATAAAGGAAAACTTTCAGGTTTAGGCCATGCCTGAAATTGGAAGAGAGGTTAACTGCAAGTTGAGACCCTAGATAATCAGGAATAACTTCAACGGAGGCTTGTTCATTGAGATAACTGAGTGGCCGGAAAATGTGGCCTAGACATTAGCTCATGTTGAAAGCAATGCAGGATTTTTCTTTTTTTGGTCCTTATTCGAAGTGTTTTATTTCTCAAATATGTGGTTGGAAGTCTTTAAAAGTAGAATTTGTAATAAATACATTACACGATGCCTTCAAGCTATGTTCCTTATTGCCAGACATCCTTCTGACATTAACTAAAATATTTGTGTAGCATTGACAAAGTTTTCAAATCAAAGTGCTATGCTAAACTAAAAGCAAATTGAAGAAAGGCATATTAACTTTTTGTCTTATACTCGCTAAGTGAAGAACAATCCCTAAGGTTGTGGTTTTTCTACCTCAAATAATCCCCAACAGTAGCTTTCCCAAGCTGAGACTCTGGCATCTCCTCTAACAGGAGGATAATGCCTCCTTAATCAGGATTGATTTATCATCTAATCTAACTCCATTAGAAAATGGAGGTAGCTGACCTCCTTGGTAATGGGACAAAGAAAAACAAGATTAATCTTGTTTAGGGACCAAGGGGGCGTGGGAGCTACAAGTCTGGAAGCCACATACTGAGAACATCCACAGCTAAGTATGCTGGTGGATTCTGTAGCTGAAAGGATCTTAAAACTATTGATGGCTCCATAGCCAGCAGGGTTAGAACCCCCCATATTTGTGCATGAATGAAACGCTCTCATGTCCAAGTCAAAATTACTTCTGCTCTGAATCCCCAATAACTGTTGGGAAATTAAATTTGCTTCTCTGAACTCTGTGCTCACTCTAGCCTATGTGGTCCCTGGAAGGTGGGACCTTCTTAAAGACTGACACCTCTACCCTTGTCTTCTCCATAGAAATTATTGCACATTAGATTTCTCACCTTCCTGTTGGTTCTCTACTTATTCCAAGTCTTCCTAACGGGATGGGAGGAGAAATCTTTAGTATTTCCAGCTAACCAGTTCAGCAAAAGATCACTAAACCCTGATGTGATAGATGGAGAAAGGGATAGACTAGGAGACCTGTGGACTAGCATTGATATAAGATCTGAATATCAGTACACAGGTAAATACCTATCTTTGAACATCAAGCTAATCTTTAAGGCTGCAATCTGAGTCAGTTATTTCTGGGAAGGATACATCTAAAGTTTACCCCTCTGAGACAGTCAAGTTTCGTTTCCAACTTCCCTACCTAGTGGTTATACCTTCAGTATCTTCAAATGTCCCTCCACCTCCCCAGAGGGACCATAGAAACCAAGCATATGATGAACAGCCTTTGATAAGATTGAGATATAGAAATAGGAAGGAACAAGGACTCATGCTTTGCCAGCTTCCTTAGGTTTATCTACATTCTTTCTCAAGGGTCTTTGTCTAATCATGCAACCTTGTTCCTCCTATGCCCCTGATACTAGCCAAGCCACTAGTGACCACCCACGAGTCTGCATCCTTGCATCTGCTTTTTTCCTTAACAAGCAAATAGTCAGATACATTGCTTAAGTTTTGCCCACTTGAAAGATTTCTCTTACCACTGCTTTCAGGGCTGTGAAGACTGTGGTGCAACAGCTCTGGGTCCCACCAATATCTGACATCTTGAACCCGACCTGAATTCCCTCAACTGATCATGGGGAGCTCCCAATAAGGTCTACATGTGAATTGGAAACTTGATCCATAGGAACAACGGACTCTGGGCTCCTTTGTCTCACACTCTTTGTGCCATTTCCATCTTGCAGTGAATTTCGGACTTGCTCAGACTTGAGTCTGGAGTACTGGAATACTATGTACAAAAATGGCAGCTGCTTTCACAACTGGTGTCTTGCAATCAAACACTTGAAGGTTTTTTCTCCAGGCTCCGCCTAGGAAAGAATGCCAATCAGACAAAAAGTCTAATAGCCAGGGCTTTATTGGGGTTTGTGCAACCGGGCGAGGTTCTCCGGTCCACAGAATGGGGGCCGGAGAAGTCGTGCCTGAGTGAAGGGAAGCGTGCTCTTAAGCAAAAATTTTGTGGGCTTTATGTGTGGCGATTGGGGATTGGTTCTGTAACTCCAGGTGTCAGCTTTTCGTTGGTGACTGGCCCAGACCCAGGTTGCCATGCAGATGTCCGCCTTGGCCTGGGTCTCTATTTCGGTTCCTTGGTTTGACGTCAGCCACCTTTTCCCGGGCATGGCAGCCATTTCGTCCTTCTGGGCCAGCCTAACAATACTCTTCCCCTCTTAGAGCCTGGGAATAAGCTGCTTTCAGAAGGTACTTTTATGAATAGCATACAGTTCTGTGCTGCAGCACCTGTCTGTCCCAGAACAGATATATTTATCTACCACATGTACTTTCAACACCTCTACCATGTAGGATCCTAGAGCCTAAAGGCAGGGAAGGCTATTGAATCCTGGACCTACTGCAGAGGAGGCCCTGCTCAAAATAAACAGTACTGTTCCTTAGTAGGTGATTATTCTCTCTCTCAAATCCAAAGCAGATCCGCTCTTACCAAAAGGGTAAGAATATGTCCTAATAGAAGACTAGTTACTGTAAGAGTGGATACCTGGCATACCTCAGACCATTGGCCCCCTAAGTCAAAAACGGCAGACAGCCGAATAAACGGTTTAGCTTACCTTTGGCATGCATGTCCTTGTACGGATATCAACAGCATCCTGCTGAGCAAGCTGAACACTTGCTATTGATATGGTGGGGCCAGTGTGATGTGATCATTAGAATCTCAAATTATTTAAGGCTGTTGGGACCAAAGAGAAAAAAGCTATTGAATCCTGGCATAAGATGGGGGAGTATTTTGCTCATTCCAAGTGGACATGAAATTAAGAGTTTGACAATTCACTGGCTTCAACTAACCATCTAAGAAGGTGGTTAGTAGAGATGTTATATCTGACACAACAGCTAAAATTTTTTTGATAAGTTTATGTAGCTCAGCATCATGCACATGGTGTAACTTTTCTAGGAGGCACCTAGTGAATCAAGCAGATGAAAGGAAATCCCCATACCTATAACCTGTAAGCTATGGTATGGCTTCTAAATTATCCTTGACTGTGGGAGAACAATTTTGGGTATTCCACTTGGTCTTCCCCTCTTTGAATGATTTTTGCTCCATGGGTCAGGGAACTAGTGTAAAGATTCTGTCAATTGTGTTCCCGACTTGGTACACAGATCAGGAAATGATCACAGTAGGTCTGCAAACTCATTGAAACCACTGCAAGATTCCTTTGGGGAAATTACGTTGGAGGGTAGGTGACAAAATGAGACCATTCTATCGAGACTACTCAGGCTTGCGGTCCCTCGATAACAGTTCAGACACTGAAGGGTTGGTGGTTGAGAATTGTGAAAATGTTTTAAAGCATCAAATTCCTCTTGGTCTCTTTCAATGTGTCTGTCTTCAATCCCATCCAAGGTAGAACACAAGTAGAGTGGGCTCATTAAGTTTGAGGTTTGAGGTAGTCAATACAAGTTAGAACTTGAGATCTTCCAGGACTTTAGCACCCCTGGTTTTTAACTAAGACTCACACTACATGAATGATCCAAGATACAACTCTCTGGGCCTGGTAGGGAAAAAACTAGAACTCATATCCCCAGATTTTAGATAAGCATTTTACAAGTCTGCCTCCCATTGCAACTTTAGATTCAGTGGACTTTGTCCCCTTGACTGAGAATGTTGGTCATCTAACAGTCTTCTAATCCCTGTCTTGGGCTTGGTCTACTGCAGCACTGTAGTGAGCAAAGCATCAGTGAAAATGAGTGCCCATATCCCTAGTGACTCATGACATGCATGATGTCACTCTAGAATGTCCTCAACAGGATGACCTGGAACAGCTGCTACCAGAAGAATGAGACCTTTAGTCTTGTCATTTTGCATGGGCCAGACTGACATGCCTTATTGCTGTCTAACATTGACATAAATTTATAAATTGACATAAAAGGGTGGTGGATCCATGCTTCCATTGACAATTTCAATTGCTTGCATACTGAACAATGAGTTTTAGTGGCTGCTCTTAGTTTAGGTGCTTATTCAGGTGTTTGCCTAGATAGAAACTTGACCTAACTTAATGGGCCTAGGTGGATTTAAGACTTTGTTTTGGTGTACACCTATTAGAAACACTTATCCATTGAAGCCCCTCCACCCTCCTTCCTGCTGGGTAGCTATTTGTTTCCTTATATTCCATATAGGTAGATTTTCCATTGTTAATCCTTAACTCATTTCATTTCACGTAATATCGTAAATTTTCAGATAGCAAAATTTCATCTTACTGAGTAGCATTCCATTGTCGATATACCACATAGAGATCTTACATATATCCAGTCGTCTATCAATAGGCACTTAAGAATTAGAAACAACTATTGTAAAAAGTACCCCAGGGAACAGGGGTACAGATGAAATAAAAATGTTGTTCTTCAAATCCTAAAAGTAAGGTTGCTGAATCAGAGGGCAGTTCTATTTTCAGGCTTTTTGAGGAACTTCCATAGTGTTTTCCAAAATGGTTGCACCAATTTATTTCCCCACCAACAGTGTACAAGGGGTTCTTTTTCTCCATACTCTCACCAATATTTAACAAGTGTTTTTGATGTCAGCCATTCTCACAGGTGTGGTTTTGATTTGTGTTTCCTTAAGTGATTAAGAGCATTTTTATATGCCTGTTGACCTTATGTATGGTCTCTTTAGAGATGACTGTTCAAATATTCTACCCATTTGACTTGTATTATTTCTTTACATATCTTGGATATTAACCCTTTGTCAGATATAGGATGTGCGAAATCTTCTCCCATTCAGTAGACTACCTTTTCATTGATTTTCTTTTACCTGTACAGAGACTTCTTAATTTTGTGTCAGTTCCATTTGATTTTTGCTTATTTCTTTTGCTGTTGGCCTGAGAAGTTGTCATATCCTTGAATGGCTTTCTCAAAAATGATTCTGATCAGTTGGAATGACATTGTAACCTGACTATCCCAGAAGCAAACTGGAACCTTAGTTAACAAGAGCTGGATCATCTAATCCAGTCAAAATCAAATGGCAGAGTTTAACCACAAGCTCAATTTCATGTACCATATGTCAGAACAGAAGAAATAAGGACTAAATTAACATGTACAAGACAAGCTCCAGACAGACCTGGCTTTTAAGATCCTACTGCCTCTCAAGATTTGGGAATCAGCTAATCAGTTCAGACTTGTCTCATAGTTCTTGAAAGGCAGCATTTAACCCAGGAAGCCTTAGTTAACTGACAAGTGAGCTTTTGTGCCTATCATTAGAAAGCAGAATGACAGGCCATTGATTTTGTGACTAGTCTACCTACGCATTCACTTAGTATGATTTTATGATCTGTTCTATTGATCTACTTATTCTAAAATGAGGTCAGAGACTAGAAACTTTCTATGTGTAAGCCACCCATGTGATAATTCTCACAATAAGGATTCAATAGCATGGCAGATTACTTAGCAATCCTCATAGTAGTTTTGATTCTTGCCTCATACCTTCTCCAAACATTTAGAGATTAGTCATGGACCAGAATACCTACCAAATCTTAAATGCATGGTCTTTTTCAATTCCACATTCTTAGGAAGCTAAATTTTAAGTTTAACCATTTCTGTATACTATAAAAGGGTGACTGATCTAGAGCAATCCTGATAAATTATAGACATAAGGTAAAACTGCTGTGGTAGTAAGATTGGCCCAGCTGAACAAATTATGGTATTTATTAGATATTCTACCTAAAACAGAATAACTGTAGTGGTTATGGGGACACATGCATGTGGTTGATAGTGGTGGGAAAACCACATAAAATAATGGACATTAGTTATGATTGCCCTGAAATCGAAATGACTAAACCCACTTAATTCTGTGATGTAGCTAAGTTTTTATAACAATCAGGAAATTTAGTTTTAGGACCTGTACTTCAGGCTGACAGTATGATCATCTAAACTTATTGATACAGGCCCTGAGAATATAGGGCACTAATGCCTCTTTGCATAGGTCTGAGATTTGCTCAGGAAAACCATTGCTGTGAGATAGTTGCATTCCATAGCCAGGCCAAGTAAACATTCACCAGTCTCTGCTTGAGGCTGCTTGTCACCTCTAGGATCTGTTGTCTTTGAGGCTATTATATTCTTCCTTGAACTGGCTCAGGTGTCTAATCCTTACTCCTAGTTCACAGGCACTGTGCTATGTAGGTCCAAACTGGTTTGAGGTGGGACGTCATCTTTATATACAGTCAGGATTTTGATAATCCCTGGAATAAAAGGTCTTATGCTTGCCCTCTCTAATAATGCTCTGATTCTAGGTTCTGTCTAGCCTTAATGTTTAGCTTTTTGACTGCAGGGTTATTTTATGTGCAGTAGACCCTGAGGAAATCTATATTACAGCAATAATGGAACCTTAACACTTACTACTTAAAGGAGATATTCTAAGAGATTTCATTGTGTGAATGTCATAGGGTTTTTGTAACCTCATCCTTGGCAAATTTTGAAATCATTAACATCTTCCAGATTCTATTCATATAGTCCTTAATGTCATCACCCCAAATCCAGGTGAGTTTCTTGATGTGGTAAGCTTTCCAGAATTGCATCAGTGTCTTAATGTTTTCCTCGGTTATAGCAATAACCTGGGCAAAGGTCCTCAGAGTAGGCCTTAAAAACTGTTAGAACTCCTAGATCCATTGGTTGGATTAAACATGAGTGTTTGGAGGGAGAAACACTACTTTGATATTGAAAATTGCGGCCTTTCCGAATACTTTTTCACTGGCATATCAATCTAGGAAGAGTAGTTGTCATCCATGATTTATTTCTTCAGTATGCAGTGTTGGTTAAGGATGGTTCGAGAAATGTAGAGGGGCAGACAATGAGTTCTTGATCATTTAATAGTGACCTAGTGTCCCAGTTTGCCAAGACTTTTATTGCTAAATGAGCATCTCTTACAAATGGGGATAGCTGGGTACCCTAACTAAAAGGAAGCTATTAATGAGGCAGCTACCGATGATGTATTTCATGAAGGCATATCACTTGCTTGAATATCTCTACAACTTGAGCCATACATGTGAACTGTAAACATTCAAAAAAGACATGGCACAAAGTCACATGTCAGCACTGTCATTAGGATTCTTATAGGCATTCATCACCAACTAGCAAGTACTTTAAACATGGTAATTGCTATCAGGTATCTTGAGCCTTTTCAGATACTTATTCATACCTGTGGCTGGTGTTGGTTTCCATAGACTGGCAGAAGTTTCATGAATAAAAAGTTGCTCATGTATATTGAATAGTACATAGTATCTGTGTCTCTACAGGTAACCAGGGCCAGGACTGAGTTTGAGAGACCTAAGGCAAGTCAAGGGGAGTTGTTTAGTGAGCAGAGCTGAAAAGTCAAAGTAAAAGACCAGAGAAAAATCAGTCATATGCTAGGGTGATAAAGCCGAATTCTGGAAAGGCTGGAGAGGACTAACTGGGATGGTAGAACTGAGGATGTAGATGCTAAAACAGAGGTACAACAAGTAGGTACTAGCTGAATAATCTATTGCAACTTGTTTAAAGTGTCCAGACTAGCAGAGCTGGTTTTATGGAGCTGAAGCCTCAAGGGCAGTGTGAATAGAAATCTCACTATACCAGTCATTGGTGGATGCAAGTCTCCCAGGCACTTTGGGCTTTTTGTTCATAAGCAAAATAGACTTCTGTAGTCCAAAGGCAATCCCCAAGAAGGACAGAAAATGCCAAAGGGACCTCAGAGGGTTTGTGGAGCCCTAGAAGATTTGCTATAATCCTTCAAAGTAGGCAAGGGTCCCATGAACCCTTACTGATTTGCATTTTATAGATCAGTGAACCTCCCCTTGCTCTCAGCACTGGGAACCCAGTACTCAGCATGCAGAGCCAGCGAAGGCATATGTGGTAAGAAAATAAATGAATTTGTACTTGGGCATGGAACTGGGTCCAGGCATACATCTTCTGAGTGAAATAGTAACAGATACACTATCTGGTGTAAGGTGTATTCTTTATACAGGTAGTTGGCCCTGGTTTCAAGTATAAAAGCTCATTATTTCCCATATAAGCACTTTGAGGTGATAGTTACCAGCAAACTAAACATTCTAAGCCTAGCTCTTAATTTCAGACACTACAGGTAATTTGACTTGTACTGGCAACAATGGGAAGTGCTTCACCTGGGACTGTCTGATTTGGCAGAATTTGTGCTCAGGAGTTGAGATGTACTTAAAGGAGCAGTGGCCATTGTATTCACATTGGGCTGACTTCATTTAAGGAAGACAGGGACCTTAAGATGCTAAAATTTTAGCAGATCCCAAAGCATAATATAACTGTCTATTGAATTATAAAGCCTATGCTCAAAAGCAATGAGGAGGTTCAGCAGATAGGACTATCTCTGGGTTAGTTCGGTGCAGCCTCTATCTTACTGAATTCCTACCACTGAGAAAGTCTTGATGTGGGGGTGAGATGAATTTAACAAAACAATCTAAAATCATGTAGAGCTGGTCTAGGATATTATCCCAAGGCTCTTCATGGGACTGGTAGGTCTCAGTATCTCTGCCTCCGTTCATTGTGGGTGGTGGGTGTGGGGGGAAGAACCTTGTCTTTGGTGCCTATATTTCTATGGGGATTCAACTCAATACCTCTAGGTTGGCATTTAGCCCACTAATGCTAGAACAACGTATCTGGGAAGGGAGGTAGCAACGTGAAACTGTGAGCTTCACCAGATTGCCTTATTACCTGCTTCACCAGGTTGCCTTATTACCTGCAATGTTCCCAGGAAGTTACTAGGTGAGCAAAACTCAAAGCATCCAAGTTCCCAGCTCCTAGTCATGCTGGAAGCAGGGTCATCAATTGGACCCCAGCAGTTGCCAAGCTTTGGTGTTGAAGAGGCAGCGGGTCAAAATAATGTTATCCAAAGCGGAGCTGACATCAAAAGGCAAAACTGATGAAGAGTAGGTTTCCAGCCATGCACTGACAGAAGCAAGATCCAAAATCTACAGGGAAAGTAGAATGTCATTTGGCTTAATTCCAGTGGCCATGCTGTGCTGGCAAAATGTTCAGAGGTTCACACTCATTATTCTGGTGGAGATAGGATTTCATGCCTTTAGTGATGTTCTTAATGTGGCCGCTGTTGAGCTCACGATCATTCTTCAGGGCTTCTTTGTCTTTCACTTCTCCATCTTTCCAGGAAGTTCAGTTTCTAGAAATTCTCACTTTAAATCCTAAACAGACTTGACTTTTTAATTCACTAAAATACATTAAAAAAAATCATGTTCCATTCTTATCACAGCTTAATGCTTTCAGTCTTAGCATGACTCATTTTTTTCTATTAGAATTTGACATGTTTTAGTTACTCTTATAGCTCTTTCACTGTTAGCTGGCTTTTATTTTAGAAAAAATGTACCTGAAATCTGACATAGGAAACATTGTCATTCTGCTACCTGAAACCTGACTTGATGTGTATCTGATCTACCATAGTCCTCTTATGTTGACTGGTGTTGGCTCTTCTTGTGTGACATTTCAAATCTCTGCTTGCTTATTCCAGCTGTGACAGTTGAAGTAAACCTGACAGATCCTCAATTCTGTCTCATACCTGCTGGTGCCCACATTTCTGCCCCAGGGGTTTTCTCTAACTTGGATTCATGTGACGCTCTTGGGAATTCTGGACATTTATGCCAAGTTATTTGGGCACATAGGATAATTAGCATACATGTGCAAGCCTTGACAGTTGGGATCTAGAAGTCAATGGATAAAATGCTTATCTTGTCTCCTGAGTCCTGACATGCAGTTCATGAAGCTTCCCAGGTAATTCCACTGGAGGTGCAATCTGTTGCTGGTCTTAGTGGCCCGCTTAATGCAGGTTTTGCTGGCTTCCCTCTGTTTGTCTTTCACTCTTTCTGCAGCTAAACTCCTAGTACATAAGCTTTTGATAGTTTCCCTGAAAGCAGAATCTGAGACAAAGACCGTAGTTTGATCTTTCTCTCCTACTTGGTAGCTTGAAGCTTCCCCTTTTTCTATTCTTTCAGGGTTTTGTTAGTAGTCACATCTAATCCTTGTATCTACCTGGTAGCTATTAAGGTAGATATTTGGGTGTGTTGCTCTATGATGTGGTGTGAGACAGGTGGAGTGAGCAAAGGGGTAAAGCATATTCATGAATGATTAAGATGAAGGGAGGGTGTCTCAATCACAAAATACAACTCAGAAGCATAAGATTCAAGGATCATTGTAGTCAGCAATGTCACACTGAGCTTATTAGTGCATTCATAATACTTAACTGAACTAGAAGGGAAGGGAAAAAGCAAAACAAGAAATACATTGGTGGGAATGACCAAAAGCTGTACTTATTATCTCAGTATTACTAATATTTAGTTGTATGTTCATAGCTACTTGTAAGAAATGCTGGGGAAAGTAGTCTCTAGCTATATGTCCACATGCCTGGAATAAACATTGCTACAGAAGGGAAAATTTGAAGAGGGTAACTGGCAGTTTGTTTTGACCCTCCTTCAAGAGTGTCTTGCCCTTTCAGAGGATTATTAATCTGCTTAAATTCATTTGATGGGCATAAGATTCAGCCTGAGATGCAAGGAGTGAATTCAGCTTTCATGCAGATGCCAGCAATGGGTCACTGACCTTATTTGAAGCTGAAAGCAATAACTTATTTCATCTGAATTCCTTAAAATGCTTTTCAAGCTGACAAGGGTGCCAAAGAGGTAACTTCTCCTTGCTTGTTGGCTCTGCTTGGGAATATGGTCATGGACAGGTCTTGGTGAGACAGAAGCCCATGCTGTTTTCCCCATATGATGCTTTCATTCCTACCATGAATACTTCATGCGCTATTTGAAGAATACTGGAGTGGCCAAGGACTGAGGCCAGAGAATTCAGACAATTCAGTCTGTTCATCTTGTTCAGAATCTCTTTGGATATCTTCTAAGCACTGAGATATCACTGAATCCCTACTATAGATCTAATGGCACATTCCTTCCCCAGTCCTTTGTGTTCATTCTTCCATTCTCATTCCTTCCAGGCACCTGACCAAATAACAAGACCATTTACATAGAAATTCCTCTATATCCTTTAAGTCACTGTTAACTCGTAATCATATATACCCATTGAAGTTGTTCACTAAGAGTCCCCCCATATCATGGTTCCTGGGGTAGGGGGGTTGGCCATGGAGTCCTGTAATGCAGCAACCATGGACATTCTGCTAGTAGATTAAGTTTTGATCTAGAGCTGGGTTGGTTCTTCCTCTTAGCTGATTGTAGGAAACTATTCCCCATGAGGCAATAGGGATGAATATAGGGAAAGTAGATGTGGGGTCTGGATCATCTGTCTGTATAACTTGTGCCCTCAAGACCTCACACTCTGCACTCATTCCATGTCCTGATACACTTTCACACCCAACTAACCTTATAATTTGGGTCTAGTAGTTTCCAGCTCCAGTCACTTGATGTCACAAAGCTAGACCCTTAGTCTGAGGGCTAAGTAATGTCAGAAGCTGTTTGACAACTGAATAGTTTTATGCAACAGTTAATAGTTTATTCCAGAAACTTATAGGGCTTTCAAATTGTGACTTGCTAGACATTCCTTATTGCCTTTTGTACCAAAGATATTGCTGGTATCACTGGAATTGGTTCGTCTTATATAGAACAGCTGGCATAATTGCCTGAATCTCCTACAAACTGTCTTTATTTGGGCTCCATTTGAAACTAGGAGTCTTCAGCATAACCTGGCAAATGTGAGGCAGTGTTCCTAAGTATGCTGTATCTCCCTCTATCCCAAAATCCCACTAGATTTCGTTCCTCTTTGGGAGGTAGGAGATAACAATGTATTATTTCCCTTAGAGATGTCCTGGCAGATATTAGATGACTTTAATCTTGAACTCTATAGAAATTCACATTGTTCCATATTTGTGAGATTTTATTGACATCTGTCACATCTTTCTAGGGCAGCAAGAAATCTTATTACCCCTTTAATCAGGTCTAATTATCATGGCATCAACATAGAGGATTAACATGGTATTTTGAAATGTCAGTGATCAAGATCCCATGGTCTATGTAGCAAATGAACAGGCATATTAATATATGTACAGGGCTATGAAGTGGCACTGTTGTCTTTTCCACATCAGCAGAAATGGCCTTCAGTTCTCAACGGAGATTAAAAAGTTTGCCATATTGATAGGGTATATCAAGTGCATGTCGTATTTGATATTGATGCTACAATTAGGGGAGCACATGAATTGTGTCATCAACATTTGCTATGACGTGTCATGTCTACATAGAGGTCACAAATGTGATAAGGGATGCAGTGCTAGTGGTCATCATCTTTTTAGTGCAATTTCTCTGGTGTCACTCCAGTCCTTCCCAGCATACTGACTCTAAGTCCAAGCCCTTGCAATTGCTCCTCATGCCCGGCATCTCAGGCCTAGGAATCAATTAAGGGTTTTGCCAGATCAAGTCTATCCATCCTAAGTATGTATTCAAGGACTCAGGAAATACATCCTATACCTTGTGAAGTTTCTAGATTCATTGAATGAGTTTGCTTTGAGTTACAATTCTTATCTGGCCACTATTGAAGGGACTATGATATTTTAAACACTTGGTGTAAGTTTAAAATTGGACTTTAAGTAACCTTGTGACTCACCAATGTGAAACTCTGATAATGGTCTGTGCAAGGGATTAAATAGCTAAGCTATATGCTTGTAGTGTATTCTAGAATCATTCTGTAATGAAATCTAGTGACTGTCAAGAAATGGGATCTGGATCTAAGAACAGCTTTCGATTTGGCAGCTAGGTGGAAGATCATGACTTTGTGTTGCTGTAGTCAATAGCAGTCTTACTAGCATTTGGTTTCTTTAGTCTATGAGTCAAATCCTCCAGTAAGCTCTCCATCTTTCCCCTAAATAGTTGGTATTGACCAGCAGGGATCTGAATGTGGCTAAAATACCCCAGTGGAGACACAAGACTTTCTGCCCATTATATTTGTTTACTTTGCCTCTGAAGATCGACTGCCAATTCTGGTCGCCATCTTCCCCACATAAGCTAGAGAGCCCTATTTCAGGGCATCATCTTCTATTTCTGTCCTACTCTATGAGGAGGCCAGAATGCCCGCAACAAACTTATAAAGGGTGTTTTCTGAGACCACTAAAGGAAATGTAGTCAGTTGATGTGTTGTATGTAGGAACGTGTTTACTCTGCTGAGCATCTGAGTCTTAACTACTATATTAAGTTCTAGAACTTCTGCCTCACTTGCTTTATAAGTCATCATGTCCAAGTTTCAAGGGAAAAAGCCAACAGTGGGAGACCATTTTCAGGTGCCATTTCCAGGATGTTAAATCCTGAATCATGGGAGAATACTATCCTATTCAGCCTCCTATTCAGCCCACCATTTTTCTGACACCTCAAGATCTACTCCCAATTCCTATTGTCATAGATTAGGTCATGCAAATGTTTCAGTGAATAAGGTTGTTTCTTCCTGAAACAGACATTGTATTTTCCTCTTCAGGTTATGCTGAGAGTTGACCCTAGTTATTTGCCTTGATGCCCTGAGAAGTGGAATGATTTTTATGGCAAATGTCTTATAAGTTATCTACTTCAAGTGAAGTTGTAGCTTTATCTTCAGGTAATGGGCAATAACTCTCCAATTAGTAGGGGCCTGCTTCTGCCATCCTGGATGTTTCCAAGGAATCTGGCCCAATATTCTTGGGCTCATCTATTTAAATTAGAGCTTCGACCCAGGTCTCCAAAGCCCTGTGCTGCCTTTGAGCTTGTAGCATAGGGGATCTACCAGTGATGAACAGTGGCAGAGTTGCACGAGTCAAATGCCCAAGTCCAGAATCTATACTAGCCCATTAGGTATATAGAACATGGTGTTTTAAGGTTGTCATGGAGGCCTTCTGGCTCTCACCACGTGCCAAGTTTATTAGCCAACTGTTGAGTTGGTATTCTTTCAGAACCCCAAAGCTGTTAGCCAGTGCCAGCAAGCTCCACAACTTATAATTACACTGTACCCACACTCAAGTGCCAGAACCACTGCATACTCAAGTGCTTCTTCCATCCTGTGCTTCATTCAAATGCACAACAGGTGAACCTCAGGAATTGTAATACCACAGCAAGCTAGGGGTTATCACCACCTCCCAACCTACTAACAGCATTGCAACACTTGTTCTCACACTTTTTCTGGTTCTAGATATCTATTCTGAGACTGTTTTCTAAAGCCTCTTCTACTGTCTTAGCTCAGCATCTTTGAATGCAGAGCCCAAGTAAAAGACTTTAGTGCAAGTTGTCTATTTGGGAATTAGACTCAAAGAATCATTGAGGTTTCTACCATAGGCTTGATTCCACTGAAACCTTTTGAGATTGCATCACTGCTAGCTAGAAGTTTTGGAAGCAGGATCATATATCTAATGGATTTTTGCAATCCATTAGAAGATGGTTGCTCTCAGGTATTAGCATGAGAGCTATCAAGCTGATCTCATTGGAAGCAGCTCTTGGGAAAGGTGGAAAGTTTCACCTCAATCATGATCCCTAGGTGTTAATTTCAGCTTTCCTGAAACTACAGTTGAAAATCAGTGATGGGGAGAGTGTCAAGATACTAGAAACCTGCAGAACAACAAAGTATTAAACATGTGAATAAGTTAGACTGCCTCCAAGTTTTACCCTTTTTACTCTTTCATGAGCTTTGTTCGGGTGACTTTGCAATAAAATTGTTAGCCACTAGCAATATATAAGTCAGTTACAGAAGAAATCGATGAGTTTTAGAATGCAGTAAACATCACAATGGGGAGTATTTGAAGTCAAAGACTTTCAGTTTTAGTACAAAGTGGAGTCATAAAAGAGACCTGACACATTGTGATCTAGGAGATAACACTGCCTTACTAAAGAGACTAAAGTCAACGTCAATATGCCCAACCTTTGTATTTAACTGAAGTCGAATACATAGAAAGTGGACAGCTCCCCTGTTCTATTCCAGTCTCTCAGCTGTCTTAGAAGGTTATCTCCACTCCTGGAAGGACTCTGCAGACCAGTGTCCAAAAGGTGAAGAGAATGCCCTTTGGGGTAGAGGGTATATTAACTACTAATGAGGAGACTGGCTATTTGGCCCCAGAGACTTACCAGATGAGGGGAGACTGAGCCTCAAGATTTCCCCAGTTGTGCTCTATTGATCATATCTCAATGCATATTTGGCAGTTGTAAGAACTCTTCCAATTCAGATCTTACTAAGAGGCCAAGGTCTGAGTCCTAATGCTCATTGGCCTGAAAAATGTTTTTTGGAGGAAAGGTCCTGGAGCCAGAGTTAGATCCCCTGGTTTGCTCTCATGACTCCCCAAACTATAAATGGAACTGATTCAAGGGTGAGTAGTAGGGTAAAGAGGCCAGAGGCTAGAACTCAATATCTCCTGGTTCTCACCTAGTCACAACTTTCTACTCCAAACTCGGCCCACCCACTGAGATTTGCTCACACACAAGCAGGGCATCTTAGTGGATGGACTGCCCTACAATAAGCGTTCCTGTTCAGTCAATGCCCATGTTTATGTGGGCCTTCTTATTCCTGCAGTATTTGCTAATTGCTGTCAGAAATTCCAGGAGTTTATAGAGAGGGGTGTTTTATTTACAGTACCTATGCCCAAGGGTACAAAGTTCAGTTAAGAGTCTTAGGGACCTTTAACTGTGTTCCTTCCTGTGTTCCCTCCTCTTAGTCTGCTGGGACAGAGGATATGGATGTCAGAAATCAAGTCTACCCCATTGGCTGTTGTCTGCCTGTTTGCCCACTTGAGTCAAATATTGTCGTATATGGGGATATGAACATTAAATTTCTTGCCTTATTGCTCTGACTTCTCATACGGTACTGGGTAAATTGGTTACTGTCTTCCAATCCTAGGTGTAAAAGATGTTAATACTTTATAATCAAGGATTATATAAGCCAGAGGTTCTTTATAACCATCCTTTCAGTTTGAAAAAGTTGTTTATTACTGGTTTGCTGAATTGTAATAAATGTGTACATTGACATACTTTCCCTGCATATGTTGAGAGACTTCAGATTTAGGCCACGAAAGACCTCTTGCCAACTCTGTTATTGGACTAGCATGTGAAATACTTGCCATAATACTCAGTTGTGTTGACTTACACCTGCCTATCTTGAAAGAAAGGGAGAATCCCCCATAAGTTATAAGTCAGTTCCAGGGATTTAACTTATCCTTGATCCTACTTTCGGCATTGGTAAAAACCAAAGATGACATGCCAATAAAAATGGTGCCTGGTGTCACAGCATCTTCCGGGTTTCCTGTTTCTCTAGTCAGTTTTGCATCTGATACCAAGCATTATACTACATGCCCTCTGAATTGTCTTTGTTAGGAAATAGAATGTTAATGAGAGGCACTTGAAATGTGCCCTGTGTATCATTAGTCACAAGATGTGGTTCAGGTTATTGGTAACAAACTACTCTCCAAGGCCATGCAGTCAAAATGTTGACTCTTTTAACTGAGACCAGTAGACAGCAAGCACTGCTTCATTGTCTGGAGGAAGACTGTCATTTCCAGTGCAGACCTTGATCAGGGGTATCTGACTTTTTCTGGACACAGGATATAGTCCAGTCCCACTCCCAGGCACCATGGCTCATGCTGCTGTACTGACTCAGGACTCAGATTGGTAGGCCCCACAGTTTGTAACACCTGTGATCTTCATGGCACTTAGCAGTGATGGGCAAAATTTGTACCAGCCTGTTTAAAGAGGTGCAACTCTTTAAACTGGTAACTGAAACCTGGTAACACTAACTAGATATACCAAAGAGCTTTGTTCTCATGCCAAGATAAGCTGAGCTTGGAAGATGAACGAATGCTGAGGCCTCAGATGATTACCATGAGCAACTTCAAGACAAAGATTTCCACGACAGGAAGTTATTATGATTTATTGTAAAGCTCTGCCTTGAGCTCAAAATTATCTCAAGCTTGGCATCGCATAGTACTTTTTTCTCTGGTTATCTGTGATGGGGTGAGTGTCTTCCTGATTTAAGACTGTCCAGGACTTCAGAGGCCTAGCAAGCTTCTGTGAATGTAGTGAGTCTGGAATGAGGGTATGGATTTGACCCCTGACTCTGTGCTCTGAATTGCCTCTACAGACAAACAAAAAATTCGAGCATAATTGTATATTAAAGGCTGAAAATCTTGTTTTCCCTATCACACCAACTTTATCTACATTTTCTTAGTAGTCCTATCAAATATTTTTATCTTTTAAAATAGACTACTCAAATAACTGGAAACTCCAGTAAAATAGCAATAGGATTTGGTGTAAGGATGACTAGGCTGAGATTGCTGGCTCTCAAGCTAGAAAGGTGCCTTCTATCTTCCAAGCAAGCCAGCTGGGATGGCACATCTGTATTATTCCATACTAGTTCTGATCTGTGGACACTGACACAACAACTGTTTCAACATCTCTACCTCTAAACCAATGGTAGGGAAAAAAAGGAATAGCCAGGTAAAATTTCAGAATCAAAACACTCAAGAAAAGATGCTTTATTTCAGGTTTAATAGTTTAAGTACAACTTGGTTTTACTAAATCCCCTGCTTGGTGTGGACTTAAACTAAAGAAACAAGGCAAGCCTTCAGGTTCCAGAGAATTTCTTAAAAATGAGACCTATTTAACCTCAATTTACCTAAGAATGTTTTAAGTGATGGCATCAACTCTCATCTTCTCACAGGACTCCTAAAAACTACATTTCCAGAACTGGCTTCACTGGATACTGCTCTAAATGACATCTTGGTTTGGGATAGCTATCCAAGGATAGGGAGAGACACCTTGGGGAAATCTGAAAGCCAGAGATCAGTAGCAGCAAGGGGTAAAGAACAGTGAACTGCAGCTGAGCTGAGAATTGTCTAGAGGGATTAGAATTGGAATTTGAGAAATGCCTTTTAGTCAGTATTAGTTTATTTCATGTTAATGGCCTTCCCTGATGCCTATTGAATAAGTAGCTTGACTGGATATGATGCCAGTGATAGAGTAGATACTTCACTCCTATAGCTAGAGTTTGAGTTCAGGTTATGACAAAAATTGGCATCCTTGAGTTGAGAGATAGACATTTAGGATAGTTTTTCTGGCCAATGACTTTAATATTCCAGGTATTGGAGGTGATTTAGTTGTAGACTATTACTATGTTTATTTCCTCTTTGGGGTCTTATCAAGGCAAAATGAGTTTCTAATATCCGTTCAAGTTTAACTTCTATTTCAGCTTCTGCAATAGTCATCACAAACTTAAAACCTTCACTCAATTTTTGCATCTGGTCATAATGATTTGAGTAGTTTTCTACCCAAAATTTACTACAAAAGAGGCTTCTGGTCTCCAGGTATTGGTAACAACTTGCACCCTGTGCCCAAGAAATGTGCTAAGTTTGGATATTCCTACCTAGCTCCCCAGTGCCTTTGGGAAATAACCAGAGACATACTTGCTATAATATCAGAGCCCTTTCTTTTGGGGACCTGGCCACCTCTTAAGTCAGTGGGTTCTAGGTCTAAAAATTGTTCAGGTCTGGCAAGTGGCTATGGTATAACTTTGAGCAACTGTTGTCTCCTGCTTATCCATTCTTTATTTTTTCTACCTGGATCTATTGATATAAGTGTGGTATTGATGTCTGCTCTTATTTCAGTGTCTCCCTTTTGCTCTACCAGAAGTTGTTTTATATACTTAGATGGTCCATCACTTGGTCCATATGTTAACAAGTTACCTCTTCCTGATGGATTGCCCTCTTGACCATAACAGTCCATCCTTGCCTCATGTTACCCTTTTGAGGTAGAAATTTATCTTGGTTTGTATAGCAGGTCCTGATTTCCTTTCACTCCTGTTGCTTCGATATATTTTCCCACAGTCCTTGACTTTCAACCTATGTTTCTTTGGAGCTGATGAGTTTCTTGTAGGCATAATATTTATGGATCCTATTTTGATCCATCCAGCCACTCTTTGAAAACTCAGTCCATTCACATTGATATGTAGGGCTTTATTACCATCATTTGAGCCTTTTTCTGTTTTGTCTGTTCTTTTTCTCATTTTTTTTGTTTGCTATTTCCTCTGGAAGGTTTCCAGTGCTTCTCAGTTTTGGCTTCTCAAGTATCTTTTATAGTTGAGTTTTGTGGCTAACATGTGGATTATCTCTATCTTTACTGTTCTGATAGTATTTTATGAGCTGATGCCGTAACGTGTTTATGTTTATAAAGACTCCAGGTTTTTATTTTCCCCTTCAGTGTTTTTCTTATTGGTCCTGTCTGTTTCTGATTTTGTTTTACTATTTCCATTCTCAAGATTTTGTGTCTTATCATTTTCACTGTTACAGCACCCCTTTCAATATTTCTTGAAAGGCAGGCTTGGTGATGGAAATTTCCATTAACATTTCATTGAACACCTTATTTCTGTCATAATTTAAATAACTGCAGGGTAGAGTATTCTTGGCTGGTAGTTTTGTCTTTTAGCATTTGTAATGTCATTCCACTCCTCCTGGCCTGTAGGGCTTCTGTTGAGAAGTCTGACAGCATGTTGGGTGTAACTTTGTAGGTAGTTTTCCCTTTTCTCTGGCAGATTTGAGTAATTTTTATCATTGACTTTTAAGGGAAAGGTGCTGGCAGGAATGAAGGGGGAGCAGAAGCAGGCAGGCAAAGAGGAGGAAGAGCCACTTTATTTTTTCAATTAATCCTGGTGGCTGCCCTCAGTTCTAGGAAACTAACCTGGGTCCTTGGCATGTATGTGGACTGTGCCTGCCAAAGTCAGCCGACCAAATCACTACTCCATCAGGGGGTGCCTATCACTAGCTTTTGCTAGTTTTGCTAAGTGTCTGAGTTGGTCCTTTCACCCTTAGGAATTCGTGTCCTTTGTTTTTTTACTTTTTGTGGCAGATGTGGAAAGTTCTGTTGTAAAGTTTTCTGCTCCTTTCTCTTCCCTCTCCTTTTGGTAAAACTATTATCCTCACGTTAATTCTTCTCATGGTGTCTATTTCTCACAGGGTTTCTTCATTTTTCCTCAGTCCTATTGCCCTGTTCTCTTCTGTGAGGACTGCCTCTGTGATGTTGTCTTCAATTTCTGAGATTCATTCCTCTGCTAGATTGAGTCTGGTTATAGAACTTCCCATATTTTCAGTTTATTATAATTAATCTCCAGCATTTCTGCTAGGACTTTCCTTACAACCTCAATGCATGAATAGTGGACCAACTGGTAAAACCTGAAAGAGACCCCGAGGGAACCTCAGCAGCCCTGCATCTAGGACACATCCCTGGATGCTTAAATGGTTTCTCTCAAGGTTACTTGGACAAGCCCCAAAATCCCCTAACTCTACATCTTGCCTGAGTGAGAGGCGGGCAGCTTAGGTCCTGCACATGCACATGTATGAATTTGCTTAATGTAACCTTAAGTAGTTATTTCTGCTTTTAATAACCTCACTGTATATTCCAGCCCACCAACTCTCCCTCCAAGAGTGTTCTGGAAGAACCCAGTCTCATTAGCTTCTCACCAGCGTGTCTCAGCTTACACCCCTCATATTTGGTGCCACAATATGGGGAGAGAAAGATGACTATAGTCAGCGACAAAAGCGAGTTTATTCTGTTTATTTTTTCCCCCTCTAGTTTGTTTAATGACTATTTGCAAGCCCCAGAGAAGGAGTCCTCTCTACTGCAGCCCTACTTCTATCTGTCTCAAGTATCCGAAGTTGCTACTTTTCACTCCTTTGGGAAATGAGCACTGGGAATATTTCTTCACTCCTGGCATGGTGTCAGGTTGAACCCAGGGTTCTGTAAAAGTGAGACTTTTTTTGTGATACCATGTGGGGAAAAGGCCTGCTTACCACTTCCAGCAGCCATGGAGACAGCCATAAAAACCGCTGAGCTAGCAAAGTCATAAAAACCTCCTGTGACCTGAGCTTGCTGGAATGTTGCCAGCAAAGAACTTCTAGCACTTGAAACCTCCTCCCCTAATTTACATCCCTCTCTTCCTGTGCTTCTCGAACCTATATAAGTGTGCCCTAATCAGAAGCCTGTGCTCAGTCTTTGGAAGTATTTTAGGCAGATCGGATTTATTACGCACAGGTT
The DNA here is from genome assembly GCA_004363575.1 of Solenodon paradoxus. Taxonomy (NCBI): domain Eukaryota; kingdom Metazoa; phylum Chordata; class Mammalia; order Eulipotyphla; family Solenodontidae; genus Solenodon; species Solenodon paradoxus. Next base: position 214,267 of record RJWH01001279.1, read on the forward strand.
CAGCAGGGATCCTTTCCAAAGACTGCCCGCTTGGTTTATCCCAAAGAGCTGTGACATTTGGAAATCCCAAACATGCTGGTATTAGCCACAAGTGTGGGAAAAATGACTCACAGCCAGTGGGACAGGAAGGCACAGGGTAGGTGCATCCTGTTGAACTTTCAACAGATCCATGGTCAGCTATCTCTCGTCAGCCCTGAGCCGCAGACCCTACCGGACTCTCAAAGGGAAGGTTAGGCACCAGGAACAGCCATCAGATAAGATAAAATCTTGAGATTTCAGATCCAGTCAGGCTTGCCTTAGAGCAGAAAGGGAGCCTGATCACCTCCCATGAGACTGTCAGCATTCTGTCAGGGAAGACCGAGAGGGAATGTTTAACCTGTGTGACTGAAGCATGAATGTTCTGCTGTCCCACGGTACAAGCTAGGGGACATGAATGGTCCTGTAACTGCGGTTCCATAGTGACATCATATGGCAAAATGGTGATTGACAGCCAGCTGGGCATCTGAGTGGGTCTCTCTGAGGTGTGGCCACCACCCCACTTTGTCATGACACCATACAAGGGAGGGCATGGGGGGATATCAATGTATACCTACGGTCATAGGCTGTATGTTTAAAAAAGCCAAGCTGAATCTGACACTCTGTAATAAGAATTGGTTTTAAGAGCTGAGTCCCTCAGGCTGGGGTTCAGGATGGGGCTAAGCATGTACCACAGCTGAGCAAGGCACTGCCAACCATTCCACGTCCAAAATGCTCCCCCTGAGAGCACCCCTCCAGGCGACCTTTCTCCCTTCTCCCTCCCTCTCTAAGTGCATGCGCACCCTGGCTTGCGCACCCAATCTTGCCCCCAACTCGAGTGCCTCCGCCCATGGCTCTGCACAGCACAGCACCTCAACCGGCACCTAGTTGAGAACTCCTCTGCCTTTTATGAAAAACCTGTAGGCTTTGCAGGGATTTTCAGCTAATTGTGGAGTCAACTAAAGCCCCAGAGAACTCTGCATTCTTTGTAAATTAAGTGGTCAGCCTTTAGTTTAAGATGGCCATCAGAGGGGACCTTAGATCTCCCCACAGTGAGGGCTGTTTACAAAGTTGTAACAGAAGACCCAGGCCACCCTGATCAGTTTCCATATTCTAACCAGTGGTTGGAAATTGCCCAAGTTAAGCCTCTATGGGTCCAGTTCTGTGTTAGTGTTCAAGGATGGCGTAAGGTTTTAGCCAGTCAAAGAAAACAGAGGCTAGAAATGGCTTGAGTCAGGCCCCAGTGGGCACCATAAACACAGAAAATTGGGTAAAAGAAGCCCTTCCAGATGATGCCCCCACCCCCACCATGGGACTGTAGCACTGAGGAAGGAGGCTGACAAGCAGCTAAAGAAAAAGTAAACCTTCTAGCAGCTGCCTGAGGACACCCCCGCCTGCCATGGAAAATGGAGGTTACAAGACAGGAGCCAGAGGACTAGAGAGGAAGGCTTCATTAGGTCAAGACCAGTGTGCAGACTGCAAGAAAACAGGGCACTGGAAAAACAAATGTCAAAACCACCAGACAGGAAATCAGGTTCTTCCAACCCACCTAGCCACTACCAGCCTGAGCCACCTGAAGCAGACCTGATCGCGCTGGCCAAAACAAGCAAAAAGAAAAACCAACTGATTAGGACAGACCGGGCTCTTTCCAACTAGGGCCAAACAAGCCAATGGTCAAAATGAAAACTGGAGGCTGGACTGTGAACTTAATGGTTGACATGAGGGCTGAACGCCCAGCTGCAACTCATAAAGTAGCACCCCACAGGTGCCAATTGGGAGGTCACCAAGGAGTGCATGAGTTCTTGTATATGCCAGACTGCCCAGTACCTCTGACAGGCAGAGATCCTCTGGCTAAAGTGAAAGCGGAAATAGCCTTCACCTCAGATGTCTCAGCATAACTGCATTTAGGCAAAGAAACCAGGGACGAATGACTACCTCCCACTCCAGGACCTAAAGGCCATCAGTGAAGCAGTTCTCAACCTGAATTTGGTGCTGCCAGGCCCATATACCCTACTAAGACTCATACCATCTGAGGAGGAATGGTTTACTTGTTTGAACTTAAAGGATGCTTTTTCTGTCTTCAGTGGGCACACAGTAGCCAGCCCCTGTTTGCCTTTGAGTGGGAGAACCTGAACACGGGGCTAAGGAGCAATTCACTTAGACCAGGCTGCCTCAGGTGCTCAAAAATCGCCAACCCTGTTCAGTGGGAACTAGCGTCTGACCTGTCCAAGTTTCCAGGTCAGGACTGAGGGTACATCTTACTCCAATATGTAGATGACCTCTTATTAGTGAGCCCCACTCGAGCTCAGTGCTGGGAAGGAACAAGGGCCCTATTGCAGCTCCTGACTGAAGCTGACGACTGGGTCTCTAAGAAAGGCTCAAATATGCTTGAAAAGAGGTCAAGGACCTAGGCTTCCAAATCACCCAAGGGAAATGGGGTTAAAGACTGAGAGAAAGCCAGCAGCATGTGTCAACCCAGTTCCTGCCACTCAGCAGCAGATCCAAGAATTCCTAGAAGCAGCAGGATTCTGTTGCATATGGACGCCGGGGTTTTGAGCTGGCAAAGCCCCTATATGAAGCACTCCAAGGAAAGGAAAAAGCACCCCTTGACTGAACAAGAAAAGGTGTTCAACTGTAAAGATGAAACTCACTGAGGTACCAGTCTTAAAACTCCCAGATGTGACATGGGACTTTAACGTGATTGCACGTGAGAACAACGGGTAACTCTGGGAGTACTAACTTAAGAATGTGGGCCTTGGCAGAGATCAATAGCTTATCTGTCAGAAGAGCTTGACTCAGCTGCTCAAGGATGGCCAACCTGCCTAAGGGCTTTGGCAACTACAGTCTTATTGATTAAAGAGGCGGACAAGCCTGGATAGGGACAAAACCTAGATGTTAGAAGTGCCCCATCCCGTCATCACACTCATGGATGTCAAGGGACAGCACTGGCTAACTCATGCCTGGGTGACCCAGCACTGAGGGATCCTGTGCGAAAACCCATGAGTGCAACTGGAAGCAATAAAATCCATAAGCCCCACCTTCTTGCCAGGGGCCCCAGAGCATCACTGCCCAGAGGTCATTGATGAAGTCTATTCTAGCCGACCAGACTTAACAGACAAGCCCCTGCAAAACCCTGACCTCATTCTTCATACAGGTGGTCGTTTCATAGATGAAGGCAAGAGACGCGCTGGGTATGCAGTTGCTCAGACTGAGACTATAGAAACAAACTTTGCCTGACGCATGGTCAGCCCGGAGAGCAGAACTATGGGCCCTAGTCAGCACGCTAAACTCAGCAAAGATAAATGCGTCCGCATCTGCACTGACTCGCACTATGCCTTTGCCACTCTGCATGTACATGGGGCTGTATATGTATGGAAAGGGAACTTTTAATAGCAGGAAGAAAAATTAAAAATTAAGAGATCTTAAAACTACTAGGGGTAGTTTGGAAGCCCAAGGAAGCAGCAGTCATACACTGCAAGGGGCACCAGAAAGGAATGGACACAACAGGAAGGGGGAAAGGTAAAGGAAAGATGGTAGGTGCTACCAGACCACAGAATCTGTGCCAGGACAGCTAGCACACTGGACAGTCCTTCAGCAACATGAACTCACCCACCAGGGAAAACTGCTCTAGCAACCCTGATGAGCCGGCACTACCTGACTGCTCGACTGCCGTCCCTCTGTGCCTTGATGATGCAGCACCACCTCCTTTGTGCACAGAACAATGCGAGACAGGGTCCTGTTGGACCAGCAGGAATTCAATGCAGTGACCAGACTCCCTTTGAAGATTTGGAGGTAGACTTTACTGAGATAGGAACAAGCAGAGCAAATAAACATCTTAGTTTTTATCTGCACCTTCTCAGGCTGGGTCAAAAAATACCCCACCTGTACAAAAAAGGCCAGAGAGGTAACCAAGACACTCTACAAGACATTATCCCATGATATGGGATGTCATTAACTATAGGATCAGAAAATGGCCAAGCCTTCATAGCAGAGGTACTGCAACAGGTAGCTAAGGCCCAGGGTAGGTATCCAATGGAACTTACACATGGGCCATTGGCCCCAGAGTTCAGGAAAGGTAGAACTCATGAATCGGGCCCTCAAACAGGCTATGGCTAAGCTATGTCAAGAAACTAGCCCTCCTATGGGCATGCTATGTCACAGAATAGGATTTTCCCCTTTTCAGGTCCTAAACGAAAGAACTCACTCCTAAGTGAAGACAGCCCACCAGAGCAGCAGATCGCACAACCAAGAGAGACCCCTCTGACCAGAATGTTTCCTGGACTGCCCAGCAGTTGTCTCCCACCCACCTCAGGCTGACGCATAATCTGCCAGAGGTTTAGAGGAGATGACCCACCAGGAGACCCCATGTCTATCTCTGCTCAATGTTCTTATCTTACTCCGGGCCTTACTCCTTCCAGTTGCCTTTGTCAGCCAGTTCTGCAGACCCCTTCCATAGAGTTGCTTCCTGTCAGCTTGTATAGATCATTGGCAAGTCCAGCCTTTCTCGAATTCCAGTCTGGAATATTGTTCAGACTTTATTACATTTCTGAAACCGTGAACCTAGCATATACCCTGTTCATATGGCGCCTATGGGGCTTCACCAGTCCTGGGGCCACCCCTGGGAAAACTAGACGACCACTACTATCCAAGTCTAAGACTCAGTGACCAAGAGCAGATCTTCAAAACTATTGCTTGTGCACTGAAAAGTCACTATTCAATCTGTGGCAAAACACATACCTGCCTTTCCCAAGGTTGGATGGGTACTTGCTACATAGGCATAATTAGGCCTCAGTTCTTTCTCTTAGAGAAGTCTGTAGGGAGACATTAGGAGTTAAAGTTTATGATAAGCTAGACAGACCAAAGTGAAGCATAGACAATGCCCTTACTTTGACTGGTAATGCCAATGGATAGGCCAATGACTGGCCTCCTGAAGGAATAATTCAGACATATGGGCCTGCCACTTGGGCACAAGATGGCAGTTGGGGCTACCGAACCCCCATCTATCTCCTGAATCGATTAGTAGGATTACAAGCAGTAATAAAGACAATTACTAATCAAACAGCCACTGCACTAGACTTATTGGCAGACCAGACTACCCAGATGAATCACAATCCTCCAAAACCTATTAGCCTTAGATTACTTATTAGCAGAGGAAGGAAAAATTTGCAGTAAGTTCAGTTTGACAAACTGCTGTTTATAAATAGATAATAACGGGAAAATAGTTAAAGATATTTCCAGAGGCGTGTGGAATATAGCCCATGTCCCAGTCCAGAACTGGGAGTCCATCTTCCACTCAAAATGGTTCTCTTGGATCGGAGTATTTAAAACTTAGAAATCATTGGATTCATTCTGAGTCTATTACTCCCTTGTCTTCTACCTGTCATAGTAGGCCTGATTCGGTCCACTATAAACAGGATTGTTCAGCAGGTCACAACAGCAAATCCTGTTAGCACAGCAATATAACCCTGTACCCTCCTACGATGAGCAAGGTTGCTAACTATTTCTTCTTCCTATATACAGATGGTCCAAGAGACCTCAATCCCACTGCAGCACTACAGCCCTGTTCAGCAGAAAGTAATCAGAATGATCAGCGCCCCTCTTTCCCATCCTCAGATCCATCAAAATTTTCAGTTTGAGGAACAAGAGGGAATGTGAGGGAAAAAGACCTACTCACCACTTCCAGCAGCCATGAAGACAGCCATAAAAACCACCAAGCTAGCAAAGCTATAAAAGCATCCTGTGACCTGAGCTTGCTAAAATGTTGCCAGCAGACAAAGAACTTCCCATGCTTGAAACCCACTCCCATAATTTGCATCCCTCTCTTCCCATGCTTGCTCTAATCTATATAAGCGTGCTCTAACCGGAAGCCTGTGCTCAGCCTTTGGGAAGGAGGCCTGCTGAGCCCGTGTGTAATGTATCTGTCTAGAATACTTCCAAAGAGTGCCCGCTGGGTTTATCCCAGAGAGATGTAACAATACCAGATTGCTGGTCTCACTTCTTTAGCTTTCCTGAATAAAACCTTACCTTTACAGAATTAACGACCTCTGGAGCATCTCCTCTGCCTCTTCCCTCCCCCACTCACCAGTCCCTGTGCTTGGCCATGCTTGGCCCCATGCTTGGCCCTGTGATTGGCCAAGGGCACCTTTACTTGCATAGAGGTTGTCGGACATTTGGGGAACCCTTCCCTTCTCCCATGCTTCAGGAAGCGACTTTGCGCCTCAGAATGGCTTAGGGGCCTGGGGACACATGACCAGGAGAGCCGGCCGCCACTGGCACCCCACTTGCTTGGAGCCATGGCCACACCTCTGGTCATCCACACCTGGTGAACTGTCGTGTACACTGCTGCCCTCAGCCGGTCCGGGGCATGTGAGCCTGTCCCATGTGTGTGTGTGGGGCTGTGGCATATGCGGGGCTGGCAGGTGCCTCCTGCCTGCTGTCCCACCCCAGCTCCTCCAGAGCTGGTCGCATACTGTGTGAGACAGCGCTGCTGTGCCTGGGCCTTCTCCCTGTCAGGACCTGCTGGCAGTGCATCCTGGAGTCACAGGTAATCTCGGCAACCTCACGTCTGTGGCTTGCACACCGCCTTTGTGGATTATGGATCTAGGTCCTTGTCTCGTTCACTGTCCACTCAGGGTAGTGGCATGCCTGGTTGCCCTCTATGGCCAACCCCAACCCCCACCAACTAAAAGCAGCTGAATAGTAATTATGGACCACGTGCGGACTCCCCATGACCTCCAGCCACACTTCTTGGCTTTCCATCTCCTGCCAGGTGAGGCTTTCATCCCCACAGTGGAGTTACTGCTCCTTGCTCCCCACTGTGCCTGGGCAAATTCCAAAGTCTTTGTTTCGCAGCACCCTGAGGCTGGCCTCTGCAGCTTCTGCTTCTGGAGCCTTCAATGTCCATTTCAGCCTATGGTTACTGGCTATGTGGGAGGGAGCCAGAGGCCCTACCCCTTCCCAAAGTCACACTGCTACTTCCATTCTTCTAAGTCTTATTACAGGTGAATGCCTAATTCTTTTTTACAGCTTCTTGTTGTAACATCATGATTTCTTTGCTACCCTCTTGTTACAATAGGCAGTGAAATGAGTGTAAGTTGAGGTAAAAGGATATGTGCATAACCAACAAAATAATGGCCACATGAAAAGTCTGCAAAAGGCAGAAGGAAACCAAAGGGAGACTTTAAAACTATTAGCGGTTATGCAAAATGACTGAGTAAGATACTCTTAAAGCAAGTTAACCAGATAAAGCCCTAAAATGCAGCAAAGGGATTTATGCCTACCCCATGGTGCAGGTAACTTGCATCTTCAACTCCCTGATAAACTGTGCCTACATTTTCCTCTTAAGTTTGACTATCAAACATTTTTAATTCTTCAACCCAGACAAGGACCATTTTTCTATTCCTGAATGGTGATAAGGTTTTCTTTCTTACAAGGGTAACACTATGTCTCCCCATTAAACTAATTACATCCTCAGGCCAGTAGACTGGCTGAAATGAAAGGCAGGCATTGAAAAGCCTAATCTAAATTGTCCTTTCTATGGGACAGCATATTCCTAAAACTGACCTTTACAGGAAACTTTTACCTTGACCATTTTAAGAGCTACTTATTCCTGTGATAACTGCCTGTCTGAGAGCTGGGATTCCTAATAATGCTGGCAAAAGAAACCGGCAAATATTTTACATTAGGACTCCTTGATCTCATTCTCCCTGCAAATGTCTAAAGGAAAAAGTAGTAAGACACCTTATTTTTTTTTACTCTAGTAGCCAAAACAAATGTCCTAAAATATCAGAAAAAGCCAAATATCAATTCTCTCCTTATATACCAGGTTCTAGTCCATGTTGAAGGCAGACACAGATATTAAAAATGGGAGTATAACCTACTCACTGTAAAAGGCTAAGGCCTATACCTCAGCCCCTATTGTCATCGTGAGTCACAGCCTATCAGTCAGCACCTTCTGTGCAGAATGATGGGAAGAAGTGGGAAGCAACAAGTGACTAGATCCTTTTGGGGCCCTAAGATCAAATGCACAATAGTGAAGGACATGCTGTATGAAGACTTCTGCTGCGATGGTCTCTGTTCTGTGGATTGACACATAAATCTGGTAGCAGTAGACTCTGGAAGTCTATCCTCAGGTACCTTCTGAACCAAGGATGACAAGGGGAAGCAGGGATTTTGGCATTTTAACTCAGTCCCTTGTTGAAGTTGAGAGATGCCACAAAAAATCTTCAGTTTATACCATAGGCCTTGATGACTTTCCATTATAGGTTGAAGCCATGGAAATATCCAACCTGTTCCTGAGACTTCCCCACTAAAACACTTTCTTTTTCTACTGCTCTTATTCCTAATAATTTGTTCATTTCCAGCCTGTGAAGAACATGAAAGAAAGTTTCTTAAATGTGAATGACTCATTTTGGTTTAAGGACAACAACTTTGAGTAAAAGGTAAAATTTCTTTGGCAAATCAATGTCTTGGTAATCTAATGTTTACTCTTTCTGACAGAACATCTTAAAAATTATTTTGATCTCATGATTTTACCCTTGGAACTTGTTTTTTACCTTGCATCAAAATTTTCTTTGGAAGATAAAATCTGGCAATGTGAACATTTTTAATAAAGGTAATTTGCCTCCATTAGGAAATATTATATCTATACACATATATCTGGAGAGCTCTCAATCTAACTTTTGGCAGGTATAAAAATAAGTATCAACTGAGCTAAGCCTGTCATTAAAAAATCAATCTCTTAAGTAATGGTTGTTTAAAGGTACATATATATGTATATACATAAACTTCCCTGCATATATGGAGACCAAGGGTCTGTAGAGACCACCTCAGACCCTTCATAAATATAGTTTTAAATGAGATTTGTGACTTCTGTTTGTCTATATGTTGTAAAAAGTATTAAGCTTTCCCATTTGTCATTAAATCATAAACTCTTTTGTTACTAAATTCAGGATGAAACAGACTAATCTGAATGTTCAAGTTGAGCTGAGATGAGAAATTTTTAATAAGACTGGTTTTGGTTAAGTTGTTTAAATGTCACTAAATCTTCCTGGTCAAAGAAATCTGTTATAAAATTTACTGCTAAAAATGATTAAGTTTTTAAAGTATGCTTAGTAACTTAACTATAAAAAGCTTTACTGAGTTGTGTTTATCTGTTAAGAGGACAAAATGTATCCCTAAAATTGTTAATTTTAATAATTGTAAGTTGTCTTAAATATCTACCTGTATAAAATGTGTGTCTCAAATCAAGTTAACCCTTTTCAAATCTCTACTAAAGAAAAAAAAAAAAACTAGATTCCATGAAAAATATATGCTTTGATAAACAATGGTAGACCATGTTACAAAAATGCAACTTCCCAAAATTTCCTAAAAATCAAATTCTGAATAGTTAAGTTTTTTAAAGAAAATATGATAAATCTTAGAACTCCTAAGATAACTCATATAAAAAAATATTTTCACTTTGTAAAAAAGGTATTAAGCAAATTAGGCTCATTCAGTATGGTGAAATATTTTGGGAAGTATTGTCAAAATAAGTAATGCTCAACTATCTTAGCACATGTCTATGTGAAAGTCTAATAATGTGAATTGTAGGGTTACATAAAATCCCTAATTGGTCTAACATGTTTCGTTACTATTCTATTCACTGATTTTGTAGTATACAGTGTTTTAAAATATTGTCAATTGTGTTATAACAATCTTTAACCATGGTTATTTTACTCTTTACTATTTACAGAAACTATTGTTCACCAATGTCTTCATGTTCAAAAATTTAAATTTTCATACTTTTACAAAAGAGAAAAGTAGTTTCTTAATTTGGTAGCATACTGGTTTTAGGCTACTGATAGTCGGGGAATCTCAGCTTAGCAGCCCTGCATCTAAGGCACATGCCTGGATGCTCAGGTTCTGTTACCTGGACACACCAAAAGCCCCTAACTCTCCATCTTGCCTGAGTGAGAGGCAGGCAGCTTAGGTCCCACACACTCACTTGTGTGCATTGTCTTAATGTAACCTTAAGTAGTTATTTCTGCTTTTAATAACCTTGCTGTATGTTCCTGCCCACCAACTCTCCCTCCACGAACTCTTTCTGGATGAACCTAGCATCTCATCAGCATGTCTCAGCTCACTCTCCACCTCATATACTTTCCCAAGGATTGGACAGAGTTGGAATTAAGAGGCTGATGGGGGATAATACTTATGAAATATTAAGCGGAAGGAGTGAGCATAGGTAGAGGAGTCTCCAGTTCCAAAGCTGAACTGGCACCTGTGAAAGAACGGAAGGAATGAAAGACTGGGTAGAAACAACTTGGGATTGTGAAAAACCTTCTCAGTTGCACTCCAATCTAACAGGGAATTCTAGTTCATTGAATGGTTGTAGAATGTAGTCTCTCACATACCTAGGAACCCCATTATGCTCCACACTCAAGAAGTATGACCTTATCTCATGCTATGATGCATCCTGTAGGTACTCACAGATGGAGGCCATCAGTTAATGAATGCTTTGCAGTTCAATGGCAAGTTATTTCTGGAAAATTTGAAGCATACCTCTGTGACTAATCAGATGAAGTCTATGTAAACCCAGATCTTGTGCTCTTCTGGGAGAGATGAGTGAAAACCAAGCAATGAGTGAAAAGTCAAGCTATTTTGGGTTATTGATTAATCTATAAAGGAAACAGTAAAAGATGATTTAGGAAATATAAGATTGATAAAGAATATGAATTTTGAGATGGCACCTACATTTTCCCCATTTTAAAAAAACTTGTAGGTTTTAAATATATCAGAACCTTAGCAGAAATCATTTGAGATTTATTTGCACAATAAAAACCAAGGCAGAAGAACCTTAGTGTGCTTAAAGTTCTAAAAAAGAAGTATGGATCATGAGTGAAGGGAGAGACAGAAGTAGAAGCTATATTTTGAAAAATTCCTGAAGACTATGATAGGGAGGTAGGTTTAGTTAATAGGATGCTACTAGGAAAGTTCTAAGCAGTAGAGCAACATGAATGATTCCCTCTTTACATCTTAAATCATTCTTCGTTTGAGCAGATTATAGGACCAGTATTGGAGGCAAAGTATTGCTGGGACTAAAATGAAATGGAGTAGAAATGGAAAATCTGAAGATTATAAATTTATTTTAGAAACAGAATGACCAAGTGTTGCTGATGTATTAGATGTGGGAAATTAAAAGTAGAATGAATCCTGTTTTGACTTAACAGGTAATTGTTGGTGCTACCAACAAGATGAGAAAGACTAGAATGAGGTTTTGGGCAAATGCAAGCTTTTCGCATGCTAAGCTTGAGATGCTATTATGGTACCCACATTGAAATGTTGTATAGGTACTTAAATGAATATTTCCCTGAACTCCAGACTCAAAGCAGAAGATAAAGTTAAGTGAGTTGGGTTGTGTTCTTCATGGCAATGTGAAGGAGCTTACTTGGAGCTGCAGATTGAGTTAATCTCCAGATTGGCCCAGTTGTGATTCATAAATAAAAGGTGTCTTTTGATGGTGGGGCAAAAAGTCTCACTGCCACTCACCAGCCAAAGATCTGGGGTTGCTTATTATGTTGGAGGTGATACATCGAAGGCCTCCTAAAGGCAGGAGAGCCCATGGTTGGAGGATCACATGAACCCACTAGAGAACTTGAGTGCAGGGAACTTGAGCACCAAGCTTCCCAGGAGGCCCTCTAAAACAATCATAAAAGAAATTGATTACAGTAAAAACTACCTATCAGTCTCTCGATTCTCTCAACAACCAGCTTTAGAGTTAGATTTCAGGATTCTAGCTCAAGATGAATTCTTACTCGTTAAAATGGAAAGAGAGGCACGTCTGTCCAAACACAGGTGACCTAGGAATGTTACTTCAAGAAACTGTGCTGAGAGTGGTAGGTAAAAAAGCAGAAGTTCAGGTCCATATGCATGACCAGACTAGAAGGTGCTATGATTATAAGATGGGACAAATCCATTTTCCACGTGTGCCTTTCCTTTCCTATGAAATTTCATAGAGACTCCAGCTTCTCCAATGACATCCTTTCTACCATAGCTACAATACTATGTGGTATAAGTCATTCATAGCCACACTCACATATCCTCTTAAGGTAAGCATTGGTGGCTCAAACACTCTTTATTCTCTGCTCTATAGAAAAGATAAGCACCAGAGCATTGTTAAAACCCCATGGTTAGAATTCTTGACTTTCTGACCACTATTATACCTAGGTGTTGGGTCCAGTTGTTAGCCAGCAAGGGTAGGTGGTTAGAGGAATGAATAAAATTAGAGATTTTTATTTAAGTCACAGTGTTAATCAGTGATAAGTGACAAGTACTTCACTTTTGGAGAAGCAGTGGCTCAGACAAGTGGCTCTTGGGGATTTCTGTCAGCACCATAACTGATTGTATTAAAGTCTGGACTCTAGAGGGTGGTCCGAGGAGCTATCTACTGTATTCAGAGCTTGACAATTCAAAATTTTGTCCCCCCAAATGAAGATTAAACTGGTGTTCCTTGTTCTTGAATGGCTGCTAAATATGCCATTATCTGCTTAAAATGTAAGAACTCTCCTTCTGCAATCTGACCTTGACTTATGTGATACCTCTATGCTAAGTAATGCCTTGTTAAGGGGAAACCCTTAATGCTTGGCATGTCTAATTAATAGTTACAGGTCAGTTTGCTTATCGTTGACTTCTAGATCTATTACTTGCTATTTATGATTAATGGCTCATGTATTAAATGCCTCTAGCCCATGCCCTACACATTGACCCATGCCAACTTGAAGAGATAGTAATTTAATGGTTTATTCTTGAAATAAAATACAGCAGATCGTCTGGGTCCAGCCAGGAAGCAGATCCAAAGATAAGTAGTTCACTAGAAGGGATTTAATGTGGACAACAAGCTACACAGGTATTTTAAGAACTGGAAGTCAAACAAGTAGTGAATAAATCCAGACTAAGAACAGAAAACTGCTTTTATCCTTAGGGCTAAAGAAGGGTCAAGGGGAAGAAGTGATTGTGCATTCTTTACTCCTGCAGTAGCAATGAGGGACCTGAAGTCATGGCAGGAAAGGCTTGAAGGTAACTGGAAGCAAGGGGCTGACTCCAGCAATGGGTGTTTCTCTTCTGGTGTCTGGAGATTCTGCTGAAGTGAGGAGAACTTACCCAGTTTCCCTCTCACCTGTCTTTGGTCTCTCACCAGTGCTCCCAGGAAAAATCCTGGGAGATGGGGTTTGCTCTCAGCCAATAGTAAGGGAAGAACATTTCACTACTATTAAAGAGCAAAGGTAAATGATTACACACATCCTCATCTTATAGGCATATATGCCTTTGTTGGGGATGTTTCTCATGTCTATCAATGAGGATACTTCACCTTCTAGGTTCTCATTGCCTCACTAGTAGCAAGTTGATATGAAACATGGGTCAAGTACATTGCTTAAGATTTTATCATGTGATACTATGATGTCAACAGAGTTGGGATAGAAAATCAGTTCTACTGTACATTCATGAGTTGTCTTTAAAATAGGTAACAAAGAGAATAACGGATTTCTGAATTTTCACCAACCCATATTTCAGCAGAGGCGGTGGCGCATTACTAACTTGTTTCAGCAGCCTGGGGAGGCTGAGTCACCCAGTTTAGGAGGAGGTATCTTTGGAAAGGCCTTGAGCCATAGCGGTAGACAGAGCCATTTTCCAAGATCTGGTAACCTGCAGCACTGACACTATTCCCAAAGGATATATCTCTAGCAACTAATAAAGGAATAAATATAGAACATGTTGACAAGAATGTTTTCACAATTACTTCCTGAGCAGGACTGAGACTATAGACACATGCCACTGCCATGTCTATCCTACCCTTTCCCTAAGATTTCTTGCTAAGATGCTAAATCAGCATTGGCTGTTTCCTCCCTCCTCAGCCATCAACCTTGAAGAGACTATAGAAGCAAACAGAATCCAGGAATAATTGAGGCTTCTGAACAAAGGAGGGTTTTGATTTACTGTGGGGTAATATACAATGGACTGATCTGTGGAAGTCTGATAGAAAGTAAGACGCCTAGAATTTAGTGCAGTTCTATCAGTCTCGGTCAGCCTAATGGGACCTCTAAGACTGTCCGTGAAGAGGTCCTACTTGGTGCACTGCCCTGCCCTGCCCTGCTGAGCCTGAAGAGTAGTCTGCTCTTGGTTCTGACACTGAAGCAAAGTTGCTGCAACTGGAGGCTACTCCTCAAGACAGGTGCCCCGTCAGAGGAAGATCTGAGTGGGGTACCTATGTGGGCATCGTGACAACCAGAGTTGTTTACCCAAACCAGAACACTTGCAAGTAAAAGGCAGCTACTTATAATCACACTGGGCAATGGGACAATCTAGAATTACCTGGACATATTAACACAAATGCCCACAGTGTATGGTAGCTGGGACCTGGAACCAGGAGCAGCTGGCAGAGCTGTTGTGGGTGTTAAAGAAAAAAATGACTTCAATACTGATCTTGGCTTTTCTGCATGATTGCTTTGAGATAATCACTGTCTGGTAGAAATCAATAGCAACCTCACATGATAATACAGATGTTCACTGGATAAAATCATGTCAGCATAACTGCTGTTAAGTGAGGGGTCAATGAAAGTACATGGTTGCTGATCAATCTTGGGTGTTTAGTCCCTCACGCTGTTTCACTGTGAGATGGGTGGAGTTCAGTCCAGGGAGCTTGCTGCTTCCGCTTCCCAGGACAAGAGACGGGGTTCTAAAGATTCTTCCTGAAAAATACAAAAACAGTCTAGGCCTTTCTTTTGTCGGTAAACTTCGCAGGACTTGAAACAAACTACAGTTTGACCTTTGATCTCTGTCCAACATGGCATTCCTAGATAAGTCCTATTCCCTTGAGGGAACTAAACTCCTCTGGTATCTTGTTTTGGTTCCGAGAATACTTGTGTTTCAAAAAGGAAAACAGTGAACAGTGTGTCATTTGAAGTAAAAAATATTATGTTCTCAGACTGAATTCTATAACAAATATTACTTCAGACATTAGTATTAAGCATGAGAACAAAAATCAAAGAATCAGATTTAAGAATGAAAAATAAGTAGAACAATAAGTGAGTGGGAAGATAGAGCTGAAGAACAAATTAGTGAATTGGAACATCAGGTTGAAGAATTCACCCGAAACAAAGAAGGAAAATAAATACAAAATAGAATGCATGGAGGATAGAAAACCTTTAAACATGATAATTGCAAAAATAGTAAAGACAAATTTCCCAAGAAGGATTGATGTTCTATGACTTCTTTCAGAATGAGACTGTTTAAAGGACAACCGACAACTAGATGCAATTAAAAAAAAGATTAAAGCTTTAACATAGTTAATAGTTGATAATAAAAATTTTAGAGATTACTTACAGAACAGGAATTAATCTCACAGAACTCAAAATGTGACCATATTTTAAGAATTAAAGAACTTGAACTCTACAGAAACCTTGAAAAAGTTGAGAATTGTATAATGGACCATGTAACCATTCAGATGTGGTAAGTCACATATTTCTAGTTTCACTTATCTTCCTGAGTGTTTTTGCTTTATTTTGCTTTTCTTGAAATTCCTTCAAAGCAAAATAACCAGACATCTTTTACCCATAAACCTCTAACAAAATCAATAGCTGTTAATATTTAATAGTCTGGTCAAATTTCACTGATTGCCTCAATTCTACAGCTGACTTGTTCAAATAATGCTCTAAAGAAGCCCACTACTGCATTTGGTTGTTGACTTAATTCAAGTTCCCCAGAAAAAAAAAAGCAGAGGCAAAACATAATTGTCAATGAAGGAAGAATGTAAGAAAGGGAAATATAAAGCTGATGCATTGTTGATGTGGCCACTGTTTCACAATTTCTGGGCCTTAGGAGTCATCAATAGACTGTATGAAAAAAGGAAAAATTCATGTGACCAGTGAATGCTAAAAGATAGCAAGAACCCAAAGCTTTTCTCTCGGAGTAAAGTCTCCCACTTCTCCAGATGATCAGCTACCCTATTTGGCAGCTGGAGGGAAACAGACATCCCATTCCTGCCATGCAGCTCTTCATCTGAGCTTAGAAGCACTCACTAAAAGAAGCCGGAAGTTCCAGGCATGCAGCTCAACAGTGTAAGGTGTAGGTCAGCATAGCATTGGCCAATGTCTAGTTGAGTCTAGAAGTTAAGTGATTTCAAGGGAATCTCAGAGGATGCATAACCTATTTAAATTTTCCTGTAACAGCCCCCCTCTCCACCACCAATGTCATTGATGTATTGGAAAAGCTAGGTCTCTTGTCCCATAGAATTCCCTACATTCTAAACTTCGCTAAGTGCTTTTTCAGTGTTTGACTTGTTCCTCATTCTCCTGTATTTAACAAACTAGTGTTAGTTTCTTAGATATTCTGTTGGCAAGAAGGCTTCATGAATGACCTATACTTTTGCATTACCTTCAGAGGTTCAATATCTGGCTGTTCCATTTATAGTGGTGTTAAGGTTTAGTGAGTGAATCAGGTAGCATCATCTGAACTCATTGACAATTTCTCTTCAACCTGTCACCCTAAAGGGTTTTAGCTCATGTGGTCAACCAATTATAAAAAGAACCCAATTTTTGCACTCTTCCCTCTATCCATACCCTTTATAATGTGACTTTTCTACTCTTCATCAAATCTGTTGCTTCATCCCTTGAATCTGAGTTGACCTTGTGACTTGATTTGAAAAAAAATGTGGGGAAAATTGCTTTGTGTTCTCTTCTCCCAAGTGATTGTCACTGTCATGAGAATGAGCCTGAGCTAGAATCAGTCTGCTAGAGACCAGACCATGTGCATGGAAGTCCTGCTTTCCAGCAGAGGTCATTACAGACCAGGCTTTGAGCTGAACTTCAAATGTGAGAGCCTAGCCAAGATCAGAATTGCCTCCTGGGGGTTATATATAAAAAATGTGCAAAATAGAAAACAAAACAATATACTGTAAAGTATTCAGGGGTCCATAGGTTTCCTTTCAAGATACTGTCAGGACTTGATCAGTTCAACCACTACTCCACAGTACCTAATCACCTCTTGTTTCTGCTCATCCTCCAGCAGGAATAAGTGTTGGGGTGGCAGCTTCCTCTATAAAATAAAATGTATGAGGCCAACATTTTTTTCCAGGCTTATGGATAGTAGCCGGTATCTCAGGTGTAAGATGGTAACTCATTGTTTTGATTTGCCTTTCCCTATATGCAAAAGAGAAAGCATGCTGGTGGTGGCTCCAGAATGTTTCCTTAGCCACCAGCAAAATGATGACTCCTGGATGTTTGCCAATATTATCAATGAAAGGATTCCTAATAGAAAGCTGGCTTGAACTACACAGGCATCATTGCTACCTGAAAAAATAATTTTCTATAGCATCTTGCCACTTTGTCATACGTCCCAGAACACAGAAGGATGACAAAGGGAATCTGATTTCAAATTATTGTAGTCAACAAGACGTTCCACCAGAATTCCCAGAGTAGGAGTAGCTGCTGTCGCTGGTATTCTACCAGCCCTGTCAACCCCTATGTCATATGCTATTGCCCAAGAAGGGGGAAATGGCCTGAAGTTCCTCAAAGCATAAAGAGTCCAGCCAACATCATGCATCTTTATCTTGACCCACATCATGTGCATATTTATTCATTTACAGCCTCCTCCTGCAGGTTTGATGCTCATTTGGCAGAGCCCCTAACTACCCGCCAGACTCCTTTCAAAGAAGCTTTTTTGGTATGGAGAGATGGATGGTATGAGTTGACTCAGGTCTCATCAGAATACCTCATCCACATCAAAATGCTGTGTCACGTTTCTGACTGATGTTAAATAGGTGAGGAATCTTAGAATTCTGACTGATATATTTTTGTCCCTGTCCAACTTTTTAGGAGATTGCTGAAATGATAAGTGGGGTTAGTCTTGGTTAATTGGCAGCTCAAAAACAGGCCAAGATTGCCAGACCCTTATTCTCTAGTTAAAAGGAGGCATGGGTCCTTTGTAGGATAAGAGAGCTGTCTGTTAACACTGTTTTGGGGAGATGACCATAGAGAGCTGGAATCCTATTACATAGGTGAAAGCTATAAACTGCTAGCATCAGGGATAAAAGTCCGCTGGGTCAATTCAGCTAAAGTCTCTTCCCTTTCACTAAAGGAAGCTTTTTGGGGATATCTAGTAGCATGTTTTATTGAAATAAGTGAAGATTATAAAGTCAGGGCCATGTTTAATTCCATCTTAGCTGCTTTCCATATAACTTTTAAGTTTCTTAATCTGAATCTCTTATCACTGTTAAGTTATTATCCTGTGTTGGATAATACATTCATCCTGAGTTGAACCTTAATTGATCTTCAAATGGTATGAAAATAATAACTAAAGTTTCAGGGAGACTAATGTTGAATAGAAAAGTCCATTGAAATTTTGTGGATTAACCTAAAAAATCAACTATGTTGAAATGAGTTGCAAGGACAAAGTCCTGCCTGGGTAACCACTGATGTAGTGGTCTCAGCCTCAAAATTTAAAAAAAAAAAAAATCAATAGAAAGTAGTAGACCCCAAACAACCCTCATCTAAATTAACTTATGCCTGAGGATTCACAAAGCAGTAGGCAATGCAGGGATTATTCAATTAATGATACAGGACAACTGGTAAATAATTTGGAAAGTGATTATTTATTCTTCCGTATGCTAAAACTGCAGAGTAGAAAGATGTAAAAATAAGACTAGAAAAACAGGTATGCTTACCTCACTTCTGGAAGTAAAAGCAGTTTCCTGAACTTTAACAGACTACTTATACAGAAGACTGATCCATTAACTTCTGTATACCAAAGACAATAGGAAATATGTACAATAAATATGCTGTGTGTGGTAGGACAGAGCATGATTTAGTTGCAAATAATCCCCAAATCTTAGCTTATCACAAATGTTTTATTCACTCATGTCAAAGTGATGACTATTAAGAGACTCATCTCTGAGCAATGGCAGAGGAATTCATGATCCTTCTATCTGTTATCTGAAATGTCTTCCAAGGTCTCTACGAATATGGAAGTGATCTTAAAAGGGCTTATGTCCAAACCTGGAAGCAGTGCAAGCCAACGCTATTCAAGATACAGTCAACCAACTGTTACTTCTCAGTGACAAAGTAGTTTACACCACCTGCATAAGACCTCGTTCAGTGAGTATTTCCACAGCAAGGCTTCTCAATGGAGGAAAATAGTCAGAGGCAAGCTCATTAGCACATCATGGACTGGTAAAATCTAGTTAGTAGATTGGCACCAGCATGTGGATCAGAATTATTGGTATTTGCGTACACACTTTTCCCACGGTGGGAACCCCCACAGAACCCCGTCATACTATCTTACTGCAAGAGAACCAGAAACCACTGTGCAGACAATTATTTGCTCCCCCAGCATACTTAATTCCCTCTCTGGATACCAGGCAGGCTGCAAAGGGCTGATACTTTGATTGAGGAGTCACCTAAATCAATAGCTAGGTGACATCAGTGACAAGAGGAAGGCCTGCCATAAAAGCAGTAAGAACACTCCCCTTTACAAAAGCAGTAAGAACAATGGGGGAAAAGAATCAATGACTTTTTAAAACTCAACAGCTAATCAATCCTGCAGTAATATGGAGGAAAACAACTGAATCTCATTAACAGTGGGATTTGTAGTATGGTAAAATGTCCTGTCCCATCCACTACCCTTGCCCCAGCTCTGTGGCAGCCCTGAATGACAGCCTGTCTCCAGAAGAATAGGGTTAGACTTCCTTCAAAGCCCTATTCCTGGAGAACTGTCACTATTTGTCCTGCCTGGGGGTTCACTAGAAGACCTCATTCAGGAAACCATCTTTATTTGACTGGAATCGGTGATCTCCTAGTGCCCTGGAGGCATTTTTCAAAAACTGTTAGAAACCAGTTTAACATTGCAGCTGCCTGAGATGGGGGAAAACAGACTAACAACAATGACCAAAATCTTCAAAGGAAAAACTGGAAACCATATACCCAGAGTGTTGGGTGCAGAAAATAGAGCAAGGTCAGAGCTGGAGCTGGCAGAACACTGAGGACACTGGACCTGGAATATCCGGCGAAAGCCACTGTGGGAAAGAACTAGGAGCAGTGTTCCTGTAGCTGTTTTACTCCCCAAAGCAAGGTAGATATAGTTATATAGAGAGCTCTCTGTATATAGAGAGCAAAGGCTGCATAAGCAATTTAATGCAACTATAAACTTGCTTGCGTAAGCTGCTTGAAGCCATGCTGTGTATGAACCCAGTAACTAGGTGGACAGCAGGAAGGTCAGGGCCCTCAGTCTGAGAGAGACCATTGGCCCCTGGCCCCAGCTTTCTATCATCTCGCTCTTGAGTTTGTCTTGTGCAGCTTCCCCTTCCTCCAACCCTGTTCCCAGGAAGCTATCCCGACACCAGAGGGGCTTTAAAAAGCTCAATATATATCTAGTTACCTAGAAGGTCATATAAACATATAGAACCGTACAATGCCAGGAAGGACCTGAGAAAGCCCTAAACTCTCATCCCCACATTGACTTGAAGCTCTGCACAAGCAGGAAATGAAGACTAAGGCTTTCTTCAGCTGCCTAGATGAGCTCTGAAGGCATGTCCTAACATGTTAGCACAGAGCCTCTTAATGACTGGGAGACTTTGGGTTTCAGATGCATAAGGAAATTTGTCCAATCAGTAGCTAATCACCTAGTTAACTGAATAGACTTCAGCGATTATATATTGACAAGGAATACAGTTTACAGAATTCAGAAAAGTTAAACAACAAACAATAGAAACCCTGGGAGAAGAACAGCCTGGTGGCCTAGCAAATATGTCCAGTCCCCCACCTTACCCCCAAGCCTCCAAGTACATCCCAAGGACTTGGTTTCGAAACCCAGGGTCAGGGCCAACAATCAAGAACTATTAGATGAAGCATTTTAGTTTTATTTAACTTCTAGAGTTCAAATTAAACTGTCCAGTTTCAAATGAAAATGCCCAGTCTTCAACACAGTTGAGATATAAAAAACATATGGCCCAGCCACATGAAAGAGGAGTCAACAAACTCTGCCAGGGAAGCAGAGATTAGACTTACTAGACTTATAATCAGCTAAATTGGGCATTTCTTACCTTTTTCAGTTCTTTGAAATATTTATGAGAAAGGAAAGTCTGAGAAGTTTTAACAGAATATCAATTATTTTTAAAAGAACTGAGTAGAAATTCTCAAGTTAAAATATAGTAACCGACTTCACTTCATCTGCTGATGAATCTCTGAACGGGCAGAAAGAATCAACTTGAAGATAGGTCAGACTATCTTAGAATTAGATTGTGGTTTCACAATCTTGTGGACATCTTTAAAACTGTTGAATATTAGTTTAAAAGGTAATTTTAAGGTGTGTGAATTCTAAGAAAAAATATTGACGAGTCCTGTATTCATGTTCTTATTTTCTTTGCCATGGTTATCTGCTTTTTTGGATAGATACTGAAATTTTAAAAGTAATTGTTTTCTTAGAAAACAATTTCTTAGTGTCTTAGAAACTCATTAGTGAGATTGACATCCTGTTTCAGAGGAAGCATTTACCATTTTCAGTAATTTTCTTAAGAGCAATGTCCTAGGGAAAAAGATCAGGGAATACCTACCTCACAAAGAGTAACAGGTGGCTAAACAGAAATCCTCACCTGTGTGAGTAGAGATGTGGAAATTGAGCTATGGGTGGCCACCTTCAGGTTGGTGGGATGCACTATGATGGGCCACACCCTTATCTTATTGGTCCTAAGTGGATAGGATGCTTCTGAGAAATAGTAGGGCGGAGTTAACAGTTAGTAGGTTTATTAAACTTCAATAACTTTCCCTCTTGCATTTAAGGCTAAAAAGATCAAATATGGGGAAAAGCTATTTCTAAAATATACATATAGCTTGGAAATACACTAAAATAAAAAATATTTAGCCATGACTTTATTGAATAAACCATAATACAGTCAAATATTGTCTGTTTTAACTTGAGAAATTCTTGGTTGAAAACCATAATAAATTACATGTACTGATTGTAATTGAGTTTATTTGTATTCTAATTGTATAATTAAAAAGCAACATATAAATTCTAACTTCCTAGTTTTCATGAAAGTACTTAGACTTTATAACAAAGGGAACAAGACAGGGATTTAACACAACAGTCATGATATATTTCTAAGATCACAACTTATTTTGGTAAGGTGAAGGTGACTGCCCTGTTTATCTCTAATTGTTGTATATATTAAGATGTCCTGGAATGTCCTGACTTGTTTGTATTCTCTTCTTGCATTGATCGGAAACTTTCAGGAAAGCCATGCTTGTTCTAGAATGATCAGTGAACTTAAATGGTAATACCTTAGTTTTTGTTAAGGGGTCTTACAAAGACAGTTTTCACAGATGTCAAATTTTTCCCCATGGTAGTGGGATATGCATCCCTAAAACCAATGGATGAGGGGACTAAGAGTTAAAAGGTATTTTGAGCCAAGCTAACACTGAAGTTATAGGAAGATAGAGCCATGTTAACAAGACAACCAAGGTGTTAAGGCAGAAAAGCCTGATGCAGATGTCCTGGTGAGATAATGTGATATACATTTGCTTAAAGTCTTGAGTCGTGGGTGGAGGTCCAAATGAGAGGCAAATAGTCTCACATTTGTCCTTGAGTCCAGCTGAACTATTAAAGGATCTTCTATGGGACCATCTCACTATCTTTAAAGATGGTTAAAGACTCATTGGTATTTCTTGATTTGTTGCTTCTCGATTTCTTTTAGTGACTAAAATACTCATCTGGGGACAAGACTATTGTAAATTGGCTCACTGGCACATAGGAGGCACATAATGTGTAGGATTTTCTACCCAATCCTTCTTGGAGGTTTCTAAGACCCCTGTTTAAAGTATAATATACTTCAGTATGAAATTACCTTTATGCTTTCACAATCACTGGGAAGATACTGCTGTCCCTACCCTTAAGCTCATTTAGTCCTCATCTACCAACTTCAGAGGAAATTGCATCTCAGGCCACCAAATTTCAAAGCCACCACATTCTCAATTTTTTCCTGTTCTTCGGGAGTTTAGGTCTTCAGAACAGGGTGAGACTTCCCATTGGAGAATGGGACTAGCTTTTCAAGGCTGATACCACCTAGAATTTACTATACAAAAAAAAAATCAGTGATCTAAAAATTTGGTCTTTGACCTGTAGTCCCCAAAGGAAGACAAATCACTGCATTAATTTTCCTAGGCTTTACTCTGGGATTGTAGGTTGAGCGTTGCCACCTTCTCTTTGGCCCCAATAGGTGAGTGAAAGAGCCTGTGTTAACGTTCAATTAAGGTCTGTCTCTGGGTTTGTTTCCCTCCCACCACTCAGAAGGTAGTTTCCTGTCCTGGGGGTCTCAGTGAGATGGTCTCCAGCTCTGAGGTAAGTAGACCAGGCCACAAATATCATCTAGGGTACATTTGACTCATGCTCAGAGCATCAGAATAGCAAGCATATTTCAGAAATCAGATTCTATGGCATGCTGAGCTTTGAGAAATCACTAACAGAATAAAACTTACAAGTAGGCAGTCTTCCTGAGCGTTTGTGACTGAGCTGGACTTAGTGTAGGATGAAAGAATTAACATTAATCAAGGCTCAAGAGTTTGAGCATGAAACCTAGTACTGCCAGGTAGTCTGACAGTGCTCAGTCAATAGCACTTGCTGTAGGTTCTCAAGTCTGAGGGATAGTCAGGGCTCTAACTTGCTCTTTCCATCTCAGTCTCCAGACTCAAAGGATGCTGTGTTCCCTGACCCTTTGTATCAGTCAGTCAGGGTCCAGCCAGAAAACAACCCAATGATCATGCTTAGTTCACAAGGTTATGAGAGAATCATATCTAGTCCACCGCTGCCAAGGTGTTAGATGGTTGAAAGGCCAAGTGGGTAAGTGAAGCACCTCAGAGGCAAATAGTCACAGAAAAGCTCTTCCACCTCTGTGGCTAGAGGGTGAAGATAGAAGTAGTACTATCAGATTCCATGGATGGGTCTATTCAGTGAGGGCAGGAAGTTTAGCTTGGCAGGCTGGCAGATGCCAAGAAAAGCAGATAAAGAGGTGGAGAAATGTGCTGATTTTCCTCCCCCAGTGCTTCTCAATGGCCAAATCTTAGTTAGAAGTCATTTGCCAGGGAACATGGGAAATGTAGCCCACGATGAAGGGTCAACTCCTGCCGAGAGAAAGGCAGAGAAATAAGGAATTACTGTGCTCTTTATCCAGAAAACTTCCCATTAGGATGAACACAGACGTTGCAAAATCGTGCTTGCATATTCCTTAGGACTATATTCTCTCCAGACTCTGCTGTCCTCTGCCCCATAGAACTTGGTCATTCATGGAGGAGGCACTAATTAAACAGTGTTATCTAGCTACCAGTATCTTTCAGCTCTTGGCTAGTATGGGGTTAGACACCAAAGAAGAGTGTCTTTTGTTTACCCCTGGAGAGGAAGACCTACAATGGGCTTTCTCTTGATGTGTATAGAAGAATGATGTTCTGGTCATACTCTCCAGTGTTCATGCCTAGAATGGACTGACATCCAGGCTCATACCAGTGAGTGTAAACTATAGATCCCTTGTTCCTTCTGCCCATCACCTTACCATCCCTGGTAGAGACTCCCGCTGGGGCTATGAGTCAGACTTGTGTTAACAAAAATATCATATATGACTGACTCATGTTCACCTCCTGTCTTTCCATATCTCCTGACCACTTCTCACTGTAGCAGAGACCCTTCTCTGAGTTGATCACCCATTAAAAATTAAGTAGTAATAAATTCTGGTAGCTATACAGACGGGAAGACTGTGGCCCAGTAAGTAAAGTGATCTTGACTAAAGACACATGGGTATTCAGAGATTACTTCATGTCTCATCTGGGTATGCCCCTCTTTGGAAATATGTAACTTATTTTCTCTAAGCCTCATCTATCAAATCTAGTCGAGCCATGTTTCAACCATCTGCTCTCCCCCTCCCTCCTTGCCCTGATGAGAGAAGGAAGGATAATAGACCTCTAGACCCATGTGGGTTCTACATAGTCAATTACTATCACAAGACAAACTGCTGCTGCACCCACCCCCTTCAGGACTTAGTGACTATGATCGAACTCCTGACTGTCAGCTTCAATCAGTCTCTTGATAACCTGAAGTTCAGGACTCAGGTTCTGAAGGGACTCAGTAACATCCCAGCACTCTTCTGTTGTGGGTGACATAATATGCTTACTGCTCCAGAATCTATGGTGCAATTCAGTTACTGACATTTGTCAAAGACCACACAGAGCACGCTTATCTGCTTCTGACACTCATATACATGGGATTGCTTGTTAATATGGCCTGTGTTTGTCCTACAGCCTGGACTCATGCTGTAATACTCCACATTTCTCTGGCTTCCACTCAAACTGACACTTTCAATGATCCAAGAAATCGTTTAGCAAAATGTTCCCATTTGACATTCTGCACTCATGTGAATGAGGGGGCACAGGCAAGAATAGTGTGTGCCATTTCCCAAATCTCAGTGCTGTGCTTCTTTCTTAGTTATCTTATTTTGATCCCCTCTAAAGTAAAAGGCAGTAGTAGGTGATGTTATGGCGTGCCCCAGAGCGCTGTGCTCCTCAAGACTCACTGGGCACCCAAATCTTCAGAGGGTTTGTCACCCACTCTTCCACATGCCTGTGCCCTGGGCATTCAGAACATGTACTTCTGTTCACTGAGTCCAATGATATGTCACCCAGATAGTGGACAATAGTGCTCCAGACTGTATCAAAGCTATTGGGGCAAGACAAAAGCTTTGGCCATTTTTAATGACAGTATTCCAAAAAAAAAGTATGCTTTTTCTGGATGAATAGCTACATCCAAGTGTCAACTGAGTCCCCAAAGGAAACATCTGATGCAGCAGCTGTGATTAGGGCAGCCACTTAAATTTAGGATGTTATAAAAGTCATCCAGATGTGGCTAAGAAGGACGAGACAATGAATTGACAAGATGATGGCAGAAACAAGAGCCTCTGGGTCCTTTAGGTAATTTGATGCTGACACCTACAATTCCAGGGAAGCTGTATGGCTAATAACATACAGTTGAAGACTGGATTCCCTGGTATAGATGCCACTTCAGGCTCTGTATCCAGCAGACCTTAAACGTCTAAGTGTTCTTATTTACCTGGTGTATAATTATTCTAACTTTCCAACCTTCTGGGAAAGGGTTGGGAAAGTACCTTTGGTCTTGTTGGACTTTCCTCAGAGACCCATTTTCCTTTGGCGTACAGATTTTTTTTCCATTGCAATAGCTGGTATCAGACTATTTGCTGGCTCTTGTGTACTTTTTTCAGTTGTAAAGAAATATCCTAATTAGTTGCCTATTTATCTCACCCCTGTAACACCTTGATGTATTAGCCAAGGCCTCAGATCTCTACAGGTCAAGGTACCCTGGTGACTACCCAGAACTTGCTGCTTGTTACAGTAATTATCATCAAATATAAGGTCAGGAGGTAAATTTCACATGACCTGTGTACAGATTCCTCCCATTCCCGTTGATGTTGCATGTCTAATTCTATGCAACATCGCCTACCGTCAAACCTGACTCTAAAGGACAGTTTATAAGTGACATTCTTGGAGCCCTACTATTTTCCTTATTATATTTATCTTTTAGAAATGTTCGGAATGCCACCTTTTTAGTTTTACAAGATAGATTCTGATCTTGTGAAGAATTCATGGCAACATCCCCCTACTGACCCCTTTCCCAATACGGTTAAACCAGCTCAAGGATCCCCTTGTGTGCCGTGTTCAAGTTTCAAAAGGGCCTTCCCAGCAGCATCTGATTAGTAAATTGGACCCTGTGTTATAGGGAAGTGTTCTCATGTCAAACTATCTCTTATCCAGCCTGATATTCTCAACCCTGTGGTTCAGCACCCTCAAGATAAAACTTCCATGCATGTTTATCAGAACTTGCAATCCTTTTAGCGAGGACACTTCTTCCTCTCAAAGCAAAAAATTAGTTGCTATGTTGGAACTTGACCCAAGTGATTTTTTTTTCCCTTTGAGAATACTAAGGGGACTAGTCTAGTAGAACTTTGAGGAAGTCATGTGGCATCTTTTAAGATAATCTGCCTATGCCATTTTTTCATCACCTCCAGAGAGCATGAAGTTGTTTTTCTCTAGACCAGGGGAGGCAGCACCATTTCTCCAAGACTGGAGGGTTTAGGGGAGATCAGATCAGTGTTCATCAGTGTATCCACCTAAATGTACCACCCTGACTCTAGGGGTTCCATCCTTCCTCTGTCAAGTCTCTGAAGACTTGACTCCTTTGCTATAATCAATGTCCTTTGGATTTCTGCCTCCTTCAGTCAAACTGATTTTTCAATGTAGTCTCTCCTTTAAGGAAATGAGGTTCTCCTTAAATCAAATCATTGATTTTCTGGATTTCATAGCATATCCTGAATTGGCAGTTGGCTGATCTGAGCCTGTCATTAAAGTTCTCAATCCATTTTGAAAAGATCTAAGCTCTTCTAGCGTCCTTGTTCCCAGCACACAATGCTGTTCAAAAAAATCAATGTAAGTTAGAAGATACTAGAAACAAATGATAATAAATACCATAAATCAAAACTTGTGCAATATAGAAACCAGGATTAGGAGAAATTTAAACCATTAGTATTTTCTACGTGTTGGTGAACAGATATCAGATTTTTTTTTCTTAGCTTAATTTGTTGATTTCAGCTTAACATGTGTTTGGAATATAGGAAAAACTGACAAAGTTATATTTTGGACAGAGAAGGTGATCTGTATATTGTAGTTTTGATGGCCCCACGCCATGTCCTTGGCACAACACTGTGCCAAGGCAGCTGTGAAGGACAGTGTGTACATGCTAACGATGTCCCCTCTCAAGGGCTCACCAACTCTCCACTTTCTTCTGTAGAACTTGCTCTGAAATCCAGAGTATCTCTCCCTCGAGGAGCAAGATCTATATTGTCCTGAAGTTTGTTGAACTTAATGCTCTGGTTTCTCATCATTTATAAGCATTTCATATGTACTTAAAATTGGGCAAAATTACACAGGTCACTTAGCCCATTAACTGAAACTCTATTCAATTTTACTCCGTGGGTCTCATTCTACCTATACTCCACAAGGTCTTGCTTCTGCTGTGATCTCTGAGATCACAAGGAATACCTTCCAAGTCATCTATATGAAGGAAGGGCATCTACGGCATTTATCTGACTCCTGTTCTCCATTGGTGGAGAGAAGCCTTGAAGTTAACACCCTTCATTGCCAGGCTGTCCTTGAGCATGTTTGCTGAGCCGATTCCAGGGGCAAAAAGTAACATGGAAACTGATTTCTCAATATTGCCAGACCTTCCTGAGACTAGATATAATCTATGTCCTTGACACTTTGGCAGATACTCTCCCACTTATGTATCTGGGCTGAATGAGTCCCAGTAGCAAAAAGACGACGGCATTGTATATTGACTGCCTTCTCTTGTCTCCTCATTCCCACTCCCAGTCTGTGTGCAGGTGTTTCCCAAACAATCTACTTGCTCTCAAATTCTTATCCTAAGCTCTACTTTTGAGAAAACTTAAACTAAAATAATTGATCAAGGATGACTCAACCAAACCATTGTACTTTGAAATGGAATCTAATGACTGAAACAGCGTAAGAATACTGTGAACTGCTTTGTGCCAGTAACTTTGAAAACTTGGATGACTTGAGCACATTTCTAGAAAAAAATGAATCTACCATAATAAGTCACAGGACTCATCTGACTAGCCCTATAATCGAGAGAAATACAACCAGGCCCAGACTATTCCATACTAACTTTATCAGTTAACTTCAATTTTACAAAATCTTCCAGACAAAAGAATATTTTTCATTTCAACACCCAAATAAATTCATGAAACTAAATACAAACAACGCAAGAAAAGTTTTCATGGAGATCAACTGCAAAGTCCTACATAAAAGCCTAATCTCACCTGGAAGTATATGCAGCTATAAAAGCATTATAAAGTGGACTCTTTTCAAGGACTTAGTTTGGGCTGTGATCATACCAAATTTTAAACAATCAGAAAAACAAATTTTGCTTGAAGTGTCTAGTAATTTCTAATAAAACCAATTTAACATGGTTGACAGAATTGAGGAAGCTAAACCAGGAAAGCGAAGCAAGATATTAGTAAGGGTTTATATTTTACAACTCTGTTTACATGGAGGTCTCAGAACAGTAAAAACTAATGAGAGAAATTAGATCAATTATTCCCTAAGTTAGAAGGAAATGTTTTCAGGTGATAAGCATTCTGTATCTTGCCTGGAGAAGTAGACAGGTGTAAACTTGTCAAAACTCATTGTACATCACTATATGTATCTCAAAGATGACATTTAAAATAAAAATATTTAGTAGTTTTTCTACTTCATTCAAAACCAGCACCAGTGGGCCTATGATTTCACTGAGCTGTAGCCAGACATAACAAAAACAAGGAATTGAATAATCCTGGAGAAGTTGTCAGAGTGTTATTTGCTTTCATATTCACTATTTCTGCAGTCTTTTATATAACTGATCTACTATAATCCTGTGATTTATGTACTCATTATTTGAATGCCATGTATTCAAATACTACGAATATTATGTATTACTGTAGTCCATTTATTCCAGAGGATGATTTGTAATTTCTCACATTTTTCTGTTGATGGACTTTAGGTTCAGATACTTGCTCCTGTGATCCATGTCTCTTTGAACATTCCTGGGCACTCAAGGACAGAGCATTTCTCTAGGGTATATACCTAGAGCAGTGGGTTTTAGAGCATGTGTATTTTAAACTTTGATAAATCTTCGAGGTTACAGCACCAAATTGCGCATTCTTAGCAGTAAGATATAAAAATGTCTTTTTGTTTTTGTTTCACATCTTTGCCAACACTTGGTACTGGTCAAAAAATGGGAAATGGCATGATAGTACAAGAATTTTTATTTCCTTTGTTTACATACATGAAAATATATTCAACTTGATCCATGCTTTTTAACCATTTAGGCTTTCGTTTCTAAGTTCATGTTTCAAACATCTTCAATTTTTCATTTCCTTATGTCTGTTGAAAAGGTCCTAATATTAAATTCAATTGATGAAACTTTGTATATTTAAGAAAGCCATTCTGATGTCATGTAGATATCCTATATTAAAACTACAAAATTATGCTTCACATTTAAATATTAGCCTTACATCATTCAAAAAGCAACTACAAATAATTTAACATCCAATTATTTTTTTCTTGGATAACCTATTGAATTGTATATCCTTTCCCTGCTGACCAGTAGCATGACTAAGTCAATAATTATATAAGTTCATATAGTCAATATATATAAGTTCATATATATGTGTGTATATATGTGTATGTATATACATGCACGCACATACATATGCATGCCTGGGCTCATGTCTAAATTCTCCATTCTATTCTACTGATCTATTTTCCCACTTTTACCCAATACCAGACTTTTATACCTTTATAAAATTGACAGTTTATATAATCAGAAGATATATTTAATAGTTGGCACATTTCCTGCATTGAGTCCTTAGCCTTCCATAACTATATCAGCTTATACCAAACAGATAAATGAAAGTCTCTAAAACTGCTCCACTCTAGCTAAGGTAATCAATCAAAACAATTCACCTTGCAGGAGGAAGCAGAGAATTAACGTCACTTATACTATAAGAGACAGGATCCCATCATATCTGTTTAGTTCACCAATCTGAGCTACAGATACCAGTCTGGATTAAATGTTTGAGGTCTAAGTAGTAACCCCCCATTGTAACTTTGGTGACATAGATACTTTTCCTCAAAAAGTTGCAGATGAAAACCCACATGGTCCCGCCATCCCACTTCTGGGTATTTGCAGATGAGCGTTTTTGTATCTTTGGGGTAGAGATGTATGCACCCCCATGTTTATTGCAGCTCTATTCACAATAGCTAAGAACTGGAAACTACCTCAGTGCCCAACATCAGATGACTATATAAAGATGTGGTTCATATATACAATGGAATACTACATAGCCCTTAGAAGAGATGAATCCTGTCATTTGAATCAACATGGAGGGAAATAGAAGGGATAATGCTGAGTGAAACAAGTCAAAAAAAGAAAGCTACATACCAGATGACCTCACTCATAGGTAGAATGTGATCAGACAAAAAATAAAACCAACGCTTGGACACTGCCGTTAGAACTGAGGGCAGCAGTGGCGGGGAGGACAATGATGAAGAACCCTTGGTGATTTGGTGGAGGGCAGGGTGTGGTGACATATCTGAAGAATGGGGAAACTGCACATATGAGTATTTTAATTTGTAAAACAATGCTACTATAAAAAATTTTAAAAGATACTTTTGCTAGAATAGACTAAGCCTCACATTCATGGTATATCATTAATATGGTAAATAAGTCTGTCAGAATCACAAGTGGTTCACATTTGTAAGAAGTATTATAAACTCAATAATGCCCTAGAGCTATGTTAAACTCTTCCATATGTCTCCATAATAGTTTGAAGAGATCAGGACCATGACAATGGACTGAGTTCATGTTGTTTCACTATTTGTGATATACTAATTAAAGTAGATGAGCAGGAAGGGGCTAACCCAACAGAGGCATTGGTAAGGCAACGTGCTCCATGGGGTGGAACAATCCAGGATTTGATCTGTCACATCAATAAAATTTTCACAAGTTCAAGGTCAAAGTGTGCTGGGATATGGTGGGATAGTCCATGCAAAGTAAAAGATGAATGATTGTACTTCCACCACAAAGAAGGCAGCAGAAAAACCCTTAGTGGGTGTTTCGAGATTCAGAAGCTGCATGCTCCACACCTGGAACTACTGTTAGGACCCACACAGTGTGACAAGAAGCACTGTGAACTCTGGGCGGAGGGGAGGGATGCAGAGAAGAAACAAGCTCTTCAGTAGGCCTAGCTTGTGCTGTTTGGACCAGACAACCTAACAAGCCCTGTAACATGACCAAGCAAACCTATTTGGAAAAGACCAAGGCATAAAATATTTTGGGCTTTGAGAGCCATTTGGTCTTCCCTGAAAATATTAACCCTTCTGTACTGAAAATATTAACCCTTCTGTGGTAACCCCAAAGTAACCATTGACTGCTCCAGAAGGGAGGATAAACAGTCAGCAACAGTCCTATTAAGCACAATTTTTAATTTTTTTTTTAAGGAAGGAAATAGGCAGGAGTGAAGGCAAGTAGGCAGGCAGGCAGGAAGAGAGGAAGAACCACTTTATTTTCATTCAGATTTTCATCATTTCAGCACCAGGTCTTGAACCAGGGACCTTGGGATGTATATGGACTGAGTCTGGTTTCAATCTAAGCCACCAGGGCACATCAGTCCAGATTTTTTAATATTTATTTAGCCTGAAAGCTCTGTCTGTGATCCATTTCAGTCCTTCACATATGGACTGAAGTATGAGGCAGGATATGTGCTTATCTATATTTCAGATGAATATCTAGTTGTTTTGTTCCTATTTACTATAAATCATCATTGAATTATATCAGTGTCTTTGTTAAAGATTAATTGACCATGATAGACTATATTTTTGAACTCACTATTCTGTTCCATTGATGTACTCAAGAAAGGACTCAATTCCCAGGTAAAATGAATTCCCAGGCTTTCTGATTGACCCTGAAGAACAACAGGAGACTGTCTTTAGCTTCTGGTGTAAAGTTATGCTCATTTCTGGGTGGCCCTCAACTAATAATTGCTCCATCACTGTAGTCAGTCATTGGCTTAGCAGCTGCCCATAGAAAAACTTGCCTTCCTCTGCCACTAATTTGGTTGAAGTACTAGGAGTTATTTCAATTAATTATGGACCTCTCCTCAGGAGCAATTTTTCCCCATTGCAGAAACTTTGTGAGATCTCACATTGCAATCTAGTGGATTCCTCTGCCCTATCTTCTTTCTTCCCTATGCTTTTTATAAGAATTACTCTCTCAAAACTTTGACGCTCATAGCTTTTTCAGCATGTGTTTCCCAGAAAGTCTAGCGTAAGTGATGCACATGTTTACACCATGTTGATTACTGTAGTTTGATTAAATTGGTTAGTAAAAGTCCTCTAATTTTGAATACTCTAATATTAGAATACTTTGGCTATTTTATCTCCATGAATTCTGGAATGTCAATTACAATAGAAAAATTCCTTAACTTTGCTATTGTGTTGACTATATGGATCAATGGGGGAGAATAGACATCTTAATGTGAATAACGCAGTCTAAGAATATGACCTATCATTCTACTTACATCTTTTGCTTCTCAACACTATTTTAGATGAATACTTGTTGCATACTTCAGAAATCAAGACCAAATTCATTGTAAATATATGGCCTTTTCTCTGTCCATGTTGGCTCAGTTTTCCTTACTGGACTTGATTCAATAAAATTATTTAGGGAGAATTAGGTATTATAAAAAGAGAAACACAAAAAGGGATCAGTGTAGTGTTAGGTAGTCACTGAGATGGTTCTCAAAGCTTAAATAGAAAGCAAATACTTGAGCTTTTTCTCCTGTTTAATGTCCTGTTTGCATGTGCCATTTTCTGGACCTTACGGGAAGCTTGTTCCACATGCATTATCAGTTGCTGTATAGGACGATTGCTGTGAACTTTGCAGCCTCAAATAGCACATCATGGATCAAGAGATCAGGAACATTTTATCTGGATTCTCTGCTCCAGGTCCTGACAAAGCTTCAATGAAAGTGTTGACAGGGCTGCATTCTCATCTGGAGGTTCAGTTGGAGAGGGATCTATTTACAAACTCAGATGGTGGTTAGTTACATTCAGTGTCTTGAGGTTCTGGACTGAGGAACTCAGTTTCTTTCTGCTTTTGGCTGGAGTCTAGCCTCAGTTTTTGAGGCTTCCCTAGTTTCTTTGCCATATGGGTTCTTCCAACACAAATGCATGCTTCATTAAATACAAAAGGAAAACAGTATCTGCATTAAGATGAAGGTCATAATCCCATATAGCATAAGCACAAAAGTGGCATTCTATCACTTTTTCTTTATCTTAATTGGTTAGATGCAAGTTACAGATTCTACTCACATCCAAGCGGGGAGGGTATTATGTAAAAACATAAAATCCAGGAGGCACAGATCACAAGAGCTATCTTAAAGATTGTCCATCGCGACAGAGGAAACTAGAAAGTATAGTTTACAGAAGGGAAATAAATACACAATCTGAGAGCAAAAATTACATGAACCTGATCTTTTGGACACCAAATATCAAATATCAAATGTTACAAGCCAGACCTATTTTAGCCTTTTCTATTTCCTTTTCTCTCCTTAACTGTGATTTTTTGCTTAGTTCCAACCTCTCTCATAGCCAATCACACTAATGTGTGTTAAATGTCTGAAAATATGCATTTATCCCTGGATAATATAAAATGTTATATGTTTAATTTATGTAAATGATATTGTGCTATAGATCTTACATTTTCATTTAACACTGAAAGATTGGTGCTGGTTATACACGCAGTCATGATTTCTAACTCCTGTAATTTTATTTTTCATTTCCTGTAGTGAACATCTAGGTTCTCTGCCAACATTCCTTAACACTGAAATGAATATTCTGGAATATTCCATTTATAAATCTGTGAGAATACTCTGGGCTGTATTCAGGAATGCAACTGTTGGGTTGCATTTTATCTCCTTTTTTCTTGAAATAGAAAATGTCTGGAGCTCTATGCCAAATTAATAATTACACATTGAACTTTGTACTCTATTAATAGAATACACACTTTCTAAGCACCCATGAAAGATTAATAAAAATTGATTTTTTACCAGATCAGAGACTCTGAAAAGCAGAAATTACATTTTTCCAAAGAGAATTTTACTTACACAACTGGAAAAAGTCCTATAACATTCCAGTTTAGAGAGCTGTGCTTCATAACTACTGGATCAAAGAGTAACTCAAATGCCCAGAGGTAAACTCAGAACCTTAAGTACTTTTTTTAAATACATGTTTTTAAATATTACAAAACATTCAGGAATATAGCTTCGTCCAAATTCTATAAACAACTATTTTCTATTTAAGACTAAACTAAAGAATTAGACAAGAAACAAACATAGAGGATGTGTTCAAATACAAGTGCTGGGGTGAGCAGGGGATGATTTCCACTAGATGCTTTTGGAGGTGAGGCTGAGGGTGATGTGTAAACATGTGTTGTTTAATGATCTTAAATCAGGGGACCTGATCATCAACTGCTCATTTAACTTTGGATCTTTCTCACCTTGCCATTTAAGCTCATCTCAAAGCTAGGAAATAAAGGTGGGAAGAGAAGAGGAGAAAGTTTGGGGTAAGATTTGACTACATACAATTTAAGTAATACTAATGAACATATCTGAGCTGATGGATATCAAGAGACCTCAGAAACTGAATCCATCTTGATGAACACAAGTTCCTCGGATCACATGCCACAGAAATGTATCTTTGTACCCTTCCCTAAAGGGACACCTACCTAGATGTCCATGATCAGTATTGTTTTAAACAGAAGATGGTCATGTCATCATAACCATTTATGTCCCAGGGATCTGAACTGTCTTAAGTCTATTCTCTTCTGACCTCCTCACTTTAGGCACAGTGACACTGTAGTTACTGAACTCTTCCTAAAACAAATGTAAGTGAAGAATAATAAGGATGTTTTCAGCATGTACTCAGTTTGCCACCTTGAACTTGAAAAACAACCACAGCTAAAAATAATTTTCTCCCTTTCCAGTAGCATTTCTATTTGATTTTCTAGGACAAAGATACAATAGTGTAAAGTCGCAGAAATTGTAATGTCATTTTTCTAACTAAATTGGGTGCTTCTGATGGCTCATCATTAAAAGTGATGTTCATTTTAAGCTTTTGAAGGATTCCCTGTATCAATTATAGAAGTTTCCTTTTATTTCTAGTCTGACAAAATTCACGTATTCATAAAAGTAGAGAAATACCTTCATGAAACTCAAGACAATGTGATTTTTCTCAAACATATTAATGTAAGAATCATAATGTATCCCCCAATATTATCTATCTTAGCATTTGAAACAAATTATTCTTTCTTCATATATATTCTTTGAATATTCTGTTGTTTTTAATTTTCCAATATTTTTTGACTACTTATGGCCATGTTAATTAAAGATTACATGAAGCTTATTTTTCTTGGCATATCTGTCTTGGTATCAAAATTATGCTAATCTCGTAAAATGGACAACTTTAATCTTCTAGTCTTTCTTTAATGTATTCTGACTTTATCCATCAGCGCCCGAACCAGGGAGACATAGCATTTCAAATATTTATGAGAAAAGAGATTTAATCCAGGTGGTTATTCTGAACGTGGAGTTGCCAGGAGTCAAACAGGAGATGGAAATGGTGAGGAAACAAATAACAGCTGAAGGGACTCATGCCAGCACCCCAGCACCCCTTACCTTCTGACCCTGCACCAGGTCTCACTGGTCAAATGCAGCTGAGAGTCAGCTGAATAAGCGGCCTGGGAAATGCAGCCTAGGAGCAAAAGGGTCAGCTCCCTGTGATACCCTGAGAAGAACAGAAGGACAAAGTCTGGAATTGAAAGCAAATGTCAGACATCTGAATTCGTTCCAGGTTTTTTGCTCTCTGAACAGTGCTGCTATGTGCTTTCTTGAATGTGTCTCCTGGTACATATTTGAGATTCTTTATGGTATATATCCAGGAATTGTTTGGCATGTGAATCTCATATTTCACTGGAAACTACTAAACTTTTTCCAAAGCACTTTCTTTCTATTCCTAGATGTTTATGAAGCTCATTGCTCCTGGTCCCCAACAATCCCAGAGTTTCAGGAGGCTTCTCTATGTTCCTCAAGACTCTCATCTCCACTTCTCCGCCCTCCTTCAAGTTCCCAGAGGCTACCTGAATGGATTTCATCGACTAGGATTCCAGGCCCTCTGATCTCTGGGTTTGCTCCATGGACTGAGCTATGAAGTAGGAAAGACCTGCTTCTCAAGGGAGAAGTCTATTATACTCTACCCTGTCTAAGATAGAAAACCAAAATACTATATATTATAGTCTCCATAAATCATTCCTATTTAGTACATGAGCATGGTACATGCAGTAACCATATGGACTCATAGTAGGTGATGATTGAGCACAAAGGTAGAGATTACTGTGCTGTCCTGCATAGCCCAGAGGCTTCAGGGATGACTAACCTGGAAATGGCATCTTGTCCAGAGTTGGTACATAAACTTTGGTGTCTTTGACACTCTGTTGTCTGGAAAATATATATATACACATATATATACAACTTGATGGCACCAATAGGCAGTATCTGAGGGTATAATGACCAAGAGCGGAAGGAGTGGCCACCCTTACCAGTCTCACTTGGGATCCACTTAGGAACTTATGCTTCTCTTTGACATAATCTTTGAAGTGCTGGTTCCTAACAGAGGGAAAGAAAGTGGGTAATGTTCCTACCAAGGGACACACAAATTCTGCCATACATGAAGTATATATACTTCCAGGTCTTACAGGGCCAACAGCAAAGATGGCAGTGACAATAAGATTAACTTAGCTGTTTTTAGGAACTAGGACTGCAGCTACATGAGGGCATATAGAGAGCATGTGAAGGATTTACCTAGTGCCTTTTCCTGTTCTCAAGCCTAGTTCCAGAAATGTCAGAAGTCATGACCTGATTAGAAAATAGTAAAATGAGTCTTAAACCCCTTAGGGGTCTTTGTCTGGATAGCCTTTCTAGGCAAAGAACCATAACATACAATTGAGGTCTGAGAGAGAAATCTAGTTTGGATTAGAAGGGAGAACCATGATATCAGCAGTGGCCCATTAGATTGGGTCCTCCCAAAGCAGGCGGCAATGCATTTTGTGGTATAAGATGCTTATTAGGGATTGGTAGAAGGAGAGAAGTCACACTGTGGGTTAGCTGAAGTGTTCTCTGGCTTGCTGCAGTGAGGTGCTCTGCTCTGAGAATCAATATCCCACTTGTGCCTTCCATCACCATGACTAGTTCAGTATGACCTTCATTCAGAGTGCAGGGCCCCAGGAAGAAATGTCACCTTGAGGAGGGCGGCTCTGACACAGACCCTGAAGAAGACAGGTGTGCTTGCAGATTTCAATACAAGTTGAATAACGCTTTGGAAACAACCATATGGACCAGGCTAGACTGTCTTAGTGGTGCTCAGGTAGGAACTGAAGTTATTTGAAAAGAATGAGGTAGATTTGAATCATATCAGGAAACTTGAACATGCAATTGTACTTCCCCACTGCATACCTTCGTGCTACAATAAGGCCTTGGATACTTGGAGACTGTCCAATCTCCACTCACTGCTGTTCTTTTTGTGGTCTGGTAAGAATGAGGCTGCCACCAGTCTCCTCGAATCAGTGTATTTGTTTCTTCATTTCTTTAGCTCATCCTATTCTTGGGTACCACCTTGGATCATAAGTCATTGACTTCTCACCTGGCAGGGGGAGCTCTATTGCTCCCTAACATGGGTTTACTCCAGGGACCAGTATTAGCCGCATTTTTCAGCCAGACTCCATTGCATCATCCTGTGACTTGAGATGAGATGATCTTGTCGGTAATCTGAATGGCTTCTCAAAGGAGGAACTAGGGTATCCAGTTTCCTGAAAAGTTTAGGGACGGCTACCAACCTGGGCACCCTGAGGTCTGGGAAGACTGAGATATGCCCTGAAAATTCAAATACAAATATATTTTAACATATATGATCCTTGAGATGAAATATTTAGCAGAATCTGGTACCATAAATAAAATGTTGGTTCTGTAAAATGATCAATGTTGTCTCTCTTCAGAAAAAAGACAACCAGATATTACGTGCCTTCTGACTGAAGTTCACCATACAGCAGTTCTGGATTCAGATATGTAGCTCTTTAGATATGCACCACCTTGAGTCTGCTTCTAGTGTCTCTGCCACTGGTTAGTAGTCTTGAAGTCTTGAAGGTTATATTGCTGTTCCTTTAGCTATAGACCAAGGAATTTGCAAGGGTTGCATCATGAATCTTGAAATTGCTCAACGTCTTGCATTACGGTGCCTCATTCTGGGAGCATAAGACCACTGGAGACACTGAATGGCATATCAGACATGTGGGTGATAAATAGTTCCTGGAGTAGCTTTGACAGTAGAAGAAAAAATCTGGTGGATTCTGTACTTGGAGATTTGGGGGAACAACATCATCCTGAACCTTTATAGTCTTCAGCAGATTGAGAAATTAGCTTTCAGAAAGCTATGGCCAAGTCAAATGAGCTTTCTCATATTTGCTATCTTTTCTTTTTCTTCCTAATTGGTGGGATTGTGCTTTATTACAATGATATATCAGCAACTTATTTTTTTCACTCTGGCTTTTTATTCCTGGTTAGTTTGCCTGGAATTGTCCCCAATTAACCGTTCTTGCCAAAATGTAAGCTTGAATCAGAAGTGTCTGGATCTAACTTTGGATCTGTAGAAGGGACAAATAAGATAAATGACGCAATGGGAACAGCAGTTGCAAAGTCTTGATTCTGGAACCATTTAGAGCAGATCTAATTTCAAAGAATGATGGTTCAACTATAGTCAAGATGAGTGTGCTTGGATTTGGATCGAACTGAAAATAGAAGCTTCGAATATATTAAAACTCCATATATTTGGTACATTTATACTCAGATGTTGACTTAGCCTTTAAAATTGTGTCATAAATAGCATGCCCTGGTGGCTGAGTGGTTAAGTCCACAGCCTCTAGCTGGCTAATTCACCTATGTCCCAAGGAGTCTGGGGCAATAGGCAAAATGAAAAACTGAAAAAAACTAAGTAAAATGCTTCTTCCTTCTGTCTTTCTATTTGTGTACCTACCTGTTTACCTTCATTCCTGACTGCACCTTTCCTTTAAAAAGTTGTATCATAATATTGCATGTCAGAAAACAGTATCTTGAGAGAAGATCAAAATGACAGTGAATAAAGTCAAAGATGGAACACAATTGGGTTTTTAGCGGGGTTTATAACTAAGGCTTCAGTTGTGGGAGACTATGCAGAGTTGGCCAGAAGTGACATTCAGTATTGTGACCTGTTGGAAGAAAGAAAGGAATCGAGGATGATGCCAAGATCCTCAGAAGTGCTTCATTCCAGCAGTCTCTATTATCCAAATAAAGTTCCAGGTGAAGGAAGGAGCTTCATTCTGTAGGAGCTAGAGATTCCGTGGGTCCATTCAGCTAGGAAAGGACATATCAGTTATTTTGGACAGAAGCCTTCACAGAGAAGGGAAACTGGGGGAATGAAAGTACCTAATGGTTAGTGATTAAACTTGCTGTCTTTGTTTCAGGTCCTGCTTGAGGGGAAAATTAATCTGAGGCTGAGGCTGGTAATTTACTGGGAACATAGCAAGAGACAGTAGGAAATTGAGACAACACAAGGAGGCGTTATTG
Organism: Solenodon paradoxus; assembly: GCA_004363575.1. Lineage (NCBI taxonomy): Eukaryota > Metazoa > Chordata > Mammalia > Eulipotyphla > Solenodontidae > Solenodon > Solenodon paradoxus. The sequence continues at coordinate 254,627 of RJWH01001279.1, forward strand.
AATTAGTCACCACTGTGGATGACTGGTGCTCCCCATGGGCAATGGCAGAAAAGGTGTCAGAATTGTTATTGTTTTCCCATTGATAAAACATTGCCAAGTATAAGTCCCACAGTTTCCTGATCACACATGTCTGAGTGCTAAGCAGGTTCCCACAGGTATCTATGTGGCAGTACTAGAAATTCCCGGACAGAATCCCAGGTGGGTGAAATCTTGGGTTGGTTGTCCTTGAGTGAAACTGATCATTGGAGATATGACTTAAAGGAAAGGTAAAGTTAGTTTGAAGGTGTGTACAAATGTTCCCAATCTACTCAAAGACATCTACAGGAAGTAAATACAATTGAGCCCTCCTTGGGGAACACCAACTTTAAGGGATAGGTAGAACAAAGCTCCTTGAACAAGACTTCAAGGATTAATAGTAAAGGAGAAAAGTTGTCATAGAATGTTAGAGAATTTTCAAGAAGTGAAGATTAAAAAATGATATGATTATAGCAATACTCAAGGTAGATTTTGGACCAATAAACTTGGGAAGTAATCAGTTAAGCAATTCCTAGAATAAAAGGGAAAGGCCACAACATATTAAGCAGTAAATAAATCATGATCTGCGTAGGACAAGGACACTGGTATACGTGCAGACTTCTACCATATGTATACAGTACTTTCTAATGAATTATATATTTTTAAACATCCTCCAAAAAAGGAGTATCATAAAAATGCTTACCGTGTTTTAATATTACAGAACCTTTTCACTAAAAATGAACATTAATTTGTCAGTGATGTGAATAAAAGTGCTTGTTCTCTCAAGTTTGTTTTTAACACTGTGATACAGTATCGTAAATCTCTAATTTCAGTTTGTTGTTGTTCTTAATTTAAAGGGTTGTCATAGCTGAGAGATTTTATAAACACCGGTAGCTCCAAAGAAGGAACTCTGCTGTTGGTTGTTAAATTGCGAAACTAGTGGTTCCATCCACCAATTAAACAAAATCTTTGTTTTTGAGACTCTTCAGTAAAAGCCCCATCTTTTCTGTCAATCAGTTGTTGCAAACTAATTGGAAGGTGTTTCATTTCTACATTTTTAACCAATTAGCCCAAACCTGCCAAAATTGTTTGAAAACAGAATCTTCTAATTTGTTTAAATTCCTCCTGATTCTAGTACGCAGACACAGATTTTAGACTTTTTTTTCAGAAACAAATTTCAACATTGGAAATAAATCCAAAGAACATACTCTTATGATACGGTCCATGGCATAAACTTCTCAGGCAAAAGTAGTTTATCCATTTATTGTCATGACTTCACTTTTACCTCTCTGAGAAAGCAGTCTACCATCAAGGTCAGAAAATATGGAATATTTGAAATGTTAAAGACAAATGCATAACTTGCCTTACTTTTCCCCCCTTTTTCGAGATAGGGAAGTGATGATTGATTTTGATTTTTTGTTTATTTGGTTTGTTTTCATACTATAAAGACATTTGGTTTTATTGCCAAGAATAAAAATTTGACTATGGTTTAAAAGACTTGCTTTCATTAGTCCTGTCAATGACATATTTTAGTATTATGTAGTGTTTTCAACTTCCTCCAGGCAAGTTCTTCTGTGATGTGATGGATGAATTGTACGTGTGGTATGCTATAGCTGTAAGTTCACTCTGGTATCAACCATGGTTACTTATATTTCTTTGAAGGGGTCATTTAATGTTGAATGTGACTCACAAAAGTAATTTTGGATGTATCATTTTTGAAATAGAATCTGGCAGATTCCACAATCTGAGACATATTTGAATCATTTATTCTTTCATCCAACTGTATAGCACTTCCCACACTATGTAATTTGTTCCAACCCTTTTTTCAATATTCAATATTTTCTGTACATCTCTAATAGTACTTGGCGACAGAGAAAAACATTTGGTTTGTTCTACTGTTTCCAGTGTATTCTAGAAATTTCTATCTTGATAAGGAGAGCCAAGTATTTCCCCAGTGGCAAATGGACTTTCATCTTTACTCCTAAACATCTATTGTTAAATTTAGTGAAATCTAATGGAGTATTAGAATAAGAATTGCATACTTCTACAGAGCATTGACAGAATTGCAGAGTTTTCTCTATTCTATATGAATTTATAATGATTAGCAAGATTTCAGAAACTCATGTCAAGTCAGTACATACTTAAGAAAGGGATTTATCAGCTATTAATGGCAAACATTAATTTTATAATGAAAAACTTTTGACAGTTTTATTAAACTAATTGTTTCATTTCCTAACATGGCTATTGAAGAATAATACTAGGAGTGAAAATGATCCACTTTTCATCTAGGAGTTTGTATTGCTTCAATCAGTAGTTTCATGTTAACAGTATAAATCATACACTACCTAGGCTGTGAGGATTAGTTTATCCAACACTAAATATCCATTGATTCACTTTGGGTGACACATTGCTGTGGAGTAAAGGCAGAGCTGGGTCTGAAGGAGACTCCATCAGCATTTCCAGGTTGGAGAACTCCCGCTCTGCCCATGTCCCACATGCCCCATGACCATGCCATGCAGACAAGAAGGGGTCAACCCATGTTCATTGTCATTATCAGAATTACCAACATTACTGTCTCTGTTCCTCCCAATAGATTATACAGGGGTAAATTGACTCTTCCTCCACCCCAATTTGGAGTCCACTAGTGTAATGAATAAAATCTTCAGGGTACAGGTTTATACAAAGTTTAGTGACAATTAGGTAACAAATTGAGGGAACTTTTTTTCTTTAATTATACAAGGGAGACATGAGTATTCTAACAGATTGAGGGGAAGAAACTACTGGGGAAAAAGTTGAAGGTTCAGAGGGAGGGATAATCAATGTAATATGTCTCAAAGAAGTGAAAGCCTAGAATTGGGAATGCATCAGAAGGATTAGCCTACCTCACAAGAGAGACATCCTGACAAGTAGAGAAGTTGAGCGTGGGTGGAAGATCCTAAGTAACTTGAGGGATGAGGGTGTAGAGCTGAGGGAATTTGTCCTTGAGCTGTTGCCTTATATGTGTGTATCCTTAACTTTAGTGTTGTAAACCACTAAGGATGTATTCCAACAGTGATGAATACCACTGGCAATTGAATCATCTAAACTGAAGCATCTGAATCATCTAAGTTTTCTAGAGCTCATGTACTTAGTCACAGGCAATAATACACTTGCAGGAAACATCCCAAACCATGAGGACCCATTTGCATCATAGAAAATGGGTCTTTCCCCCATGCATCCCATGATCAAATGTTTTCTACAGTGTAACTTCAGTACATTCAAAGTGAGCTCTAAAAGTCTTGTTTGTAGTGACATGTAGAATTGCGAAGACATAGGGCATATGCTGAGGAATCAGGAACTGGTGGTACTTGTATATGTGCATTCTCATGTGCATGTGCACACAGCTACTTAACCCCTTTCCCACATCTACTGGGCAGCCTCTAGCAGAGTCCTGAACTGCCACTGGTTGAGGTCTCTTCTGCTTAAAGTGTCTTCCCCAAGCGGCACTTTGTAGTCAAAATAAAACTGAGACAGAAGCAAGATGTGAGTCATTGTAAAGACTCTCATATAATTTGACTCCATCTCTCCTGAGGGGAAATTGTGCTATCAAGGCATATACTACATGTTCTTCACAACCCTCAGTCCTAACAGCATACTGCACGACACATGGCTAACTTTTAGCAAACTCTCACTTAGTAGAATAGGGTCAAATGATGAGTATGAGTGTTCTCTGCTGCCTCCTGGCCCTCTCATCCTGGCCACCCCTAAGCACATTCAGATTCGGTTAATCAGTCAGAGGAAAGCATGAGAATCAGGGAATTTGTGTATGTAATGGAAAGAGTGACTCTACTGACAGAAGAGGAAAGTTATTGCAGAAATTAAAAAAGGAAAAATTAAATTGGAAGAGTGGGAGAGACTTTGGAGTCCACACAGGGTGTAGAAAGGAGATACCCTTTGTGGAGGTAGTGAAGCACTTCAGTGGGGAGAAATATTAAGATGCCTCACTGAACAGGAGTCAGTCTATTCTGATACTTGACTCACAAGTATGTGTTATTATTAGATTCTCTTCCTTTTAAGGGAATCCAAGACCCTAGTTATCCTTGGGCTGCGCTTAGATCACCTGATAACTCAATGCACTTGACATGGATTCTTCCAATACTCTGCAACTGAGGAAGGTTGTCAGATGACAAGTCTGCATTTTAGCAGTTGACTTGCTCCTAAATTCTTGTTAGAAGTGGACATTCATAAGAGGCACAGTCAAGGTTGTGAAGAGGGGGAAAGACACTTACATTACTTTTTTAGGTTCTGTGATAGGGCCTGAAAGTTAAACCATCAAAAGACAGATTCACAGGGGAAAAGCACACACACTTTAATGATATCTTGCATGTGCCTAGAGGTCATCATTCCTAAGAAATAGAGACCCTGAGAAGCAGGTAAATAGACCTTATATACTACCTTAACAAAGAAAGCTGTAAGTTGTGGAGACAAAGGAAAAGGGCTTGGACTAGGGAAAAAATTGTGGAAAAGTGACTACATGGGAAAAACTAACAAGAGATAAAGATTGTTTTAGTAGGTTTCTATGTAGAAAAATTATGGAAAGATAAGCTATTTTAGTAGGTTTGTACAGATTCATCTCATTGTTGATACCATGTCTCCAGTAACAATGTTCTTTTCCTGACACGGCAAGGACTGTACCTTTCTCACAGGAAATTTTATTCTCTACTTCCAGGTAGGAAGGGGGCAGAGGAGGCAGAATTTCCCTACATCATTTTTTCTTGATTTCAGCTTAAAATAATAGGCCAACTGTCATGTTTTGAGGTGACATATTTTTCAGTTGTCTCAAGTCAAAATTCTTGAACCACTATCCAATTCTTATCTCTTTAGATTAAGAACTGAATTAGCACTATACCATTTTCGGTAAATGATGACATATAACACAAAATGTAAACATGGGAGGGTTGGGGGAGATCGAACTGGATAGAGGTTAAAAATTACTGAGAGCAGGATGGAATTGATATCAGAGCTCTTATTGGCTGGAATATCATGACCAGATAGGAGTTCTAGAGTTACACATCATCTTAAGTAAGCAGGGCAGAGAGATGATGAGTAAGTCTTTGGTGAAAGATTAATAAGCAGATATTCCAGGGGAACATAGTGTACTGGAGTTTGGTTAAAGGAAGTTTTGACAATTGTCTGAGATACCAGGAATGGCACCTGAATGCCAATAGATGAGGCTTGATGTCCTTCAGTGCTGGAGTTAAGACTATATAGCCTGTGGGGAAACTTTTGCAATGCTAATAACTAAAAAATATCTTTGTCCTATATTTTGTCTGCTTATGTATCTAAAAAAAATAGATACAAAATGAATTTCATTGATTCCATAATTCTTCTGTTCAGCAAACCCTCAAGAAAATACCTTTTTAATCTGGACCCCCATATTCCTTGTAAGCCATGAGAATACATTTGTCCTCATGAAGTAAAGTCTGTCCTGTCCATACCTGCTCTTTATTTCCAAGGTGGAGCTCTTGAAAATGGTCCAGGTCACCTTCCTACCTGGCTGATCCAGGCCCAGTCAAAGCTATAATGAAATCCCATGTCAAAATGTCATGGAGAGCTTTTTAAAAGTCATGTATCTGTGCTCAACTGTTGCTTCCAAAACTATATTCACAGGTCTGAGGAACACCTAGCATCAATAAAGTATTAGTTTGATTCTTGACTATCAGCCTTAAAGTCCCTCTTTCCTGAGGAAAGCCTAGTTCAGAAACTTACTGTGCTTTCACAAGAGCTTCCTTTGACTCTAGGAGAGAAGCAGTGATCGTCTGTGAAGAGTCTGGGACTTTCAAAAGATTCTTCTCCCTCATCTCACAAGTAAGAAGAAGTAACCCTTAAGTCTGTGTTACAGAAGGTCAGTGGTGAGTCCTAGGGCATCAGCTGACTATCCTAATTTACAGAAAGTCTTTCCCAGGACCTTCTACAAGTAAAAGTTCTTGAGTATAGTAGACACTTAGGAATAAAAATTCTGGATGGAGGACTTTGTTACTTGTGGAAAAAATAAACGTAACATAAAATTTATCATCTTAAAACTATTTCGAACAGTATTAATTACACCGTCATGTAACCAAGCTTTAAAAATTTTCAACTTATGAAACTGAAACTATCCACTAACCAATAACTCCTCACTCCCTAGCAACCAGCATTCCTTTGTCTGACTATTCTAGGTAGCTCATAATTGACAATTCAAGGTTCCTTGTACATTTTGTCTTTAAGTTACTGATTTAGTCACCTTAACATAATTTCTCCAGGGTTCGTTCATGTTGAAGTTTATAAATTTGGAGGACGGGGTAGAGTGAGGCAGAGGAATGATTTTGAAATATGTCACAGTGCTCTGTTCTGCTCTCAGGGAAAGCTAGTTAACTAGAAGCTAGCCTGTTGAGTATTGTCAAAGCCTAACTGACATAGGGAAAGGAAATAGCCCATTCTCGCCAAACCATCTACATCAGGCTTGAGGAAAAACTCTTGAGTAACATATGCAGAAATTGGTTCAAAGGCTCACTAAAAGATTGAGACCTAATCATAGTAATATAGAATATTCCGCCTTCCCCTCAAACATGTAAATAAAGAACTATTTACAACAATTCCAGAATTTTGCCCAGGGACATAATGACTCCTTATTCTCTTGGATGGACCTCAGTGATCTGGAAACAGTGGGAAATGGATGGGACAGATAAAGAGACCTACTTCAAAACTAAAATCCAGCCATCTAGATGACGGGCTTGGGGCTGGACAAGGTAGAGGTGAGGACCATGCCCACTTACATCCTGATGGTGAGTGGAATAATGTCCACCAGCGATCCCTGCCACCAGGTCTGTGAAGTCACTTATTTCTGAAAATGGCCAAGGTATGGGGGAGGATAATGCTTCCCCAAGTAGCCCTAACAAGATCTCTGTGGGAGAGAAATAAGCCCTGGGAAACTGGAAGCAATATTACCATTTTGATTTTTTTTCTTTGGAACTTTAGTCTTTTTAAAACAAAGTTTTTCTCAGACTTACTGAGATATAATTGGCAGAAATCTAAGATTTTTCAAAATTTTTAGGGAAGGAAAATTTAAGTCAGAAATTCAGATCTGCATAATGGGAAGACATCAAAGAGTGAAGGCAAAATAATAAAGTGAGTCTTTTGTACACAGCCTACAGTTGGGCCAAGTGTTCTTATTCAATCTGTCTTTTGATCAGGTATTTCCATCCATTTATAATGTGATTACTAATAGGGAAGGACTTACAGTCATGCATCTCAATGATGGGGATGTAATCTGAGAAATGTGCCCTGAGGGAATTTTGTCATTGTGCAAATGTCATGGAATGTACTTTTCCCTTCATTGGGCATAACAATTCAGGAGAGCTTCTTGGAAGATGGATGACGCAGCTTCTTAGAGGACCCTGGCAGTGTGCACGGCAATGTCATTAGACATTGGAATTTCACATCCAGCATTACAAATGCAGCATGTGCCATTGCCAGTCTGTTCTTTCATTCTATAACTTAGGGGTTTTTTTTGTGCATTTCCTCCCTTATTTCCTGCCTGTGTCCAGTTGACTCTTTTTGTAATGTTCTGATTCCTTTCTTCTTACGCATATTCTATAGCTATTTTTGCAGCTACGCCAGAGATGCAGAAAACATCCTAAACTATAACAATTTGCTTTAAGCTGATAAATTGAATACAAAACTACTTTTTACAGTGCTACCTCCCAAATTTTATCTTCTCATAATGACATCTTTTATACTGTGTGCCAATTAAAGTGGATTCAGCTCAATAATGCTTTTATTTTTTAAATATTTTAAAAACAACTATAAGCAGGATTACATTACAATAGTACAGGTGTTTAGTTTTCCATTTATTTGCCTTTCCCAGAGAGCTTTATATTTTCCTATGACTTTGAATTATTGGCTAGCATTCTTCTTTTAACCTGAAGGAACTCTAGTGTTTCTGCAATGGTTGTCTAGAGACATGAACTCCCTTAGCTTTTGTTCATCTGCATTTATTCCTCATTTTTGCAAACAAATCTGCCAAATAGAGTATTCTCTTGATGTTTTTTTTTTTTTTTTTTTATTTTGGCACTTTGAATATATGTTATCCATTGCCTTCTGGCCTGTAAGTATTCTTCTAAAAAATCCAATGATAATCCAAGGAAGATTTTTTTGTGTGTGATTAGTCACTTTGCTACTTTTTAAGAATCAAATTACTATAAATTAATGGTAAAGAGAATATGTCTCAGTTGGATCTCTGATTTTATCTTACTTGGAATTCGTTGACTTTCTTGTATTTGTATATACATTTCTTTCCTCCGATTTAGGAAATTTGGACTATTAATCTAATAAACTTTTTCTTTTTCTGGGACTCCTGTAATACTTACATTGGTCTGTTATTGTTTCATAAGTCCCTCAGGCTCTATTCACTTTTCTTCTTTCTGCTCCTCAGATTTAAATAGTCTTAAGTTCAGGAATTCTTCTACCTGTAGTCTACTGTTGAATCTCTCTACTGAATTTTCCACCTCAGTATTCAGAACTTATTTGGTTTATAATTTCTCTGATATTCTCTTGTTCATACATTTTCCTGATTTTAATTTCATTGTATGTTCTCCTTTATTCATTGAACTTACTGAAGGCTTCCTCAGGTAAATCAGGTCTGTATTTCTTTAGGATCACTTTACACAGATGCATTTTGTTCCTCTAAACAGACCAGGTTTCCTTGTTTGTTCATATGTTTTATGATCTTTTGTTGAAAATTGGGCAGTTAAAGTCTCTCCTAAGCCCAGCATATAGATTTCAGGTTCTCTCAAACCCTTTTTAGGGATGGCATTTCCTGGGGCCTGTGTTCCCTATCTACGTGGCTAATATATATAACACAAGTTGAATATATTAACTTCTGTCTCACCCCCATTTTTTAGCAGGGGTTTTGCTCTTCTGTTGTATTCTTGGGCCCACAATCTCTCACCCCCAGGAGCCCATGTGTCTGCAATCCCTCTGCAGCTTCCACGCTGTGGTGCTTGGCCACTGCTTTCAAAGGCCTCCAACCTGACTCACCACTAATGGAAAGGGTAACATAGTTTGAATGTCAAGTGGGACAGAAACCAATCCTCCAGGCAGTCTCCAAAACAAGGCAGAATATTGCAAGCAAGTTCCATTCTTTTCCTTCCCTCCTGAGAAAAGAGCCACAGCTGCTTTCCAACTGCCCACAGAGCTGCGTGGGGCTAGGACAAACAAGCACACAAGCTAGTTTTCTGTTTGGAATGCATCTTTTTCTTGGTTATGTGATATTTTGACTATTGCATCTTAACTGGGTTCTGGAGTTCTTACGATGCTACTTTGGACTATGTCTTGTTTGTTCAGTGTTCCCATGAAGGATGAAAGATTGATGCCTCCTCTTCTGCCATCCTGATGTTACACAAAAATGGGAAAAAGAAATTGAAGACTTTCTCCCTAGCTTTGAACTTTTGCCTCCAATAGTTTACACCTGTACCTCTTTGGAGACCTGTCCTCATACTTGGAACCACCTCATCTGTAGACAGAGTCAAAAAAGTCTGGGAGTTTGTCTCCCTGGGGGTATTCCTCAGCCATTGACTGCCTCCCCGCAAACAACGTGGGTTTTCATATTTCCAAACCTTTAATACTTGGAGGCATAACTTCCATTCCACAATTCTCTGTAGGGTCAGGCTGCAGCTCCTGTGTGGGGTCTTGCCTTAAGCAATCACCTGCTTTGATTTCTTCCCCTTCCCTGTCCTGTTTCCAGTCTCCTTGCAGCCCTTTGTTTATAAATGCCTTGTATATGTTATCTCAGGGTCTATTTCTAGAAAGCATAACTAATATCAAAAGTATATATTGCTGGCTTGCTCTGGTGGAACAGCAGTTGGGTCAATCACTTCCAAAGGAGCAAGCCACACCCCACACCCGCCTGGGTTCAAGTCCTAGATCTGGGGGGAAACAACCAGTGTGAATGACTAAAATGGAAACAGAGTGCACTGTTTCTTCCCCCTCTTTCTTCCTGCCTGCTTGCCTATTTGCCTTCATTCCTCCCTATGTTTTCCTCCCTATACAAACATCAGCTTGTGGCTTATCAAGATTAAAAATCAAGACCTGCATGTTAAGCACCATTAAACTCCTTCCTAAGCCCATATCTAATTTGCAAAGCATCTTAGATAATGTATAGGAATGTGGGACAAGAGAGAACCAACATAAAGAAAATTTCTTGACTTGTCCAATGAGATCCTGACAGGATGGAGATGGCATGCTTCATGGCTTTAGCTGAAGGGTAGCTATAAAGGAATTTGTCTAAAAAGTAGAGAGTAGGGTTAAAGGAACTAAAAGATAGCACCAAGAGAGCATCAATAGGGAAAAACCATTAGCACTACCAGGCCCTGGGAGGAACGTGGGAGGAAGCTGATACTGGAACTTGGAACATGCTACAGAAATGGTAGAGATGCGGCCTAGCAGACTGTGACTTGCAGTGCACAAACACATTCACTGTCAAAGTTGACCTAAGAAGGAAGCATGGGGAATAAACACTCCAAGCTCTCATATCTCCCTTTCTGTGACCTTCTGTGGGTGCCTTCCATTATCTGAGACCACAGAATGTCAGGGCAAGGATTGAAGACAGAGATGTGTCCCTTTCAAGAACAGGCTTGCTACCCAGATGCAGAGAGCCATCCACCCAAGGTCATGCCTGGACAGAAAGGGTCAACATGCAATAACTGGGGAGAGTGGATCTATAACTGCCCATGTGTCATCCCCACAGAGGACACTGAGATGGACAAGACTGGCCAAAGTATCTTGGGCCTATGCTGCAATTTGATTTCTCTCTTGCTTAGTCCCATTTCCCCATCTCCTTTTCACAGGTGGTGATACCAAGTAAATGTCTTGCATACCACATTCCATTTCTCCCTCCAGAAAAATCAACCCTTGATGGCAAGGGAGATGGGTGCTGCAATCCACACAGGTTAACCTCCTGTGTGCAGAGCAAGATGGAAAATAGCTCAGAAGGGATACACACAGAATAACCAAGAACCTAGAGCTGTAACGAGAGGGTATGCATCGCCCATTCATTCCACCTCATCACACACTCCCCACTGGGTATGTGAGAATCTGCATGTACACGGTTGTCGCTGTGTCTCTAGTGGCAAGTGTGCATGTCAGCCCAGTGCGCATCTCACCCTGTGTGCTGTCCAGGAAAACTCTACCACGATGCTAAATGATGCAGCTCTAAGTGAGGTGATTAAGCAGTTCAGTGACAGGAGCATTCTCCTAGGGAGAGAAGGAAGCTTTTGAGGACATGCCCTAGTGATTCACAACAGGGTTCTAATGAAGGGAGCTGGCTGACAGCCCACAGCAGTGGCAAGCATCCCTTGTCCTGGGAGTTTGGCAGCCTGGCCCACTCTCTAGTGGCCAGGCACTGCTCAGACTGGCGGACCAATCGTTGGCAGCCCCTGGGTACCTCAGGCTAGATGTGGATTGCTGTTTGTGATTCTGCCTTAAGTTGGCTTCAGTCAGTTCTCACTGACATGGCATTTGTTCTGAGTCTCCTCTAACTTATTTGAAAATCTCTGCTTTCATCCAAATGTTCTTGAATTTAATCAGCATTTAAAAATTTCTACCGTGGATCCCACCTCCATCACATGGGGAATTCCTTGAAGGATAGGGCTGTATCTCCCCTGTATGGTAAATTTCCTCCAGTCACCGCAAGATGCTGGAGCAGTTTGAGAGACGAGGTGTGGATTAGGAATCAGTATCTATGAAAGAGAAAGGAAGTAGGATGGGACAGAGAAGGACCTGTGAGGCAGAAGCAACCAAGCCTGGAGTAGTCCTACGGAGCCCATCAGCGTCGGGCTGAAATGGCCGGGCCTTTAAAACTCACTCCTCCATCACCAGACACTAAGTTTCCCCAGGAAGTCATGGTGTTAAGTCTTTCCTTGATAGGGATCTTGGTGGGTCTCAAAGTCTTAGACTGTCCCCTAGATGTAGCTACTTTTTGCCAATTCTACGCTTACTCCAGGCTATGGAGGAGGGTGACAACCTTGGAATTCTTGGGGAATGAGTGGGACCCCTGCTGCTCCCATGTGACAAAAATTGGGGTCCTGTGATGGATCACGGTATTTCCTTCTAGACCTAGGTTCCACGTAGTGTGGGCCAAGTAGCATCTTGAAATGGTCTTGAAATAATGTATTAGAACCAGACTTGCTGCTCCGTCTGCTGCCTTTACTTCCTCCCTTCTGAGACAGACTCAGACACTGAAAGAGATGGACAGAGACTCTTCGGAGTCTTCCTTGGGCAGAGAGCTAGTGATTACAGAGCAATAAATTTATTAAGAAACTAGATAATGAGATAAACCCAATAATTCACTGAGAATTAGCAAAACTTCAGCATTTCCTGCCAGAGGGAATAGTTTCCTTCTTAGCTAATTTTTCCCTTTGCACTCATCTAGAAGGATGGGTCTATATCTGTGGAGCAAAAAGAACTGGAGTTTGTATTCTGTCTTCAGTCATGAGTGCATCTGACCAGGCACTTCCCTGGAGATACCACCTAGCTCCTGAGAATTGCCATTTCTTCCCTTCTGTGTGCCCCAGAGATGGAAGAATGAGCAAATGCAGTTCAGGAGCAGCTGTAGTCTCCCCAGGATTCCTATAGACTTAGGGATCCCTTGCTGACTTCCTCCAGCTAGGCTGCCCTTGGAGGCTGTGCTGTGTGCAGAAGTAGACCTCTGAGCCCGTTTGTATCTCTGTCCCCTACCTAGTTCCAATTTCAGTCACTTGAACCTGCTGTCACGTGTCTCCTTGAGTTAGTCTAGACAGGTGAGGCCTGAATTGCCTACTCTTGCCCAGTCCTGGTTAGAAAGGCAGTTGAAAGATGGCTGGGTGATTAGACATCCTCAAATATCTTAAAGACTCAGCCAAGCCCATTCCATCAGGCATTACCTGAGTCTCAGGATCTCCCCTATTTGGGAATCCCAAGGCTCTATGGCCTGGACATTTTCCATACTCTCCCCATGAAAGCCACTCTTCCCCAGGATTTGCAGTTATCCATGCTCTATGCCACCACCAGTGGGTATGTCCCACTGCTGGAGCTCTGTACATGGCCTTCAAAATGGATCACCAAACTGAGGAAAGCAGAGCTCAGCAGTGTCCCACCTGTCTAGATCATGCCAGTGGGGTCCCAGCAGAGAATAGAAGGCACACCCACGTTTGGATTATTCTAACAGATTTATTTCCAAAAAAGCTGATTTCAAAGCTGCCAGTGGGGTGCAGGGGAACCACAAAGAGGGATCAATAGCAAAGTTCAAAATAGCTGCTACTCCTGACCCCAAGGTTGAGGGAGGAAGGGGGAGAGGTTACCAGAACTTGGAAAGTGAGTCCTGAAGAGAAGCAATGACTTTTGGCCAAGGGCACCAAAAGAAGGGTGGCTTTCTAAGAGGAATAAACCCTCCGACCAGCCTTCCTTCTACTCGAATATCTTGCCTGATCTTCCCATGAACTGAACTCAACCAGAAAGACAGAGTAGAGTAGAGTTCATCCTTATAGGTCAGCCTTCCAGAGCAGAAAGTGTGGAGAATGGTGGAGAGGGTATCTCCAGGAATACGTAGAGCACATCCGGTACAGTTCTCCTAACTTCATCTAGTAAATAGGTGTCCCCATCAAAGTTCATTCCTAAGAGCTGGCTGAAAGGTTTTCTCTTTATGTGCTCATATTACCTACTCTGCAACAAATTGTCCTGAAAGTTAACAACTTAACTTAATATCATAGATTTTGTGGGTCAGGAATTGGGAGCAGCTAAGACTGACCCCGTAGGCTGCAGTCATCTGAAGACTGGCCTGGGGCTGAAGGATTCGAAAGCAAGGTGGCTGACTAAGACTGACACCCCTAGTTATGGTAACCAATTTATCCAGTTTTACTAGGACTATATTGTTGGTAACTGCTGAGGCATTCTGCAATGGAAGAGTTGAATAATTTGGGCACACCAGATGGCTCTTGAGTACTAAAATGTTTATAATCTAGTATTTTACAGAAAAGGTTGCCAATCCTTGATATAGATACACTGCTACAAATGTGGAGATGGAAAAGCTTTGTTTCCTCTGGAGTTGATTACCATGGATCTGAGTGACTAGACATACCCCCAAATGCCCCTCAGGACTGAGCTAAGTCCATACCCACAGGTGTTAGAGTCAGACTCTGCTTTAGCATGTTACCTTGGCTGGTGATGCTAAGGTTTTATAGCTTGGATGTCTTAAACACACACTATAGTGTACTTTAAATAACTGCAAATGCATTGAAGTCAGTTTGGTGGCATGCCCACCTTCCCTGGCTCTTACCACTTCAGTATACTCAAGCTCGACTTGCAACTGCACCTATGATTCTTCACCTGAGGGATTTTTCTGGCTGTTGAAATCTGGTACATGGAACCCTCAAGGGTCAGGGTATTAACATCATGAGAAGCAACCTTCAGTCAATGATTAGCAGGCGTTGAACATGACAGCCCAGCTGCAGAGGTGATGTTGCTACAGCAGCTCTGAGTTCTCAGTGAAACCCTGTCCCTATGACTCATCTCTAATTACCATGAGCTTAGCAGCATGCTGTCCATTAATTGCCTTCCCTTTGTCTCACTTCTTCCTCCCTTATCAGTGTTTTCCTGGGCTCACTTCCCAAATAAACTACTTGCTCTCAAATCCAACTGAAGACATTGGGCACTTCCATTTGAGGTGGTCTGAAAAAGGCTTGGACTCGATCCAGTTAGTTCCAAAGGCTGGTTTTGCCACTGAACTGATGTGACTTTGATTTGAAAATGAATCTGTCAAATTTTCAACTATAAAATGGGAATGTTATATTCTTCAAATCCTGACTAAATGATGCTGGTAAAGAATCCTCAAAAGATTATCTGACCTCTAAAACTCTGCATGGAGTCCTCTGCATTTGTTCCTACATCACCACTACTCTTGTGCCTTCTTTTATTATTTCTATGGTCAAGAGTACCACCCTGTAGGTGATTTTGTAGGTCAAGCAAGAGGACAATGATAAGAAAACCGTCCCTACAAACTTCTTCTTCTCCAAGAATCCTGAGCCATAGGATTGCCTCGCCTCTAGTGGATAAGTAGCTGGAAGCAGCAGTTCATTCAGAGCTTCTGTTGGATTGAAAATACCAATGGGCTTAAGTGACATTCTTTGGGTACCCAAACCTGAGGGTGATTCCATCCGCCAAATCTGCCACCAGTTTCCATGTACGGCAATGACAGATCTACTGGAGTTCATAGGAAAAGGAATGAGAAGAGGTTTTCCAGGGAATTTTAGAATACATTATAGATGTCTAAGCCAGTGGCACAAAAACATGGAATGTGCTGTACCTTGACTGACTTACTGAATTATGGGTATCTTAATTTCACTTTATCAGCCAAACCACAATATATAATTTTATACTGATCAGTGCAAATCTAGCTTTGCTCAATGCATTGACGTCTGATAGAGCCACATAATATCATTCTGACAATGAGATTAACATCCCATCCCTGGGGCCAGAGAATAACAAGGGAAAGTAAATACGGACACAGTGGTCTCATACGGTAGGGAATATCAGAACTAATTAAGGATTGTACTTTTGGGGATAAAAACAGTCCAGATGAAAATTTTCTAGTTATAATTGGAAGTGAACAATATTAAGGCTTTAATAGAAGAATGGGGCAGAGGGAGAAATATATGCTGGTGGAAGTACTATAGTGCTTATGAGGAAGAGTTTAAAAAACTCCGGAAGGCTTTAGAAGTGTAGATTGGCAGTTCATTAAGATATGTGGCCTTCAAAACAGTCTTAGTTTTGAATCTGGTCCAACCACTTACAGGCTGAGAGAGCTTGGGCAATTTTCATGATTTCTACTAGAAGCAGATTTTAGTACATAAAAAGAATTCTTTACTCCTCTTAACACCCCTAAAGGGTAGTTTAGGAAGAGAGTATAGGAAGACTGACTGTGACCATTTGCTGTGTACTGGTCACAAAGCAATATAGCCAACATGGGTGACCACTGCCATGTTTGAAGCTGGAGTGTAGAAGAAAGGCGACAGTCATCCTGTCTGTCTGCCACTAGAAGCTACAGGAAGACCCATTTATTTGGCTTTAGAAGGAGATCCCTGGCTCTTGGGGAATAATGTATGGATAATAGAGTGGATCTCGTGGGAGCAAGGGGTCCCTCTTCTATTAAAATTATTTGAGCAGTAGTTGCTAGAAGCTTACCTCTTGATTGGTTCAAAATCCTCTACAGAAGTCCATTCTTAAATGAGTCAAATAAGGAGACTCTGAGGTCACTTCAAAATAGGTGATGAACGCAGATCTTGTTTTTCAGACTTGCTAGATTTCAAGTGGACCCTGTTCTGACCCAAAGCTCTGAACACAATTTTGTTTCTAAATCTTTCCTATTTAAACCTTGTTGTCGAGTGATGAGGAATTTTCATTAGAATTGAAGTCGATAATAGGGATGAAAATATTTTGACCTCCTTTAACTCTAAGTCAACATGAAATTACATTCCAGCAAATTATTTCAAATAGAGATTTGCAAGTGGTCATACTCACCCTAGACACATCCTCAAACCTGTACAAATGAAATCATTTTCAATGCACCAGGAGAGTTTGCCATTTAACTTACATTGGAGGATATCCTTATGTACAAATCCAGTCCCAGTATGGATCGTTTTCCATATCAGATTTCAAGTGACCAGTGATAACCATTTTCTAATTACTTGTTCTAAAACAAAATTTTGTGCAGGAAGAATTCTAGATCACTGACTAAGAGTGGGAGAAGGATTTAGGATTAGACAAATATCAAGCCCCATAGATCCTGCATAAAAGGTCTTACTTATATTCCACTAGCTCCTCCTTTGGATATCATCTGGTTATATTACCTGACTATTTACCAGTGGAGACAAAATCTGTTAGTATGCTTCTCACTTTCCTTGGAGCTCTAGAATAGCAGAACTGACTTTCAACTGTCAGATTTAGCATCTCTGTGTGTGACTTCTTTTTCTGAAATTGCAGGGCAATAGACAGCAGACCAAAAGCACTAGTTAACATTCCCTAAGAGCTGCCCTCAACCAGTGACTGATGGGAGAATAAATACCCTAACTCTTTTTCTCTCATTCACTCTTCAATACCCTCTGACACATACTGACACACACACACACACACCTAGGTAGCATAATTCTTAGGCATTAGTGTTGTACCATTACCCATGGTGTCCAAGCAGAATTAAGTTCTAATTGCCCTCTATGGCTTCATTGGTTTCCTTTCTTTCCCTGTATCACTTCCCCACGTCTCTGCCAGGTCCTCCGAGCCTCTTAAGCTACTTGCACTGAATACTTAGGATGTGTTTCCAGGAGAATATACAGCTAGGTCATAAGTGTCCTTTCCACTCAGATGTTGAACTACTGAACACCAGGCCTGCATATGTGTGATCACAGGCACATATATATGCTTATGTCCCAACGGCTCATGAGGAGCAGTGTATCTGGGCTTCTCTCACAGCCCAGCCCTTCAGATGCACAGGGTGGAATCACAAGAATTCAGTCAGAGGCTCCAGGGAACTCAGAAGAAGCCCAAGGGTCTCTTTAAATATCTGCTGAAGACTCGCCTCTCAAAACCAAGGCATAGATTGGTACAAGGGGACAAGCTTTTCTTTTTCCCTTTATACACTTCCAGAACTGATTAATAGGTATTATTCTGTATAGAGATTATTCTGGGCTCGTAAAGTGAGTCTTTAGCATCCATGCTCTTGTTAGTCTGTTTGAGGGGATCTGCTGTGTGGATAACTGTCACTGACCCCTTCAGGAGAATTTTCTTGTTTCCAGACAACTGCCTTTCCCTCTACCCGCCAAATTGGAGTGGAGGGCTTTTTTCTTAAGTTTTTCTGTGTGGATTGCACTAGCTGGAATTTTTTATTGATTGAAGGATTGACAAAACTATGCCTAATTAATGCTTGCTTTCTCTTAAGAGAAATGATAGCTTATTGGCAGCTGAATCTTTACATGGACATTATCAAAGGACCTTCAGGCTACTGACTTTTTATATAAGGTGCCCATTTCTCGAACCTACTTCCATCCATCATTCTTATTGATTCTGCTCACTGCAATCATTGCTGTTGACAAACTAAGCCTCTTGTTTCAAACACAGACACATTGACTGCTTTCATCTCAACAAATTAACTCAATCTCTGTAGCAAAGCCAGTTTCTTCAGGGTTGGGGATGCTGACCCCTGGTAAAAGGCTAAAGTGTTGGCCAGATCCCAGGACACCTGATCATCTGGGGCTGGGATCTGGGCCTGGCTGTGTTATCACAGTGCTGGTGAATTCTATTTCCCTTGACCTTCACACTCCCACCATGCGAATGCTGCAGATGGCCTAGAGTTTTTAGATTTTCATTGTTTTAATGAAAAGACGGTCATCCCTTAAGTTCTCACCAACATAGGCAATAGGCTCTTGGAAACTGACTTCAAGGGAAATAGTGTATAATGAAAGCTCTTCCTCGAATTGTCATTTTGTTCAAAGCTGGCTGGGTCTGTTTTTCCTCATTCACTTTACAACTAAAACAACCTATGAAATAACATTATTTGAGGGCCTGATGTCATTTCCTTGGTGGCACACAAGGCCATTTTGTGGACTCCTTCTCTCCCTTTGTATATGACCACTGGCATCGGGCTCAGTTAAATGAGCTGCTGAGAATTAAGGAAAACTCTAAATTGTTCTTTTGAAAATGATGAACAGTCCTTTACAACTAAATATCAATTGTCAATTGCTACCTAATGTCACCAATTAAATCCATTAGTTCCCATTGCTTTTCTGGGAACCATAGGTTCTCATATGCTTTCATTGGTACTGAGAATGACCTCTGATAAGTAGAGATTGTGGCATAGAGATGTGGAGGTTATAAAAGGATTTCTTAGGCATAGAGTACTCAGTTTAATTCCTCTTATTTCCTCACCTGGAGAACCAGGCTTTTTTCTCTTCTGGTGTTTTGTTAATTTCTCCCCAATTTATAAAACTTCAGAACAAGCTTTGTTGTAGAAAGGAAAGAGGGAAAGATCAACTTGGCTAAAGGAATGCAGGACCTGAGAGTCAATTGTGCAGAATAACAAGTTTCCCATGTCTCCAGAAAGATTTAGAAACCAGTTTTTTTGTTTGTTTGTTTGTTTGTTTGTTTTTGTGACAAGGTCTATGTGGCCAGGGGTCACAAAGTAAGTCTTGAGCATCCATGCCCTCATGTGGTCCATTTGACGAGGGCCGGGGGTTGATGGTCTGTGGAGCTTAGCCAGGGTTAGTCAGACAGCTAAGTGTGCTCCAGGGAAATGAGCTGGGTTCCAACTTCAGTTTGTGAGACTAGAAGCTGCCTTAAGGGAGGTAGGGTTATTTTATCCATCTTTATTCCCTGGTGACAAGCAAGATGTTTTGATAAATGTGATACATGTTTGTGCTTAGAAATGCATGTTTGAATGAGTAAAGGAACTCCTAAGGGTTCTCTGGGCTGTTGGAGGAAAACTTGGATTGCTGGGCTCTGTAAATGTCAGGGTCCTTGTGGGGAGAAGTAATTACAGCCCTGACATTTGGAACACTAGGCAGAGCTCATGAAAGTACCTGGCTCAGTGAGCTATTTGGAAGTTACTGCATGGGGTGGGCAGCTGAACAGTGAAATGGGGAGAAGGATAGGCCTCCTTTCATTCTCTTGCTTATGATTCTTTCCCTCCCAGTTTTCTCACACATAGGTATCCACACTTCTGGTTGTGGTCCTCATCAGTCCAGATCCACCTTATTTGCAAAAAAGAGTTTTTAGTTCAGAATGCACTTGGAATCCTCAGGGTACCCTTGTTAGGTAGATCTGCTTACTGGAATATCCGTGGCCCTTAGGTTGTGTTAAGTCAGTACTTTCCTTTTCACATCAAGGAATAAACAGAAAATGATCATCATACCTGTAAACCATAGTCTTATTCCCCCTGAAGGCCACTGGCCTGGAGACTAAGACTTCTCAGGCCACACCCAGCTGTCCCAAGGGCTGAGGGAATCTCAGTAACTGGTGACCCATACAGGCCTCCACTGGAAAGCTCCCCACATGTAATCTCCATCTCCAGTGCTACCTACAATGTGCTCATTTCCTTGGAAAAAGGGGGAAAGATAAGTACTTTTCTAGGCCAGACTTTTATGTGAACCTCCATGAGCATTCATTTAACAAACACATAGGTATCTTTAATGAGCAAGGCACTGAAACAGGATCTGGTATTAACTGAAGAAGCAGATAAGATACACTCCTAGCCCTCATCTTCAGGAAACAGGCAGACACAATGGAATGTGTGACAATGAAAAGAGTTTGTAAGGGGGGCTCCACAGCATGGAGGGTGGGGTTTAAGAGCTTCAGTAAAAAGCTATGTACACATTAGAAAACACCTTCCCTTGAATTTGTTCTAAACAAGAGGTCAACAAATCTTTTCTTAAAGAGTCAGACAATTGGTCTCTGTTACAAATACCCTTGAAGCCAAAACCCGGATAGAATCACAGACAATACATGAAAGAATAGCTGTGATTGTGTTCTAACAAAACTTTACAAAAAACATGCAACTCTAGTGCCTATGTTTTCAGGACCTTGGTTGTTCACTTCTTGCTCTAAACAAAAAATAAGGGCTCTGTTAATCCCTTTGATTTAGGAACCACTCAGAGAAGAAACTGTGCTAGAGGATTTCACCTGGGAAAAATGAAATGCAAAGCTTGCCTGAGTCATTGATCCAGTGAAAATCAGAGATCATAGCAGATGGCTCCACTTCAGCAAGAGCATAAGTTTGTTTCTTCTTTGGAAAGGTGAAATATCTGCACACTGAAGAATAATGATGGGTGAAGGATAAACAGACCTTGACCTTCATCTAGAAGGGGTTGGAGAAAAGGAGACTTGCAAAAGATAGTAGCAAATGGGTTCCAAGGAAAAGATGTCAAGAAGTTCTAAGGATTTTAAGAAGGATGTATTTTGTTTCTAGCTCTGCAGAAATGTAACTCCTTATCCTATATCCCCAACTTTTAAGTAGAAGATGAATATTAGGTGAGTCAGAGACAGTTTATTTTTACCACATATTCCATATGCCCCCAACATTCCCAAGTTTCATCAAAATTAGGTTGAAATTATTTCTGGCCAATGAAATATGATTGGACATAATGTGTTAGTCACCTCGGGAGAGGTACTTAAGATAGTTTTATTCTCCCATCAATCTTTTCTCAAGCCATGGTAATCTTAAAGGCCAAAAGTTTGGTATGCCATTAACTACAGTATTTCAGAAGGTGACGTGATCTACATCGCACCTATGTGAGCAACTATTAAAATGTTAATGTGTTAAGTACCTGGGTGCAATCCAGTTCCTAGATTGTGGACCATTGAGATTTCAGGCTTGTCTCCTCCCCATAGGCAAAAAAACAAAAAACAAAAAACACCCATTTAGCGTCTACAATCTTTGAAAACAAGAGGACCAACATCTCCATAAAGAGAAGAGATACCATCTTCATAAACGGTAGGAGAAGCCCATCTGTCTCAGCATTACACCACCCTGGGTCCACAGGGAGAGACCAGTGAAAGTGATACTCTCTTAGTGTTGAATGGCTTTTTCCCTCAGTGAGCACCCCCATACCTGGGAGTTCACCAAACCCAAAACCTTGGCATGGAGTGGAAAGAGGACTAGATTGCTTGTGAACAGAGATGCCGCTTCCACACAGTGCTGACATTGGAGGCTGTCATTGCAGGAGGGCTCCGGGGGGGAATCCCCACGCTCTGCCATTAGTGCACGTGTGCAGAACTGTTGCACAGAGCTGCCTTCCAGGGCAGCTAGAGTCCTACAGCCAGGTTAGTAGCACCTATATGGAGAGTTGATTACTGTCTGTCAAGGTACATGCCATTTTGCCTCTCCCACAGGGAAAATAATTGAAGGGGCTCCACCAAAATGGTAGTTCCCATTAGCCTGGGGCTACAGCTAAACAGCTTTTCTTATCTGATTGGTACTTCCAGAATTTCCACCACAGAACCTAGGGCTTGTTTGTAGTCCCCTGATGGAACTGCTGCTCTTCTGGAAGACTAAAGGATTTTCACAGGGAATTGTACTTTACCAAGAGTAGACCCCAGATATCTCTCCTGTGACTATATGTGGTGCTTTGACCTGCTGGGACTTAGGCCCACAATGCCTGTGTTTCCTTGATTGTACCTTGTTGTTCATGCCCATGACTTTGAGGGAAACCTCTGCATTCCCAACCCCAACTCCAACTCTGTAGACTAGACTCTCAGACCTCAATACAGGGCAGACTCTAGAGCTTCAACGTTTCTGATAAGTGCTAACATTACACAACTAAAAGGAAGCCCTATATTCCAGACCAATGTTCAGGAGGACTGCATTGTGCAACTTGATACCCTAATACCCTAAAACAAGGCCTTTATACCAAGAAGCCTAATCCATGGAAATAAACACAATGCCAAATATATCAAAGAGACAGAACTATACAAAACATGGATTAAACTCCCCCCTGGGGAGAATGAATGCAACAGAATTAAGTAAATTAGCTGATAATGATTTTAAGCAACAGTTTTCATGATGCTCGGGAAAAATCATTGAACAATAAGAGAACCACACCAAAGATAGAGAAATTATAAAATAGTTCCAAACAACTCATGGAGATAAGGAAAATGATAACTGAGCTAAAGAACACAACAGAAGGGTTCAACAGTAGGCTAGAAAAAACCTCCAATCAATCAGTGAGCTAGAACATAAGGCAGTGGAATGAACCTAAGCAGACTGACAAAGAAATAAAGAATTAAAAGAAATGAAAACAGCATACAAGACCTGTGGAAAAACATAAAGAGGAGAAACATTCATATCATAGGGATCCCAGAAGGAACAGAGAAAAGGGAAAAGAAACCATATTTGAAGAAATAATAGCTGAGAATTTCCCTAACCTAAGGAAGAAAAACTCCAGACCCAAACAAAAGCAGCCCAAACAGACTTATATTTTTTGTTATCTTAATGACAATGTATCTTGGTATAAGATAAAGAATCTTAAAAGCAACTAGAGAAAAACATTACATACAAAGGAGCCCCTATAAGAGTGTTGATGGATTTATCAGCTGAAACTTTATAGACCAGAAGAAAATGGCATGATATAGTCTAAGTGTTGAAAGAATAGAGCATGCAACCAAAGATACTCTGCCCTGCTAGATTATCACTAAGAGTTAAAGGAATAATAATGAACTTTACAGATGAGTAAAAGTTAAAGGAATTCATCACCACAAAACCAGTTTTACAAGAAATAACAAAGTTAGTTCTACAAAATGAAAAGAAACCCCACTTAAAAGCAAGACATCAAAAATATGAAATGGGAAGAGAATAAAATGTCAACTATTAGAGCGAGCTCAAGACTAACCTACTTTCAAGTTAAAACAGGTTATAAGCATAGAAACATTTACATAAACCCCAGGGTAACCTCAAAACATCATAAAACCATAGAGGGGGGAAAAAAAAGAGAAACCAAGCACAAATGCTTTCAAATCCCCTAAGAAGAGAAAGACATAGGGCAATGTTGAACAATATTTATTTAAAAACACTATCTTAAATGACAACACTACAGGAAAATTCTAAGAGTTACATAGCAACAAATAAACAAGATGAAGGCAGGAGAGAGGTTCTGCCCCATTACCCAGGGCAGAGCTCAGCAGTGCTCTGTGCTGGGGTCTGACTGACTATGGCAAGGAAGGACTCCAACCTGCAGAGGACCCCCAGGGTCCTATCTGAGCACCCTGACCACCTCTGCGTGACATGATGCTGGGGAGGGAGAGGTGATATCTGAAACTAGTTGGCCTCTGGGGGCTGCTGAGAAAGCCTAGAGCGAGAGCTGGGCAGTGGCTGACATCTGTCTGCTCTGGGCATTCTCTCTCCTCCTGATACAGCTTCTGCTGTGGCAGTATGACCTCTTGGCTGTCCTGAGCTCCCTTCTCCAACAGGAGCTTCTCCCCATCCTGAAAGTGCTGGGCTCTGTGCAGCTTCCTGCCCCAGGCCTCAGCCATCTTCCTGTAGTGACTGTGAGTGGATGGTGGACACCAGAGTCCTTTGGGAGGAGGTCAGCATCCTCTAGATAAGCAGGTAGTGTGTCTCCTCCTCTGTCATTTTCCTCTGCAGCTGCAGGCCTGCTCTATGAGAGCTCGAAGCTGAATTTGCTTTTTAGACCACAGGTTATGAATCTCGTCTTTCAGCTGGGAATTTTCAAAGAGCAAATACGTCTCTTGGATTTGCAGAGCAGTTATTTGTTCTTCAAGCACCTCAGTCCTCTGAGTTTCTTCCAGCCCTTGTTTGGCTCCCTCCTCCTTTTCTGGGGAAGGGTTCTCATGAGTCCCTCCTCAAGGTCGTCCATCTGCTGGGGTGCTGACTGTTGGCTGTGGCAGCCTCTCCTCTCTGGCCCTGGTCCCTTCTTTCGAGGGTCCCCTATCCATCTGTGCCTTGAGCAGGACCAGGTGTGCATGAGCTGCAGCAGGGCCCCACCCAGGCCCAGTAGCCCCTGCACTTCTTTGACATTTCCAGCTGCAGGCTCTGGTTCAACAGCCACATAGGGCCGTTCTCCTCTATCTTCTCCCACACTCTGCACTCTTTACATCCAGCTGCCCAGGCCCTGGGTCATTCAGATCAGTGCTGGACCTGTTCCCATCTGTCAGCCTGCTTCCAGGGGCTTCTGAGCCAGGACCCCCCAGGGTCACCTGGGGCCCTTCTGGAGGCGGATTCCCTCTTTCTCCTTATAGAAAGGGCACCCTGAGTAGACCTGGAGAGCAAATCTTGGTCCCATTCATCAGGGCCAGAGAGGCTGGGTGACATGGGTATGGACTCCTCCTTGGGCAGTGGGTCAGCCTCAGGGGCTAGGACCACTGGTCTTGTCCCCTCTGGGCCTTTCCCAGGGTAAACCACCTGCCAGGCCCCTTTCTTCTCCTCCAACCAGATCAGCTGGTCACTATTACAGCCACCAGGGCAGCACAGAGCAGAACCTGCCAGGGATACCCCAAGTCTCCTGATGCACCCCTCACTTCATCAAGCTGCATTAGCAGGGCCTCTCACAGCTGCTCCAGGACCCACAGGGCAGATCCTTGTGTATTTGCCACTGGACCCTCCATGTCTCAGGAGGGCCTGGCTACTCTGCCATGATGCCAGTGACTGCCAGAGTCCAGTGGCCACACTGGACATCAGAACCCTTGGAGGGGTCCATCTCCAAGGAAACAGGTGCCTGGTAACAGGGCTCCTCACAGTGGGGCTGGTGGAGGGGAGGCCCTGGATTCTAGGAGCCGGTGACCCACCCCCTGCTCACTGCACAAAGTGACCTGACATGTGCACAGGGCATATGAGGTGGCTGACAGCAGAGTGACCCTGGCCACTCTGGTCCAGCTGTCCCCATAGCCCTTCAGAGACTCAGCTAGTGCCCTGCCCTGTGCTTCTCTGCACAAGAGCATCACCGCAGAGTGACCGATTCCTGGGACAGGTGATGATCAGGAAGCTTCGTTTACAGGAGGATCACCTGGGAGGACTGTGACACAAGCATCATGTCTTTATCCTCTGGGCCACTGTCATACAGTGAGTGTCACTCTTGAGAAAGCTCTGCTCATCACCCCTCTCCTGACCCAACACTGTCAGCTGCAGGTCAATGCTCTGAAGAGTGTGAGCAGGCTGGCTCCTTCCCCATCTTTTTTTTCCATCTAACTAGGTCTTTCCATGAAAACTGGTGTGTGTTGACAACAAATAGCTGAGCCTTGTACTTTTGATCCACTTGGTTATTTTCTGTCTTTTCATTTGTGTATCAGACTGATGTGATGTTGATTACTGATATACTGAATTCACATCTTTGATTTCTGTTAATTTCTAATCAATGTCATTGTTGTCTTTCTGTCTTCCACTCCTGCTGTTTGTCTGAGTCAGTTTTGTGACCATCGGTAAAGGAAATCTAATCTACAGAGCGGGTCAGAGGCCCATAAGGCTGTCTGTAGGCTCTTCCATCCTCATCAGTCACCCCAAACAGAAGAGTCCATGAGAGTTATGAACTCTCAGTTCCAGGCCCCACAGGAAAGCAGATTCTTTCTCATGAAGAAGCCCCCAGGGGATTCAGCATTGAGAAGCCATTGTCATTTGAACTCTTCCTCTCCTCTGGTGGATGATCATTTTCCTCCTACTGATGACTCCTTGTCCTTCTCCCTTTATATAAGGCTTCTATCCGGCACCACACCTGGGAGTATCTCTCTGACTTTATTAAACAATTCATGAGTCTGTCAAGCAATTAGATCATGAAAAAAAATACTATAAGGCCCAATAATTCCACTCCTAAATATAAACCCACAAGAATAAAAGCTACTTGATCAAAAAAAATAAAACATAGGACTGGAATTTCAGGGTTTACCTGATGTGGCTAATACAATAGGCTTAACAGTGACTTAACAGCTCTGAGAAATAAAAGGACACACATGAGCAATCCAAGATAGAAACAATAGCGGCCACGGGAAACAAGATACTGAATCGTTTATTCCTAATTAGACTATTTGGAGTCAATTACTGCGTATTAGGCAGATATGTGAGATGATGCTGTAGTAACAAACATCTCAAATCTCAGGCTCTTGAAGCAAGTGTTTCTTTTTCACTCATGTAAAATCTACTCTGGGCCTCGGCGACTCTAGAACAACTCTCTTCCATGTGAGATGTACCTCCATATCTATATTGGTGATGCAGGGGAACAGAAGTAGTGAGCCAGTCATGAACACTTATTTTCAAGGGAGTGGGGAAGTGCTATCCCCTTTGCCCTTGTGGATATCAGTGACTAGTGTTAAAAACTGCTACAGAAATTTTCAAAATCTTGCAAGATATGAAACTTTTTGAAGTCTGGGAGCTTAAAGAATAGATTGTAGCTGACCAAGGAAATAGGGTGGGAGGAGGGAAGTGTGTGTTCTGGAAAAAGGAACTTGAATTCATGCAGAACTTTACAAGTCCTGAGACATTTGTTGTGTATGGGGAAAGCAGTCTAGGACAGTAGGAATACTTGCCGCATAGTTAAGTAAATATGCTAGACAACCTAAAGCAAGATCTCCTTTGACAGAACTTATATACAATTGAGGGTTTGGGAATGAAGAGTTCTTAAGTTCATTTATTCTGTATTGTTTTGGTCCAGACTTTCAGGTGTGACCATCTTAGTACCTCCAGCTGACTGGACCCTTCTGAGGACTTATTTAGAATTCTCACATGACCATCACCAGCCCAATGAGTGATAGTAGATATAGATCTCTATACTGAATTTATCAATAGTGGCCACCAGTGTTTTTCTTGCCTGAGCCAGCATTACATCAGAAAGGAATGGGCTTGAAGTTATAGCAGGTAGAAAATACTTTGGGACCTAAATCTCTGATTTTGGTTTAGAAAATAGAGACCAATGTTGAAATGATTTAAATTTAAAATATGAGCCTTCCCAATCTCCTGATGCCTGATCACACTTAGCCCTGAAAATAATTTCAGAAGGAACCCTGCCTACAAATTAAGGCAATTGAATTGCCTAGATTTTATAAGACTATTCTCTAGACTAAAGAGATGACAATTCTTTTAAGCTGTTCCCTTTGTGCTATATTCCCTCCCCAACCTTATAGTGTTTGTAGTAACAATAAATACTTGTTAAAACTCATTTAGAAACTGACAGGCAAAAAAAAAATAGTGTGCCTCTAAGATTTGTTCAAGGTCATATTTTTTATCATCAATATACTTTTGTTTTTCTGTTTTTGTTGAGGAGTGGGAATCAAATCATACTAACCCAGGGTATCACAAGAGGCACTTCTTAACTACATGACTCACGGAATTTTTGGCTTGTCTTGGTCTCCATCTGTCTTATTGGTTCTCTTACTCCAAAAATTCTATCTGGGTTCTCCAGACAGCTCAGAAATTAAAGTAGAAGTGTTCCTTAGAGGAGCAGACTATTAATCGGCGCATACTAGATCGAAAGCTTTAGGTCATAAGAACAACTACAAGGTTCAGGAAACTGAGCATGATCTGGCATGTGAATGTTTATATGTGGGATGGAATGGCATTGAAGATCTTTTTCTTTGTACTCCTGAGGGGAGAAGAATAGAAGGAATTAGAAAGAAGAGTCTTTCTTATCCCAGTGTCTGGCATATAAGAACTCAAATGATTGGATTTATTCTTGCACCACAACTGATCCCATCAATAGCTTCGGACATTAGTCCAAAAAATGGATGAGCCCACTGAAAGAGCTTTTCCTTATCGAACTTCCCATTTTTGTTGGCCTTCACTGTTTTCATCCACCGTGAGCCCACAGCCTGAAACCCCTGGATCATGGCTTGCTGACCTCATTGAGGACGAGAGAAGTTAAACTGCTGCGACTAAGTCCACCAAAATACCAGTCTATTAAAAGCATCAGTTCATCAAAATCCATGATGTTAATTTGCCAGGAAAGAGTCCCCCTGGATTAGACTTTTAATTGGTATGAAATGCAGCCCAGAAAACGGGGGTCTTGGGGAAATTTCATTCTGCAGTCTGGCAGTAATTAACCGACCTCCTCCAGAGTTACTGCCCCCTGGAGTATCAGAGTTGTTAAATTACCAGGCAGGGGGAAATTCTACTATACAGAAGCCCAACCCTTATATATTCCCAGTTCTCTCCTCCATTCCCACCCCCATCTTTCTCTGAAGGAATTTAATGAGTGATCTGTGACCCAAAGTTTCCAAAGACTCTCAGGCAGGATAGAACTGTGTAATCACCAGCAAATCACCATCCCTTTGGGTGTCAGGTCATCTCCAACTTATTTTCAGGGACAAAGGCTGTAGGAGTCTTTTACACCCTGACATTCAAGGACTTAAAACATTTTCTTATGCTGTCTTATGCTGTCTCTGTAAATCAGGATTGTGGAGCAGTGGTACAAAGACTGTTTTATTCACATGATTTAGTACAAATAATATAAAAACAAATGAGAGAAGGCTAATTGTAGTATCTACAATGGTAAAAACTACATAACTAAAACATACAAGTTAGCAAAAAATATAAAAATAATAATGAACCGTGATAACATGTGACATAGGGATAAATCTATACATTGGTTTTGGTGAAAGAAGCCAGACACAAAACCGTATGATTCCATATTTATGAAATTCAATCACAAGCAAATGTAATCTATAGAGAAAGAATCAGAATAGGGTTCACCTATGAAGGATTGAGATAGGGATCAACTACTAAAAGGGGTATGAGGGAACTTTGGTGATAGAAATGGTTTCTATCTTGAATGGTAAATAAGCATATACTTTCGTCAGAATTCCTTGAGTTATAAATTTGAGATCTGTGTGTAAATATCACCCCTAACAAAGGAAAACTAGCATGAAGGGAAAAAAGATACATATCCCCCCTTTAACTTAGCATATTCCATTGTGAGAATTTCTTATATTAGACAACTATATCAAAGCAGTCATTGCAGGACTTATAAAAGAGAAAAAGAGATATAATTTAAATGCTCAACAATGATTAAATTATGGTAGCTCTATACAGTAGAATAGTATACAGTCATAAAAATAATCTCAAAGTCTACTTTGACATGTTAAATTCAAAATATGATTAATTAAAACCATTATCATGTGCAATTTCATTTTTGCAAACATTAAATATAACAGTAGCTTTTGGTGGGGGAGCTTATTGTAGGCACATTTATGCTTTCAAGTGTTCCATAGTATATGTGTCTATAATCAGTGTTTATTACATTAAAAATTACCCAATTGTTTTGTTCATGGATTTTTCATTTGACTTTGGATGGTACTCAACACAGTGTTTGGTACCTAGACAGTCAATACTCATTGGCTGTTAGTCTGGATGGAAGGAAAGAAATGGACAAAGACTGCCTTTCCTTGAGACTAAATCCATTTATCCCATTACTGCACTGCCATCATTAGTCCAGAAGTCTTTGCACTATCTTTTGCACTGTAGCCTACTGTCAGTTCCAGTCTGCCCACACTGCCCAGTCCATACTCCTGAGCTGTCCATTTCATCTTCCTTAAAGGTACAAGGTGACCTGGGTGAACTCTCTTCACCCTGGAGACTTTGGTTAAAAGACATCTTTTTGAGGTTTTGCTTCCACTGCAGAAGCTGCCCTCAGGATCCATGTGAGGAACCCACACACTGGTCACATCTGAGTTTCTCCCAGTCTCTGATTTTGACCCCATTTTCATATTACACCACCTGGTTCATCTCCCTCCCACCCTTTCTCTGGATTCACATCTTCTTAAGTGGCTCCTAACTTAGGTTTTCAGATTGAGATCCTCAGCACAAGGTTCTATGTGTGTATCATCATACTTTGTGCAAAGAGATTGTGTAGTAAGTTGAATACCGGCCCTCCGGAGGTGTCAAAGTCCTAACCCCCAGAACCTGTGAATGTGACCTCCTTAGAGTCTTCATAGATGTAATGAAGGATCTTTTTTAATTTGTATCAAAGCAACATTGGTTTATAACATATACATCCTAGAGGCTGTACAGCATTCTACTTTGACATGTATATGTACTATATTATGATCACTAAGTCTAGCTTCCATCTACCACCATACAACTGAGGCTCTTTTCCTATTTCATTCAACCACCTTCCCCTCTGATAACCACCAATCTGCTTTATATAGCCAAAGGATTTTTGTTTATTTACTTTGTTTCTTTATATTCTAGATATAAGTAAAATCATGATGTTTGTTCATTTGACTTAATTCACTCAGCATAATCCCCTCTAGTTCCAACCATGCTGTTACAAATGTCATAATTTCATTTTTTAATAGTGGTTTTTTCTGTGTGTGGCATATATAACCAATTGAATTTATATATGTGTATTGCATATATATATATATAAATATAAAAATTACATGTAATATAAAGTATATATGCTACATATATTGCTATATACATCATCTTCATCTGTCTGTTAATGAGCACTTGGGTTGTTTACATATCTTGACTACTGTAAATAATACAATGAACATAGTAATGCATATCTTTTCAAATTAGTGTTTTCATATTCTTTGGATAAATACCCAGAAGTGGAATAGCTGTAATCATATGGTATTTCTAGTTTTATTGTTTGAGGACTCTCCATACTATTTTTCACAGTGTAACTGTTTATATTTCCACCAATAGTGTACAAGGGCTCCTACTTCTCCACATCCTCACCAACACTTGTTTCTTTGTCCTTTGGATACTAGTCATTCTCACAAGTGTGAAATAATTTCATTGTTGTTTGGTCTGTATTTCCCTATCACATAATAATAAGCACTTGTTCATGTTCCTGTTGGCTCTGTACATGTCTTCTTTAGTGAAATATAACAGATCCTTTGCCCCTTTTTTTAAATTGGGTTGTTTTTCTCTTTGTGTTATTTTTATACTTTGCATATTAGCCCTTTGTCAGATGTATGATTTCAAAAGTCTCTCATTCAGTAAGCTGTCTTTTCATTTTGATTATTTCTTTCACTGTGTAAGTTTTTTAATTTGATGTAGTTTCATTTCTTTAAATGTTTCCTTTTGTTTCCTTTGCCATTGAAGACTAATCCCCAGAAGGCTCGTTTACGGCTAATATTGTTTACCGCCAACGTTTTCATCTATATATTCTGTATGGTTTCAGGTTTCTTCATTCATGTCTTTAATCCACTTTTAATTTTTACATGGTGTAAAATAGGTATTTTGTTTCATTATTTTGTATGCGGCTTTTCTGTTTTCTCAGCACCATTTATGAAGAGACTTTTCTGTCTTCTCTGATTTTTCTCACTTTTCTAAATTGAATTCGTTGACACAAATTAGTTGTCCATGTGGGTGGGTTAGTTCTAGGTTTTAAATGCCATTAATTGATTTGTTTTTAGTCCAATACCATGCTGTTTTGATTCCTATAGCTTTGTAGGATAGTTTGACGTTAGGGACTGTGAAATCCCCATCGCTTTTTCTCAGGATGGCTTTAACTGATCTGAGTAAGTTAAGATCTTTAGATGAGATCATCCTGGTTTAAGGATGGACCCTAAGTCCAATAACAGATATCCTTATAAGAGAAACAAGAGGGAGATAAGACACACAGATAAAGCCAGGTGAAAGTGGAGTCAAAGTTTGGATATATGTTGACACATGCCCAGGAGTACCTGGAGTCTTCAGAAGCTGGAAGAGGCAAGGCAGTATTCTCCCTTAGAGCCTTCAGAGTGTGTTCCTTCTGACATGTTGGATTTTAGACTTCCGACTTCCAGAAATGTGAGAATAAAATCTGGTTTAAGCCACCACAATTGTA
This sequence comes from Solenodon paradoxus, assembly GCA_004363575.1. NCBI lineage: Eukaryota > Metazoa > Chordata > Mammalia > Eulipotyphla > Solenodontidae > Solenodon > Solenodon paradoxus. The sequence continues at coordinate 286,951 of RJWH01001279.1, forward strand.
GTAATTTGTTACAGCAGACCAGAAATCAAATACAGGGAGTACTTAGCAAACCAGCTGCATCATCCCCCTCAGCTGACTGCTGGAAGAAAGAATTGTTATCTTATCTTGAAAGGTATAAATCAAAACCTAATGCAAGGGCTTCTGCGTAGATAATTGAAGAAGTATTTCCAAGAAATCAATGAGGAAATGGCTCAAATGAAACAGGCAGCATGTGCTTGATTTGGTATCCCCCGCTTACCTATCAGACTGGTCACAGCTGTGGGCAGGGCAGGTGTTATGCCTGAGACTTGCTGAGGATCTGTACTGGGCATGTAGGATTGTCCATTCAAGAGACAAGAAGGGAATACTTCCTGGCTCCCTTCCTCCTTCAGTCAACAGTTGTTCCTTTGGACATTAGTGGTTTGGTGCCCCTGCTTCCACCTATGCACAGAGGAGTCAGCAGTGAGACATGACAGTAATGGCTGGAGTAAGAGTTGGGCAGAGAAGATATGAGAGAGGGTCCCAGATCATGACATAAAGGAAAGTGTCATCAGACATGGATTGGAGTACCAGCATTGAGTTTTGGGGAAGTTTTCTCTGAAAACTCTAAGCTCATTTGTTTTATAGAACCTCACTGTCTATTGAGGAGTCAATGAAAGTATTTTGCAAACTGTAAAACACTGATATCAACTAGCAGTTCCCCAATTATATCTGACCAGCTCAAACACAAGAACCAGTTCACCACATGTCAGTCTGTCTTCTATCCAAACAGCCTTTCTCTACTCCCTTTATCTCTTAGCATGGCCCTCCACCTTCTCAAACCCTTTTCCCCGTCTCTCTCAGCATCTGTTCCAGCCAGTATTCCATCCCATCTCAAGCCAGCTGTATCCTCAGCCTGAGGGAGAATTAAAGGCTGATGGGAAATATGTCGTTGTGGGGGGAATTGGAAGGAGTGTACAGAAAGAACTAGCTCTCCTCAGAAGCATATTTTCCTGTAAAATCTAATTGTACCTTCCCTGCTGCTCTAGCAAAGGAAGTTAAAATATTTACTAAGGAAGTCAGCACCGTTTGGATAACTGTGGGCCCCTACAGATGAGGCCTCAGAGGAAAGGCACCTGCTTAGGGCCTGCACAGTCCATGACTCAGCCAGAGCAGGCCTGCTCCTCTCCCTCCAGGGCCTCCTGGGGACCAGGAATTGGAATGTATGCCCTGTGCTGGGGCGGCTGCCCAGCAGTCTTTCCACATGGCTCCTGCGTGGGGCTGCCTGCCCTCAGCTGACCAGGCATTGGGCCAGATTCTAGCAGAGCCCAGATCCTCCATCAAACCAGAGTTGGCATGCACTTCAGCCCTGTGCTTCATTAATTCTGGGACAAGATGCTAACACTGTGGCTCACTACCCAAGAAACAGACTGCTGACTCCCTGGGGTGGGGTTCAGTCCCTAAAAGGTCACGCGGCTTTCCATCTTCGACTTTTTCTCTCTACTTCCTCTAATAGACCATGTCTGATTGCAAGTTCCTAGAATGTTATTTTTCAGAAGAAATATTTTATCAATGCTGTAATAAAATATTTAACTGCATTTATAAAATATAAGTTTATGACTATATTCATAAATATATGTAAGAAGCATATTTATGATATTATATGTATACAGTTTTTTATATATTCTATAAAGTTATAAGTATGTGTGAAGGTTCCTGCTGAAACGGATAGCTCACTTGCATGAAGATTAGAGGAAGGGTTCTTTGTAAAGGGGCTTTTATCGAATGAAGACAAGCTAGAAGGAATTCACACAGGATCGTGTGATGAGCTTTGGTTAATAGCAGTGGGGCTGTGACCACCCCTAGGGCTACGGAATAACTGAAGGGGTCCTGGAAAAGAGAGTCATATTCATAGCCTGTAGGACACAGCTTTGAACAAGCTTTTGAAGAATGCTTCAGAGGTAGGTACTGAACACAGAGGCGGAGAAGAGTTTCTTTACTTTTAAGAAACCCAGCTTAGTAAGGGAGGCAGCTACCAAAGGCAGCAGAATGCTGTACCCTGTAGGTACTGTTTTTCAGTTTTTTTAAAGAAAGGTGCAGGTAGGAATGAAGGTGAGCAGAGACAGGCAGGCAGGATGAGGAGGAAGAATTTTAACCACTGTGTGTGGTTGATCATCTCAGTTGTCCCCAGCCCCGCCGCCCGCCCCCCAGTGTCTAGAACCTGGCTGCTTGCCATGCATGTGTGCCAGCAGCCTTAACCGTTCGGCCACCAGGACGCACCTGTTTTCTATCTCTTACATTTGGCAGATGTCTCTACTAAATAGCAAAGAGTGTGGTCAAATCTCACTCTTGGGAAGGGGCTCAGAAAGTAGAGGGCATTACTGGAAAGCTTCGGGAGGAGAGACCAGCGGAATTTAGAAGGTGCAACCTAAGTGAGGTCAGGGAGGGAGTTTTAGGCAGAGGAAGCAATGTTGTAACCCTTGGAGGTGTTTGGCTACATGGCATATTTTAGGAAGAGCTGGTGTTTTGACACCACTGCAAAGGTTTTAAGAAAATTGATATCTGATTCGACAACATAATATCCCAAACGGATCTTCTCTCCTACGCACTTGAATGAGAAAAGGAGGACACTAGGTTTGGAGAGTTACTGCTAATGCCACGTGGCTGAAGGCAAACACAGCAATGTTCCAGTTAATGGCTCCAGGCTGCAGTGTGAGGTCACCAGCCTCTCCCACTTTCTCTGCGGGTCTCTCAGCCAGGAGGAGAGCCTGACTCAAAACACTCTTGGTTTGTGCCAGATGAGAGAGAGTGGCCTTGGTGGTGTGGAGCTGGGACTGCATCCTCCCTGTAGTTCTTACTGTGCTCAGACTCCTGAGTCCCCGCAAATGTGCTCAAGTCCCCAAATGCCCTTTCCACTGACGGCAGTTCCAAGACTGTCGCTCCCATGCCAGTAAGTGACAGCATCTGGGCATCACTTCTAGGTCAGGAAAAAATACCAGTCCCTCATATAGTCCCCTCCAAGGTGTCGACTTACTTACATACCTCTACGTATGTTACTTCCCTTAAAGGAATGATGACCATCTTTTAACAAGATAATAATTAATAAAATACCTATAGTAAAGAAAGGCCTTTAGCCTGGTAACAGCTATTGTCCCTAGCAGTACAGGTATTTTTCTAACTCACTGTGAAGAGACCGCCATTGACTAGTTTCAAAAGGAGGGAGGAGAAGGGAGTGAAAGAGTTAGCTGTGGGTTTCTCAATTAGAGGGAGGGTGTTGTGGCTTGAGGGTTCTGGATTGATAGGAAGAATCATGCAGTGGAGATTAAGACAGGCTTGAGCTCATCAAGTAGTTACTTGACTGTTCATGTCTTGGCTTCATTCTTATCTGTCTGGGTCCGGTACATGCACCTCTCTGGAAACCCGCCTGGGACAGAGCCCTGTGATGGCTACTCTGCATTCCAGTCAGCCTGCTTGAGAAAAGTAATTAAAGCTGCATAAGAGAAGGCATGGTCTTGACAGCCATCAGTGGGGCATGGATGGAGTTGACAGCAATATGATTCTCTGCCAAGTCAAGGTAGGGAGGAGGAAAAGGGAGGCACTCAAGATCTCTGCAATGACATGTCAGAGGACTGGCCTGCCTCAGAAGGAATGGTTTAATTATAAGAGGTTGCATGGTGACCTTTGGGCTGAACCCCGTGAACCTTAATTTCCACACCCGCAGTTGGGTGAGGAATGCCTGATGCTCTTTCACAAGGTTTAGTAAAGAGAACCCTTGCAACTATGCTTAAAGATGAGCTACCAAACCTACCAACACACTGAAGTACCTTCTGTTAACTCCTTCCACAGTTAATACTGGGGAGAAAAAGGGAGAAGAAAAATGGAGGAAAGTGGAAAAATCCGATGGCCTGGAATAGAGATGCTTTTCGGAAAGTGTGTGCATGTATTGTGAGGAAGTAGGGGAGCACAAATAGGAAAATTGTTACAACTTAGCTCTTGTGTTTTCTTGCCATTGCCTTAGAGCAAAGAACATCTGCCCTGTGTCTGATGCGTGGTAGCATCACCACTAAAATTGGTGCTGGGAGTAGCTCGGTGTCTGTGAGAAGATGCAGAGAAATAGAACTGACTTCAGGCAGTTACTTCTGGCAAATGTCACTGTCCTAACTGCAGGACTGGGGAATTATAACAGAAGCTCTCCTCATTCTGCTGCCTGCTTCTGAAGAGCACAGGGGGAAGGGGTTGGAATTTCCTTCTGCCTGGCGTGTTCCACAGCAGAGCTGTCCCGTCCACAACCTCTGATCAATTTGGGGGCTGACCTGAACTGGGGTTCGGCTTTTTCCATAGTCACTGATTGATGAAAGGGATGAAAAGACTAGGGAAATAAGCTCATAGGACAAAGTAAGTTTGGGGACTCAATTACCAGCGCGCACACACACACACACACACACACACACACACACACACATATACACACACACAAACACACACACAAAAACGTTAGACAAAGTAGACGAAGAATTGAAAATTAGCTTAAAAAACATACTAAGATGAAAGATTTTATAATTTGAAAGAGCAAATAAAATACCAAAAGAACAATAGATGTTACGAAAAATAATATAATAAACTTGATAGAGGAGATAAAGGGTATTAAGTCTAAAGCTTAGGAATGACTTAGCAAATGGAAGATCTGATTAAGAGAATATGAAAAGAAAGTAATAGTTTATAATTAAAAAAATATTTTTCTATTTCTATCCTCATATAAGTACTAATAGGAATTACAGAAGGAGTTCAATGTAAAAGACAGGGGGAAAATATTTGAAGAAATGGTGGAGATTCATTTCTCAATTGTAAAAATAAAATGCGACACCTAAGATTGAAAAGGCCCATAATGCTAATAAAGAAGGAAAACTTCATATCCAAAAATGCTATAATGAAATATGTATGATTTTAAAACCAATAAAAATTCTAAAGTTTAGAGACTCATTGTCTTCTTACATTCAGTGTTTTTTTAAAAACTCAAAGTATTAAAGGAAAATAAGTCATATTCTAGAAATGTATACCCAGTCAAACTAATATCCAATTTAAAAATTGTTAGCCAGCCAAGACCTTAGAAATGTACCATAAAAAACCCCCACTGAAAATAGTTTTGGAAAAAGCACTTACACAAGAGGAGAGATGAATCTAGGAGCTGTTGCAAGAGAGAAATAGAATAAAGATGATCAAATACATTTGGTCTTAGCTATATTTAAGACAATACCTTATAAAGAAAAATAAATTATTTTAAATAGCCAAGAACTAAAAGTCCATATAAAATTAAAATTTTGTGGAGAGAGGTGTAATGAGGGATATAAGATCTTGTTAAAGTTCTCGTCACGCTATGAAGGTAAAGATATTACCAAAAAAGAATTTAAAAGAGAAAAAAGTGGGACAAATGGGAAGAATAATTTAAGATGGAAGAAATCAGAATAAGTACCGACCAAAATAGATTGTGTCAAGATCATGGTCTTTAACCACCAACAGTAAATGAAAGGTTGACTAAAAATAATCCTGCATGTTTAATGTTACACTCACTATTTAAAAACACATAACTATTTTTAAATTGTATTCTTTGTTTAATATCTGAAAAGTGATAAAACTGATGAAACTATATATTACAGTCTATGAGAGTGAAGCTAATAACTTAAGATCTTTTAAAAGAATGTTCAAAAGCAATGAGCCAAGAAGTTAGAAAATGAACAAGATAATAAACAGACATTAAAAGTAAACATAATTTAAATAAGAAAACTGAGAAAAACTGAGTAAATTCCTGGAAACAGACAATTGACCAGAAGTGATCAGGAATAAAAAGTTCCATCACTGTTACAGAAGAAATAGAGGCATGTGCTGGTGGAGCCGCGGCTTTAGTGAGTTCACCTTCTGCGGCCCAGGCCCCAGACCCCAATCTGTGTCCCTGGGTTAGAGGCAATAACCAAAATAAACACAAAACAAAATAAAGTGCTGCTTCCTCCTCTCACTTTCTGCTTTCCTGCCTCTGCTCCTCTTCATTCCTGCCTGCACCTGTCCTTTAAAAAAAAAGAAAGAAATAGAAACAATGGTGAAAAGTATTTCTCCAAGGAAAAGACCAGGCCCGAATGGTGTACAGATAAATTTTCTCAAATTGCCCACACAAAGGTCACTCTATTTTATATTAAAGCAATAGAGGCAGGTCTGGGTGGCTCAGGCGTTAAGTCTGTAGCTCTTGTATAGGTCACACACATCCCAAGGACCGGGCGTCAGGACCCAGGGCCTGGCGGGACAACCAAAATGAACAACTAAACAAAAACTTTAAATGCCTCATCCTCCTCCCTCTTCCTTCTTGCCTGCTTGTCTATTTGCCTCCATGATGGCCTGCTTCCTTCCTTTACAATAAGCAATAGAAAAAGAGATAGTATTTCCCATCTAATTTAAAAAGGTCAATCTTTATGCCAAACCTAGTGGAAACATGATAAAAGAAAATTTAATTTTATCCTTATAAACATAGATGCAAAAAATCCTCAGTAAAATATTAGTAAAATCCAACAACGTATTAAAAAATATAATATTCAAGCCAGATAGAGACAAAGATGGTTTAACATTAGGAACTCAAGTGTAATCTACCATTACCAACAAATTAACAAAAAATATTGAGGTAATTCTGCATCGATCACTTATTTTGCTGCATGTCTTGTGAGCAGAAGTTCCCGTGACCTTTGTTCCCTACTGTATTTTCAAAGATAATTATGTAGAAAATGCTCTTGAAAAATGATTAGTTCTAAAGGGGGTAGCAGGACATATTTTGCTGTCCAATATAATAAAGATGACTCACTTCAGTGAAAATATTGGACAGGTTTTTCTGCAGTCAATTTTGAGATTCAGGTTTTCTCAGCTATGATGCAAGTCTACCACACATGAGGCACCCACCTTAGCTGCCCAGTATTGAGGGGCAAGGAGAACTGAAGTAAACTTGGACAGACTGCCTGCTGTACCATGAATAACAGACCTTTATCTTTTATCCAAGAGTATCATGTCTTCTATAAGCATCTACAAAACTATGGCAGGCTAACTTACTAGCTTTCAAGAAAGATAAAAAAAAAAATCTCAGAACCATCAGAGTTCTCAGTAATTACCATCTTAAAATTAAAGCATCTGCTGCTTTACAATCATTTATGATACAAATTAAGTAGAGGAGCATTCAAATCATTTGTTTTAAAACCAGATATGAAATTTTGCACTGTAACCAATTTTTTCAACATATTGAAGTTAATTGCAAGTGCAATAAGATAAGAAAAATACGTAAATACATACCAAAAAGACAAAAATTTCATTGACTGTAAAGATAAATTTTAAATCTACAGACAAGTTATTACTAATAATGTATTAAGATGTCTGGATATAAGAGTAGTATAAATTATTTTATTCTCTTGCTGAGTAACTCCATACTTAGCAAATATAACAGTATTCAGTCTCAGGGGACAGGTATTTCCAAAACCATTGTGAATAGTGGTACTATAAACAGGCTTTTTCTTATATTATACATATATATATATATAATATATCAGTCAGAACAGGATTTAATATACAACAGTAACTAAATTTGATCATATTCAATATACTGGCAGCAAACAACTAGAAAATATCATTGAGGAAAAGATATCATTTACAATTCTATCAGAGAACATAAAGAATTTAAGATTAAATCCAATGAAAAATATATTATCTCTCCATATGGAAAATAAGACTTAAGATGTAGTTTCAAAGATCTAAACTAATGAGGAATGATAACATGGTCATCGATTGAAAGCTTAATGCTGGCATTTTTATAGAGCTCAATAAATGACTAAATTTTATATTAAGTAATAAATGGTCAAGATTATTCTCAAAGAAAAGAAAGAAGGGTGTTGTTCTGCATAGGATGCTATATAATTTATTATGATCCTCTATAATTTAAGCTGGGTGATATTGATAGAGTAGGTAAGTTGACAAATTTAACAGAAAAGTCCAAAAACAGACCATGATAGTATGGGATGTCATGTCATAGGCGAAGAAAAAGCTTTTTAACAGAGCTGAAATATTTTAGCCATATGGAACAAAATCAAATCGAACCCTACTCCCACATCTCACACACATATACATACCCAATAGGTTCACATGAATTAAGTAATTCATTCATAGTTTCTTCTGAGAATTTTAAGTGTTTAGTTTTGCAACTTTGGCTTTGGGAAAATATTCCTAAGACATAAAAATCATTAACTGAAAGAAAAGGAATAAACTTAGCTATGTTTAAATTAAGCACATTTGTTTATTTCATTTTGTAACTCACTTTCCACTCCCTATGTATAATTTCTGCAATATATACTGATTATAAAATATTAGTATTCAGAATATAGAAAGACATAAGAGTTAATAGGATAAGTAAAAAAAAGGCATAATACATAAATGCAAGTTTCCCAGAAAGTGAACCATATAACCAACACAGTGTGAAACCTCTTCTTCATCAGTGATCATAAAAACGCAAATCAAGAGCACTATTCCGATACCATTTTATACCCACTAAAGTGAAAAAAAAAGTTAAAGTCTGACAGTGCCACAAATTGGAAAAGCTGTGTATCCATAGGATTTCTCACAACTTGTAGGCAGAACTGCAGATTGATGGAATCACTTTGGAACATAGTGGTTAACAATCCATACATACCCCAAAACAAAGTTCTTTACATACATATGCAGGAAGGGAATTGCTAGATTATAAGAATTTGGCATTACCCCCACCCTACAACTGAATATTCAAATTCTTTACCAAATATTTTAGTCTCCCCTCTTCTGGGGAAATGTACACCCTGGCACCTTGTGGCTGGGTGAGGCCATAGGTCTGATTTGATCAATAGCTGTGAGTGGAAATATTAAGTATCACTTCCACACCAGAGCACTGAATTGCTGACTGATATCCTTCAGGACTCTTTTTTCCTACCATCTGGCATAGCTACTGTAACATTTGAGGTGGTAACTTTTTTGTCACATAGATTCTTGAGTAAATATAATAAGCAGAGACTTCCCGATTGAAAAGGACATAAAGCACAAGTGAGAAATAAACCTACTTTGTAGATTTAAGTTGCTAAGATCTTGAGAGTTGTTACTGCTGCGTATTATAATCCTATTCTAATTGATATATATATAATACATGATTAAGAAAAAGCCTGTTTATGGCACCACTATTCACAGTGGTCTTAGAAACACCTGTCCCCTGAGATTGAATAGGGTGATGTTCGTGAAGTGTGAAGTTACTCAGCAATGAAAATAAAATAACTACAATAACATAGCAACATATATATATATATATGTATATATATATTAGCTTTAGCATATAAATAAAGTGAAAAGTAAATTCAAATGATAATTTACTTTTGTTGGATCACAAACCAGGTGTGATCTGACATGGGCCTCCCTACCCAGAGGACAAGGAGAGACTAAAGGAAAAGGCAGACCACCTCATATCAGTGAGTAGCAGTTTTAATAACTCAATAAGGGAAGTTAGATAGAGGCTTTGTCTTGGGTGGCTGCAAACAGTTTTCCACATGCACCTCCCCAAGTTTCGAAAGTGTGTATAGAGGCTTTAACTGGTTTAATTATATGCTCTGCCCAAATGGTCTTAGAAGCACAGTTGTATCTCAGGGATGTGTCCGTGGGATGCTTAGGAGAGCAGGAAAGCAATCGAAATGCACATTCCAGAGGGAAAGGGGTAAAAGGTCTCTAATTGCTGGAGTTCGGCTCGCAGATCTATAAGCGTATGAGATGGATACAACTTCATTGTTAGATGTAGTTTTTCATGCAGATCTGCATTTGAGGGTGGGGGTTGGGATGTGGAGTGTATATTGGTTGAAATAACTAACTAAATGACAAGTTAATCATGGTTTGATGATGATTGCTTCATAAACCAAGATTTAGCTACTCTATAATCCAGTTCTATTCACGTGAGATTTTTTAAAGCCATGGCAATAGATGTGTCCTATTGTCATTATCCATGTGAAAAGAGGGATACAGAGGGATTCTCAGTCATCCAGGGATTGAGTTAAAATGTGAATGTGTACCTCTTATCTGCATTAGGCCCTGAAATTAGGATGACCTGGGACCAATGGATTATTTTCATAGGAGTCAAACCAGTCTGAGAGTTCTTGTATGATATTCAGTTTCCTATAAGTTTCTTAGTTACATGCCACATTTAAAGGCTGAACAAGAGAATTTCTGCACAAAACAAGATTAACAAACAAATGGGGTTACTGTACTTGATCATTCTATCCTTTGTTCCTATTCCTTAGCAGGCATTTTTCCAGGACTGGAGATAAGACTTGCACGATACAGAGTGGTGGAAGCTAGAGAAATTGTAAGCAAATGGTGATATAAAATTCAATTCCCTAATCCAGATTGTTGTTGGGAGAAGAGGTGACATCCAAGCTGAGACCTACAGCATAAGCAGGATCTATCTAGGTAAAGGATTGGAATTGTGAGGATGAAAGGTGGAAGATAAAGGAGGGTATGTTTCAGGCAGAAAGCAGTGTACTTAGACCTTCAAGAGAAGGTTTCAATCAACTAAAAAATTCAGTTTGACTGGGACTGAAAAAAGAAACAGGGAGAGTGACAAGAGATGTGAGACTAAGCAGGTCATTCAGAGACTTGTGGGAGTTTGGACTTCAGCTTGAGGGCAATTAGTCACATCGCAGTGAGTTAATCTGGAGTGATGGCAGATCCACATTTTAGGAAAGAGACTGCTGCTGAGTACAGGACGGATTACAGGAGCTGGCTTCAGGAGGTCATTTAGGGGGAATACCAGGGGTTTCATGCAAAACTTGGCACACTCATAAGGTTTAATGGAAGAAAGTTTAATGAAGGACTATTAACAGAGGTGTGAGCAGATTAAAGCAACTCAGAAGGAATGGAGTAATGGTGCGGCACTTAAGGACTAGCAACTGTGAGTCTTTCCCATGCCAGGCCCATAGGGCCGAGGGGAGGGAGCTGGAGCCATGGGAAAGGGGCTGCCTAATAGGAGTTGTGGTTGTCAGGACCAGGCCATCCTACCTGCTTTGACATGGTTTTATCTCCTCTGCCTATGCTCCCTGTTCGCTTTACCTATCAGAAGACAGGTGGTAGGAAACCTGCATGAAACCGTCTGTGGAGGTTAGCTTCCCAGGCCACAGAAGGGTATGTAGGGGAATATGAAGAGTTTTGCACCTGAGCCTCTAATGGTGAGTCCAGCATTGTGGACACATCCTAGATGAGGGTCAGAGACCCAGGAGATAAAGAGAAGACTTAAGAGATCTAGCAAGTTCATCCAACTAGTGGACTTGGAATCAATGAAGGAATGGGGATAGAAGCATTACAGACATGACCCATGAAAGAGACTTCCTTTCCCCGTCCATGCAGGTGCATGAAGACAGGAATGTCTACTGCCCTTTACTTCCCCGTAACCTTCCCCAGGAGAGGAATGACTAGTGCAACAGGGCATAATCTTACATTCACATGGCCACCTCCACTAGTGGGCAGTGTCACCATGTCAGTGTTCTCTCTAGTATAGTTTCCCCTCACTCTTTCACATGTAGCAACCTCCTGCTGATCAGCCTCGTCCAAGAAGGGAATTGGTCAAGGTCCCTCCTGTGCTCCAGCCATATATTCTACCCAGTGATTCTGGGCACGTGTCTCTGCTCCATAGACCCAATCTCTCCTCTAGAGGTAACAGGTCTAGACTTGCAGGGGTTAGAGGACAGGGAATCTTAGGAGATCTGATGTGGGTTCCAATGTAAGCCACATTCTCCAATCCCTCACTGTCAGTAAGAAAGCTTATAATTTAATCTCTACCGGGCTTTCCCTGCCATTGACCTTCCAGCTAATTAAGAGAAACTTTTGAAAATGAATGATACCCTGAAGATCAGTGGTTGCCATGGAGTGTCCGCATATGTTGATGTGATAGCAATCAGAACCTTCTCCCTGAATCTGACAAAATTCATCATTCAACCGGAAAAGTCCACTCATGTCCTTCACAGCAGGGGCTTTTTGATAACCAGTCACACATTTGTCTTTTTGTCACAGTATAGGGACACTATCACTGGTGGCTGTCACTCATTTTGCAAAGTGTATTGAAGAGAAGTAAATTTGTGCTCCAAAACAAAGGAGTCTGTAGTAGCAAAGTACGGATAACTATCTGAAAGCATAACTGATGAAAACTCTGAGCAATCATCTATTTTATGTGTGCATGCATGTATGTAGATAACCTCCTAGAGTCTGTTTTCTATATTGCAACAGAGAGGTTCTTGCCTTTATGGGGTATGGAACACCATGGACCCAAATGATGCAGAACTGGGTCAGGAAAAGAGAACCTACATAATACTGATCTATTTCCTAGAACGAAGGATTGGCAATACCAGGTTCATGTCATGCAGCTGTAGCTCAACATATTTATAAGCTAAACTTAATCTAATAATCTATCAGCCACTTTAAATTTATTCATACCTGCTTGTTCCAAAAAATGATTGACTATCCACATCATAAAATTATTTGCAATTTGTAAAATTACCCTTTGGTCTTTACATCAAGTGTAAAGCTCAAGAAACCCTTTGAAAATTATAGACAATGATAGGTGTTTCATTCAGATATATGAACACTAAAACCTCTCTAAATGTAAGTAGCGCTTATTTCTACATGAGAGCATCACAATGAAATATGCAGAAGTAGCTGAGCTATAAATATGGGGGACTGGTTACCAGAAGCATGCCATCTCACTGCTGTTGTGTCAGCATGTTTGTGGGGGAACTCAAATGAGGATATGAGAACAAGTAGTTTCTTTTGCATGTGATCCTTGGAAATGCCAGTTGGGGAACAGAAAAGTGAGACGGGAAACGGCAAATAAGAAGTGAGTTACTTGTCAATGTTGCTTTGAAGCATAATCACATTGAGGAAACCCGTTGGCCATTGTAGCAACAGTGTCTTGATGTTGGCTCCTTTGCCTCTTGGGTGGGATACCTCTCTCCCATCGGTCAGGAGTTGAGAGCTGTGTTTGCGTACATCCATGTACATCCACGTGAATGACTGTATTTGAGAACAGAAACAAGAAGTCCTCAGGCAGAGAAGCAGGTGCTAGGAAACAGGAAGTGGGTCCAACAGGCCCCCAAATGAAAGAGGGTAAAAGCCTAGACTGAATGAGAGTCCTGACAGCAGGAGAGCACTGGTGATTATAAAGAACCAGGCCAACAAGAAAGTAACAGTATTTTTTATACGGATGAGTCCACCCGAGGGCTGTGACATTGGGCCATGGAGTCTCTCAGAGGATGTCACTGAGCATCTCACATCCAGAATGAGAACCTAGTCATGAAGAAACAGGTGACTTGAGCCCCAGGCATTCTAGGTATGGCCACAGGAAGCCAGACATAAGTCAAACAGTTCATATCAGGGTCTCTGTTTTCACAGGGGATTCCATGTGGTTTGCAGGAATTTCTTCACTCTTGGCCTGTTGCTTTACCAGCATTCCTAATTGTTTTCAAGCAAATCTCAATTCATGATAAATACAAGAAGCAACCAATAGTTTGTACCAATATTCTCTTCATCCTCTCCCAATTTCCCAAAACTAGAACTCAATTTAGAGGTGTTGATCCTTATGATTTAGACAAGGAGGGTCAGCCATCGGTGAGCAGCCAAGCATTTTCTAAAAGTGATTATCCAAGTGTGGCTCTTGAGAACCCCTGCACCGAGCACTGAAGGAACTTGCTTAAAATGTAGCATTCTGGGTTCCAGTTTGTACCTAATTTTATATTCATCTTTATTTCTGAGACTGAAAGCAGGTTATCTGCACCTCTGAGAAGAACCAAGGTGATTCTAATGATGTGTGGCTTCTGGGATCAGACGGCAAACAGTTCAAGAAAACGCTTCAGCGTTAAGAGTGCAGTTTCATAAGTTTATTAGAGAAAGTGGAGGAGAAAGAAAGCAAAGCAGGAGACAAGTCTCCTGGGCAGGGAGGGCTGCAATGCAGACTGGAGGCTGCTTGAATTTACACTCTTGGGAAGGGGGTTCTGGAGGGACCCCCTTTCCAGTGCCTGTAATTAGCAAGAGACTAGAATTCACAGGGAAGTTTGCAAGCAGAGGTGAGGGGATTTTCCAGGAAGTTCTCCAGGTCTGCGAAGTGGCCTCCGGCATTCTGGTGGTCCCAGCTCTTTGTTGCCTTGGGTAAAGCATTAAGTGAATGATTGCAGGAATCTTTCCAGAGGGTTAATATGTCAAGCCTTGGCTTCTAGTGCTCAGGAAAGGGCCTGTCTGGTGTGACGCAGATAGGCAGCAGCCCGTTCTGAACACTCCCCCTATCAGTCATACATGGCCTAGAAGAGTGGTTCTTGCATTTTATTACATTAGAATCACCTAGGGAGCATCTAACTGTGCTCCCACCATCTCCATTACCCCTAATACTCAGGCCACACCCAAGACCAATTCAATCTGAATTCAAGAGTGAAATTAGGCACCATGAGGATTGAAAACTGGGTGATTCCAGTGTGCAGCCAACTTTGAGAACCAGTGACCTGGCCTAAAACAAATGGGATGGGAATCTTAAATGGCTGACTGAGAAGTTGGAGATTCTAATTCTGTTTTTTAAAAAACACAGGTCCCCCTGACTTTAGAAGTCTTTATCTATGACTCTCCATTTACAGAAAAGAAAACTGAGTCCTAAAGGTCAAAATTTAGTGATCAAATTTAGATTGTTTTCTTCATTCAATACAGTAAGCATTCTTAAAAATTCAGTGCCTTTGCCTAGTCAGTATTTATTAGGTTGTCTGATGAAGAATCAGATGTATGTCACCCAAATGTACCAGGCATCCCTCTGCTAAACAGTTTTTTAATATGATTTTACTCTGTACATTTTTTTTCTCTAATTTCTAATATCATTTCAATATTTCAGTGTCCTGACCAGCCTCCTTATAAACAATAATGGGGGGGAGAAAAATGTAAAAATTATATATAATCCCTCTAACACACATTAAAAAGCACAGGCTTTAATAGTAAAAGAATCACATGCAAAACTTTGCAGGCACACACATCAACAAGACTAAAGCCTTTTTGAATGTTATCACAACATTTGCAAATGTATGGAAACATTACCAACCACTATACACTCATTTTGAGACTTAGGAGTTTATTACCATAGCTTTGTACATTTTCCCCCATATGGATATAAAAAAGCAACTCTGGTTTATTGATTTTTTTTTTTTTTTTTTCCTTGAGAAGCCCATGTGCAGTGGAATACCAGAGGGCAGGATTCAAGAACTGTTTTGTTTGCTTCCAGGGTATTTTGCTTTGCAGAAAATTACAAAAGTGAAATAAGTTCAGTTCATACCCGTCATTTCTACTTACCCCACCTTATCTTCAAATGAAAACTCCCAGGGAAGGATGAGAACAAGTCCTCCTTACAGCCAACACAATATGGTCTCTAGATACGCAACATGGCCACATGAGAAATGCAACAAAACCAGTTTCATCCAATTAAATATACCTGACAACCATAAATGGGTTTTGGGATTAGTAATAGCTTTCAACTTCAGATTAAAAAGAAAGAAAAAACCTAATATAAAGGGAAAAAGGATAAAACTACCTTTTAAAAGGAAAATTATAGGTTTCCTATAGGGGTGTTTTCTAAATTATAAAATGATTCAATTACATTGAAATCAAAGTATGCTGAGTCTGATTTTTCTCCCTGGAGCCAAGAATCATTTGCTTCATGTGTTCCACATTTTCATTTTTTTATGCGTCAGGACTCCCAGCAAAAAATACTAAATATTCAAGGTAAAGGAAACGGTATTTTTTTCCAAACCTAAGGTTTGCCATGACACAAAAAGACAATTGTCACCTGGGACAATTCTTGAAGCACGCAGTGCAAAACATTTTTGAATGTGTTCAATTTTACCTGAAGTGACTCCTTTCCCCCAATTCTGGCTCCCTTACTCTTCTGTGGGATGAGAGAACTAATCCATCAGATATTTAACCAAAACAAGAACAGGGTGGGGGACTGGAACCCAGCAGCATGGCTTCCATGAGTTCCTGGTGGAATTCAATACATTGTCACTTTTAGATAAGCTGGCCATGTGTGCTGTTTTCAGTAGGACAGAATCATTAGTTTTCAGATTTCCTGACCATCAGTTTTGTCCCATTTTTAGTTAACCAGGGTGATATGCAATGTGAAGCAAGAGAGGCAGTTGGGTTGCTCTGGGCCCAGTCTTTTGAGGGGACCCAAAACTCCATCCCGTTTTTGTCTCAAGGAGTATGATGAACCTACTTTTAGAGTCTCGTGTTGTGATGCAACAAATATTTGATCTATGTCCCAGGTTCCTGGCACAGAACAGCTAAGGCCCTTGGAATTTTCTATCTTTTGATGCCAGTGAGAGGACTCATGGGTTGAACTGAGTGGTCAGAAGATAGCTTTGAGGGGAGAATGATTGCCACAAAAACCGACTACATCATTCCAAAATAAAAAGTTTCAGCTTCAACCCTTGACCTCATAGAGAGCCTGGAGATTGAGTTTAATCACCAATGGCCAATGATTTAAACAAGCCTGCCTATGTCATGAACACCCATAAAAAAAATCCCCTCCATGGCAAGGGTCGAGGAAAATTCCCAGTCGATGAACAACTTGAGGTGCTGGGAGAGTGGCATATCTGCAGGGAATGTGAAGTCTCAGGCCACCCAACCCCAGATACCTTGTCCTAAGCATCTCTTCCATTTGGTCAGGTCTGATTTTTGTCACCTTTATGATAAATTGGTAATAAATAAATTGGAAAAACTCTTTCCTAAGTTCTGAGTTACTCTTGCAAATTATTAAAACTAAAGAGGGGATTGTGGGAACCCCAAATTTGTAATTGGCAAGAAGTGTAAGGAGCCTGCGTGGCCCCTTTGTGCAGGACATCTGAACTGGGGGCAGTTGTTGAGACTGACATGTGAGGTCTGTAGTAGCTTCTAGAGCTTGTATCAAGATAGAATTGAATTATCTGACAATTAGTTGGGGTCAGAATTGGTGAAGAATAAGACATGTTCATTCTCTTCATTTTCCTCTTCCAATTTGCTAGATGATGGGGGCTGTCTTCATAAATGTCAGTTAGAAAAACAAACCACTCCAGGTATTTCAAAGAAGGAAATTTAACTCAGGGTGGGTCCCAGCTGCTCTGCTTCTGGTGATTTAATCCAGTACTACCACCTCCATTTGTGAAGACAGGGGGCACATCACTTCTGAGGCATGGGCTTGGGGCATGCATCCTGGAGTTTCTACCCTAGAGATACCAAAATTTGGGGTTACAGCTGGAAAAGGAAGAGAAACTTCTTCCCCAACTCCAGGCTGGTTTGCCATGAGCCTCACTGTGTGTCATAGTCTCTCCTGAATAGGTCCTGTATCTCCGGCTCTCACTGTTGTGGCTAAACAGGACTCAGACCCCTTACTATCTTTGTTTACACTGCCTTCCTAGACTAGACTTTCCTCCTGAAATAAAACTGCTCCACCAAATTACAAAGCAGAAACTCACCCTGTGCCTAGACAGATATATTTGGGAAAGAGGAAGTAGAGGTGATACATGTACAATGGGCAAGGTCAACCTCATTTAACAACAGAATTACATACATAATTGAGAAGTACTCATAGAATTATATGTAGAAGTAAAAATATATCTCAACCCCTTTTCCTCATTGAAGATCTATTTGCATACCCATTTCCTTTCTATTCCCTTGACACTCTGCTCCCAAGAGTAACAGACTGATAGGAGGGCCATGTTAACTAGTGCCCCAGGCCATCCCCTTTACTCCCAAAATATAGAACCAAGAGGTTAAATGTTATTTCAAGTGTTAATAAAATGTAGGGCTCCAGACATGTAGGAAGGCCTATGATTCGGAGAGTCATTGGCTTTTTATTACCGATGTGCACAACAAGGTTTAGAAGATTCGAAGAACAATTATTTCACCTTATTTTAAGGGTAAGAAAGAAATTCAAAAGTTGCTTATTTTAAGGAATCTGGTTCAAGGTGTTGCAGTCAAGCTCTTGACTGGGGCACCCGGACATCTGGGCTGGGGACTCTTCTCCCAAGGTTTTCACCTGGGCGTTGCTCCAAGGCTATTAGAATGAAGGACTCATGAGCCTCTTCATGGGGCTCCCTGAACGTTTGAAACACAGGGCAACAGGTTTCCTGCAGAGGCAAGAAGGAGATCCAGCTGATCCAAGGACCCAAAAGAGAAACTACAGTGTTTGATAATCTAGTTGTGGAAGTACATGCCATCCCTTCTGTGCGTGCTGTTGGTCACATAGCCAATCCCTCTACAAAGGGGCAGGGAACTGCACAGAAGTGAATGCCACTACGTAGGGATTATTGGCGTGGACTGAATGTGGATACTATTGGGTGGGGGGTCACTGGGGACAGCTGAATGTGAATATCAACAAGTAGGGATCATTGTGGGGCATATAGAGACCTGACTACCATGTCATCTTAGCCTCCTACCTCCTTTTCCTTCCAAGATTTACTCTTTGAAGAGGTTCTAGTCAGCTAAAAATTAAGCAATTTAGGTTCAGCTCTTTTTCCTTGTGCTACTCTAAGGAAAATGATGAAATGCAGGACTGATTAACTTTCTGGAGTCCCAGGGAAATATCATCCTATGCTATTAACTGCCTCTTTTCTACTTACAACATTTGCAAAATCATGGCAGAGCAAATGAATACATTGACAGAATTTGAGAGTCAAGAACTGCATTAGAAGGTTGAGGTCTTTGGAGTGTAAGTGGTTCAGTATCTTAAAGTGATTAAGTTTGGATATATTCTTGGCCTGCATTAGAAATGTCTTTCTTGGGGTCAGAAGAGACTGAGACATTAGATTGTGGAAATGACTGCAAGTATTATCAGTCTCTTCTGGCTAAGTTTCGTCTAAATGGAGAAGGCAGGGCTCTCGCCTAGGCCAGAACAAATGCAATTCCAAACAAGTCCTTTCATCTTTGGTGGGTGGAATAGCTTTTGCAATTCACAAATCCTCCTTCCTCCTTTCAAAACTCTTTCTCAACTGCTGCCCAGGAAGTGATTTTTGTTTCTCCAGGGGAACGGAAACTACAGTACAACTGGTGGAGAAAAACATTTTTGGTGTTGCCTTGAGGTTAATAAAATCAGGCAAGGCCTGGGGCATCCAAATGCTGAAGGAAGACAAGATTTTAGAGAGTGTGGGCCAGAGTTCTAATGTATTTCATTGGGTTTTTGAAGTATAAACTAGGCACGTTTTCAATAGTTGTTCAGTTTGGGCTTCTGCAAGGCATAGGAAAGAAGTTGTCACTGAGGTAGGTCATTAGGCTCCTCCGTTACAAAATATTCTATATTGATCAGGATAAGCTGGATTGCACTCTAATAACACACAGTACACACATTTTGGTGACTCAGATTTTTTTCTCCCAAGCTTCATGTTCATAATGAATTAATCGGTGTTTTGTTTATCACAGTCATTCAGGGTCCAAGACTGGTGACACAGTCCCCATTTTAAACTTAGTAGTTCATCACGTCAGGAGAGATTGCTCTAGAGACCCACACACCAGGTGGTAAATGCTCAGCCCCAAATATACATCCATCATTTCAGTCATGTCTACTCAGAATCCATTGGCCAACCCCACCCAAACCCAAGGGATTAAGCAATATTGTCCTTTTGTCCCTGGATATGCAGAAGATGGGTATTCTAACAGAATCACTGATGATCTCAACTTTCATGTCATATTAAGAATCTTCTGTAAGTTCTGTAGGGATAACTATGACATACGTGACATTTACTGAAAGAAAGGTAAAGCTGAAACCCAGATTTTCTCTTCTCTTTTACTTTCTTGTCTAAATTCCCCCAGAGCGCACTTCGTCAGTATTAGTGTCAACAGCTGGCATCAGCAAAGTGAGTCTGGAGACTGTAAGAAGCAGTGTATTCTGGAAACATCACTCTTACTTAGGAAATGTGATCGTGGTAACTAAATGGTAATGCTCCAGGACTGCTGCTATGGCATTAGTATGTCCTGTTACCCTTTGGAACTTTGGAAAAGCAGAATGGATGAGACTTGAAATTGGAATTCTTTCAGCAAAGCAGGTGTTGAAATGATTCTATCTACTCTGGCAGAGGACATCCTAGAAAGCTGCTGCTGGCGAAGGTCCCCCACGATTCCCGCAGCCTGGTGCCAGGCACTTAAGAATGGGGAAGTAAGGTCACATCAGGAAACAGGAAGCGAAGCCAGAGAGCTAAGGCATGGAGACTTAGTTAAAGTGGTATCAATAGTATGGACAGAATTAAGGGAATCACAGTGTTCCCTAGTAATAGCAGGAACCTGGCAATACCCTTTAATAAGGAAGGAGAGAAAAGTGTTATCTTAGCCCAACGAGAGCTAAAACTGAGATGAAGGAGCTGCTGGACAGAAACTATAGTTGTTCCAGTACATAGTCACTGCCAGAAATGTGTCCCAAAGCAAGGAGGAAGCTAGAAGAAATATTCCAACCTCTTCCTTCCCACCTGTCAATCACCTGTCAATGACTCTTATTACTGAAACTGATGAGAAGTCAATTAGTAAGGGATCTCCAATGATGGAGGTCCCGGGACAGTGTCTCGGGACAGAGGAAAGAAGAGAAAAGACTTCTGAGAAAGGTGAGGGGTAGGCAGAAGGTATGCAGAGAAGTAAACAGATTAAACACAATGAGAGTGTCTCTACCTGAGATTGGGCAAAATGAGAAAATTACACTGAAACTTCTGGCCTTTAATTTCTCTAGAACTTTAATTTCCCCTAGGGAAGAGAGATTTTTCTCTTCTCCATGGCAACCAAGAAAGGGAGAGTTTGTTACTGCAACTAAATCTCTGAGGGAATTTAATAAAGGGGAGGGGATTCATATGACTTCAATTAGGGGCTTTTTTTTTTTTTTTAATATCATGGGCAATGTGGAGGGGGGGGTTTACCACTCCAGTGAACCACATTTTTCTATAAGGCTAGTTCAGTTGAGAAATAGAAGATGAATGTTTGGTGATTCTATTTTATGACTTAGTCTTATTCTGTTTTAGAAGCTTCTGGTGTCAGCAGTGGAACTACTCATTTCTCTGGTCCCAGGAACCTTTTTAATAGGTGGTAAATGTGAGCGTGCAGCTTCTGGAATGTCCTTGACAGTTGGTTGCCACTGAAGAGGAGATCCTGACTGAGCATACACTCAAAGGGAGGACCATAACCTTGAGCTCACTGGTTCAACGGGATACAAAATAGGTAACAAAGAAAAAAATATGTTCACCACTTCTACTGATCAGCCTACCCTTTCCTGATTCCTACTCACCACCCAGAGAAGACCCGTTATCTGGCCAGATTGCTGAGAAGTTGACTGGATCTCATTCATTAGTTGGGGCAGAGCTAGATTTCCCAGGGGTTCCTGATTCAGCGCACTGATTCTACCAACTGGAATGAGAGAGAGCTCTAGAAACTTCGTGGTTTTTACTGTGTAGGTGACTCCATCAAAATTTTTCCTCCCTGCCGTTTGAGTTTGTTTTCTTCCCCTAAGCATGTTGGCTACTGATCTATAATGTTTGAGTTTGCAGGATGGGTGGAAAGTCCTCTTTAACCCTAAAACCCAAGCCCTGTGCATAAATCAGAGATCTGTGTTGAGATTTGGTTGCCATTAAGCTAGCTAGTAATAAAGAGGTACTTGGATTTAATTCTACTCTGATTTTAAAATGTATTCTTTGGATACCTGAGGGAATGAATATTAATTGTTGCTTGTCTAATACCCTTCACTCTTACTATCATTTTCCTTTGGTGAGAGTACTTTCCTTTTGAAAAATTGCCCTGCATGGCTCCAGTCATGCAGCCGGAGTAAGAGTTTGTCAGTTGTAGATTATATGTGGGCATTTGACTCAAAATGATCAACCAGTGCACCTAATCCCTTGTTTGGCTCTGTTTTAATCACATAGCTTCCTCTGCACATGCCATTCCTTTTTGCTATTTACAACAATTGAGACCTTGTTGGCTAAGAAGACCCTTTTCTTTTCTGGTAGCCAGCAAGAGATGCACTTAGGGCAATCGGGATCCATGTCCACCACAAGTAGAAAGTCAGTCTTCCACAGGAAAATATGAATTAGATACTTAATAGATAAAAGCAGCAAGAATGTTCCAGAGAGATCATGCAATCCCTGCTCCTGTTCTCCTCCAGCTGTCACTGCACCCTTCCTGAAGTCAACAGCATCTCCTATATGTCTAGGTTAGACTATCTTAGTGGTGACAGAAATCCAATGGAGTGGTGACTGATTTATTAGGGGATTGCTAGGGGAAGATGCGTGGGCCTTCTGGGTCCCTGGCTAGCATATCACCTCCAAACTATATCCTTAACAGTATAGATTAGAAAATGTAATGGCACAAAGTCAACAGAGATCAAATCTCCTACATAGGTCAGGGATGATTTACAATGTACTTCAGAGACGGCTAAAAGCATGTTTCTGAACACAAAAAGCACCATGCATATATTTAGGAGCTTCAAGTATTATAGAGACAATAATAAAAGTAAGGAAATTCTGTAGCACGAGGAATGTCATAAGCCCATGCGATAGCATTTATTCTGCAGGCCGTGGGGACCCACAGTGGAGCTGCCAGTCAAGATACCTGACCCGTCTTCAAATCATAACATCTGATCTGCTTCCGATTGGTGCTTGTTTTAGGTAGAAGATAAAGAGGAGAGATTAAATATGAAATATGGAATATGACTACAACCATTCTGGAAGCAGAACCTGAGGTCATCACATTGTCCCTAGAAATCTGATGCAAGAATAATGGAACAATGCTCGTCACTGATGATCTTGGAACAAGCTCCCTTGCCTCCGGGATCCTCCATCTTCTCATCTGTGAAATGACATGATTTCCCTTTCAACCCATGCTGTTGTGAGAAACCTTACAGAGGAATGTGCTGACTGACACCGCCATCTAGTGGGAACCTTTGGAAATCCTCTCAGGAAATCCCTGACGAGGTACCTCATCCTCTCTGCCTGGTCCCCCTCCGTGATTGTCTCTTTTAAATTCTGCCACTTTACCCACAGTATCCCCACTTCCATTCACATGAACACAATTCTCTGCATGGAAATAGGGCTCTACAAGGCTCACTGACTGGCCTTTGTGACCCTCATTAAAAACAGCACCCCAAAACAGAGGATGGTAATACTGTCAGAACATGACTTTTCTCCTGGCCATTCAGTGGGCTTCTAGTGACCACCAGGCCCTCATAGTCCTCCTGCATGATGCTGGGAATTGTCAATGCCAGATGACAACCTCAGCCATCTTGGTGACTGTAATTTCCACAAGGCTTGCTTTAAAAGACAAAACAAAACAAAGTTCTTCTAGTTCACTGAGTTCACCGGTATGGTGCATTCTTTTGTTGCTGATTCATGAATATCACACACACACACACACACACACACACACACACACACACACACTATACTTGATGAACTACCAAAGTCCATGGGAGATACTGCGGGCACGAGTATATAAGCTGAAAGGGTCACCATCACCAGACATCTCTTTCTAATATCTGAGCTTCTGATGCCATTGTCCAGGGCATTGACTACATAAAAGTGATTATTTCCAGAATAATATTCCCTCGTGTCTCCTTACCACAAGAAGTTGTCATCAGTGGTTCTCTTACATACCCAGCATCCCGTGAATACAGCAGTAGGCAGTAGACGAGCTTTCTACTCTACAGTCCAAATTTTGGCAAATATTCCTACTGGAGCAAATTACTTCCAATCCCAATTCTACTTATTTCTATACCCCAACTTCAACTCACTTCTTTTCAACCCTGTGGCCAGAATAAAACCTTTATTAGTAACCCTGGACATAGTTCTGTCAATACAAGTTGTGAGTCTTCCCCTTCCCACAACTGAAATCCGGAGCATGACCAGATCTGAGACAGCTGGAGAGTCATGCCTAATTAGTCTGGTTCTCCTCTGGAAAGGGCAGGTGATATTGGAGTCACTGAGCTGGACTCCTGACGCCATTCCTGATGGATTTGTAGAACCAGGAAATTCCATCTGCCTGCTGCATACCAGGGTCAGCTTGGACCCTGGTTGAGGGAGAATGGGAGAGAAGATTTAGCAGAAGGGAGAAAGAGATAAGACAAAGAGGAAACAATCAAAACTCCATGAAAAAGATGTAGAAAATGTCCACATCTTTAGGTCATTTGGTGTCCTTTTTACATGATTACCTGCCATCTGGGAAGCTGGGCCTGTCTTCCCCACTCATCACCTGGCAAACAATGTTGAGTGAAAGGAGGGTTGAAAGTGTTTCCAGGGGGAGGACTTGAATTGGCTTAAGAGGAGACAAATAGTCCAATTACACAGAGCAGAAGGCCTGGCTTTCAGCTCTTGTCTACTGCTGCTGTGTTGAACATTGTTCAGTTCTACTAAGTAAGCTCTCATTGCATGCCTGTGTGTGCCAGAGCCTCTGCTGGACACAAGAAATCCAGAATTTAGCAGAGTGTCAGAACTATGGAGGAATGCCTAAAGATTAAACTGGATACAATATGCAAAAATATAGGAGCAATGGTGGAAGCTATTCCATAGTTGGTGGGAGAGGTGGGCTGCTGAAGTAGAATTGGAAAAACAAATTCAAAAATAGTTGTGCAGAAGTGTTTAGAGCTAGTGGGTCTGAAATCTTACGATATCAAAGTTTAGGAGAATTTGGGGACATCTAGTGGGACTTAATCAACGTGCCAATGAGAGGTGACTGAGTTGATGTTGTCCTTTGTTTCTGAATAGAATCAGGCAAGTTTTTCTATCCATAATTTGGGCGGCTTGACTTGCATTGTCCCAAGTTCCTTTAAAAAGAAGGGAGGCAGCCACGTGACAATGAATGGAAAGCATTATTGATCGGAAGACACAAAGGGCACAAGAATGATATTCTCACTGGGGCACTTGGAAAACGCAAGGGATTGGAACTAAATTGTGCACCACTTGTGGAAAGTTGGGCCTCCGACGAATTATATCTGATATGTGCTAAACTCTATATGGAGCACTGATGTTAAAATTATGAGACAAATGTAATGCCTGTTCTGAGAAAAGTCATAATTACTCCATGTACTCACACTTCATTTTTTCCAAAATATTCAGTGCCTGCATTCCATTTGTGCCGAGAGCTCCTGTCCTCATTCTTCCCACCGCACTTCCTCACCACACGGCCACTCAGCTGCCAGAGTTCAGTGTCCTGACCCCACTCACCTCCCTGTCCACCTTGGAATCTAGTCTACCAACTCCTTCAAAATCCCAATGCCCGGCCTTTTTTTTTTTCCTCCAAAATTATTTATAAGCATTCTTAAAATTTTCAGACATTTCAAAACAGGTAAAATCGAAGAATGTGGTGGAGATATGGCTATTCATTATATTATCATTAAACTTACATGTTTATGTATTATATGCTATGTATATTTGTTCTATTATTTCGCATCACTGTATGCTTTTTAGATACTGAATTCACACCTCAAGTCTGTGTGAAGTCTGCACTTCACACCACACCCACCACCAGAGTTCTAGTTACCTTTCCCACTCCTTATTTTTTGTTTTTTCTTTTTTCAGGCCAAGAAAAGACCATAATTTATCACATTAAATACTTATTTTCAGAAGAAACTCAGGACAATACAATATATTAGACATTTCCAAAGCAATTAAACTTTAAAGTGAATCTGGGAGAAGATATAAAAATTCATATTGCAAGCTTGAGTCACAATTCCTTAATTTACAAAAGTTAAAAATTGGAATCATCAAGAAGAATGAGGTAACTTAAAAGAAAAAACTCAGCATGGTGGAAGTATAATGCTATAAAATTTTTGAATTTTAGTTCCAAACAAAACAATATCTATAAACAATACAACTAAACAGGATAAAATAATATGCACAAAGGATTTGGCCAACCCAGACCTTTGATCTCTCTGTCCTCCCAGCTTCCAGTGTTGATCTAATCAATGCTTCCTTCCATTCATTGAATGAACAATACTCTAAATAACTATCCTAGGCCAGATATTATCCAAAATTCTGAGGGTACATCAGTGAGGAGCAAAATTTCTCCTGTGGCTCATATGTTCAAAACCTATGTTATGAAAATTAGACAATTATCTAAGGGATAAATACATAATAAAAAAACACGAGCATGTAATTTAATGCCCTATAGTGATGAGGACTAAAAAGTAATAGGTGGTCAGGGAAAGACTCTTTGACCTGAATGAAGTATAAGAGTGAATGAGGAGAGTCTCTTGAATAAGTACATTCCAGAGATTGGAAGCTCTGAGGTGGGAAATATGGTTGAAACCAGTTTCAAAGAACAGCAAGGCCAGTCTGGCTGGGCGGGCTGAGTGACTAAAAGAATAAGTGGAAATTGAAGCCAGGGGCCAGCTCCGATAGGGCCTCAGGAGCCATGTTGGCTTCTTCTTCTAGATGTGATGGGAAGCCATTGCAGAGGGAATGTCTGACGAGGCGAGTAGCATTGTAACTGAAGAAAATCATAGAGCCTGTCAATGCCATTGCAAGAATCCTAGGGGGAAGCTTCAATGGCTTATACTAGGGCTGAGAGTCAATGGAGCGCTAACTGCTCAGGGGCAGGACACAGATTCATAGGCAGAAATGACGGATTCATTGATGGGTTGAATGTGACTCATAAAGGAAGACAGACTTAGGAATGACACCAAGGAAAAGAGTTGTCATTTTATGAAAAGGGGATTATGAGAGCAGGAGTAGGTTGGTAAAGAGTAAGGAGGGGATTAATCAAAACTTGTTCCTTTTGCATGTTTGAGATGTGCATTAGCTATCTGAGCAGAGATATGAAATAGACAGTTTGATAGACAATGTGAGTATGAGGTCATCAGATCACCAGTGATACGAAAATCAAGATGCTGGGTGAGATCATCTAGAGAGAGGGATTGAATAAAGAGAAGAGTCCAAGCAAGGCCTGAGCCCCGGAGATACTGACATCTGGAGGACACTGGACATTGGAGTGAGGTGGGGGAGCCAATTATGGAGATTGAGACAACATAGTCAGAGGCGCAAAAGAAAACCCAGTGATGGCCTGGAAGCAAAAATGCGTTGAAATTTTTGTTGTTGATTTCTACCCACATTCACAGAGCAGTCAGTAAGACTGCCCACCCGTTCAGAGTCAGGGAGCTCGCCCATCCCATATACTCGTGTTTTCCTGCCCCAACTAGACCCTCAGTTCCTGGGTTCTCCT